>JAHLJT010002406.1:76122321-76454721 GCA_031308135.1 Acheta domesticus | reverse complement strand
ACTTCAAGAGTCTCTACCTTCGTATTTCCCTTAGGATTATAGCTTTTAACACCTGCAAATTTTCCAAAAACATATTTTTATAAAAAAATGTTGAAAGCCTCATTCCAACTAAAACTTGTGAAGAGATAAACGTGTTTTCCTTAGACCCCTTTCGTACAAAACAAGCGAAACGAAATTTTACTCTTCAATTACAGATCTAGCTTTCATAGAAGATTACAACAGTCGTCAGACCTTGAGAAACCACAACATATTCTTTCTCCGCTTTTAAAGAATTCATTTTACTTATTGAGTCACAATTTATGGGCCTCGTTAATCTTCAACAATTTATTTACAAAATCATTTTTTAAATTTTATTTAATATTCCACACTTCCGAAATTCTTAGTACAATACTTTCCATGGTTGACTTAAAATTAGGTAAATTACGCACAAAACGTAAGATGACCAAGATAGTAGATGATTCACGAATGTGGCAGAGCGAGTGTTTATAGTACTAAAGACCATATAATAAGCTTTTAGTCATGTGAAATATATATTTTATCTTATCCGATCACCTTTTTGATATTTTCACATATTTTCTAATTATATGCATGTGTGGTTAATGGTATTATATTTGTATAATATGGAGTTATTGTAAAAGAGCTTCAATATATCGGATGTATCATGTGTCCGTTATTTAATATTAATTAAATATGGAGTCGGTCATTTAATTCTTGTTTGCTGCTTTATGTGCTTCTCGAATAGGTGTAAATTAGTTCTGTGTGCTAAGAGATCCAAAAACACCTAGGAACTGAATTGCTTAGCTGGCTTTTCTAAAACTTTTTAGACGTAGTCTTTTTAAAACCTCAGTAGTTGCGTGTGCGTTGCTGTTACATTTTCTCTGTGCTTAAGACGATTATTTCGTTTAGACTTCCTGGCATAAAGTAATATGAAGAAAAAAATTAAGAGTGCTGAATGACTAAGATTAGTGACTTTGATGATGAAATGCAGTGAAAAATAAGAAAAAGATCTTTCCGGTATATGTCAAATCGAAGATAGTGATGACAAAAATTCAAAGAAGAAGCTAATTTACAATCTGCACTTGAGGGAGCTTCTTCAGGTAAAATTATTAAGAAGAATTGTTTTGAGATAGTTCAAAAGTGAATATTTTGAAAATGTCATACCGAATAAAAGTAATATAATTACTCTGCGCAAAAATAAACGCTTTATATTTTACTGGCTCTTTAATTGCTTATGGTTTCGAAGTATAACATTTCAAGAATCGATGGAATAACACAATTGCTTCGTATAAATATAGGGTAAACATAAGAACGAAGGCTACAAGAAGACACGTGTGCCTTGTGCCACCTTAACCCTTAACTGGTGACGTGTGGTCTCTGAGACTGCTGACGAAAAATAAACGCGGAGCCCTTCTTTCTGATAAATCACACCACGTTTTTCTTTACTGTACCTTTCTGTCTCTTTTGGAACTACACTCACACGCAGGGCAGCGGATGTTCGGCGGCCGTTTGCCTTTGAGGGCCAGTTGAAGCTTTGGAGCGGTCTCGCAGGACTTACATCACAAGTAGTTTTCTTCGCACAGTGAATGTGCAATGCAAATTTTTTATTAATGGATAATTTTCGTGTATCAATACATTATCGTATTTAATCGTATCGTATTTAAATGAAAGCTTTTTAATGTAGTGAATAAAATTTCAAACCATTATACGATTTCTTGAGATAATTAAGAGTAAAAAAAACAGTATGGAACGAATTATAGCCTGACATTTATTCGGCGAGTAATAAATAATTATATTATTTTCATTTTACATATTAACAACAAATTCTTTAATTTTATTGTTTTGATAGCTTTGATAACGTGAAAAAATTATCAAGTCAACATGAAATGGAACACCGAAAATAATCTTCCTAAAAGTTTTCAGGTCACTTAGACCGCACGTCGCCGGTAAGGGAAGTTTGAAGGCACGTCACCAGTTAACAGTTAAACTGGGAATTTTGTCTCTCTTCACGGAAACCTGTCAAAATGCACACAATCCTAGTGAGAGTGTCACTGAAGACGAACAATTTGAAAACGTTCGTAGCAGGTTCACTTTTTGTTTTGGAGAAAAGCTGGTTAGTCACAAAATCAATACTTTTCGCATGTTGGTAAATCTACCATTAGGAAAGCATTGAATGGTATCAGGAGCGATTACATCCGGTCATTTTTTGGGAGGAGATCTTCATAGATTTTTTTGAAAATATTAAACATATTTGTTATTATAATGCATATTATTTTTGTACCGTAGATGCGACGCTACACAATATTGTCTAAATTATTTCATAATTCAAACATAAAAAATACTTAAATTAATTTTGTCGAATGAAGGGAGGTAAACGAAAACTCTAAGCCTTTGGCAGCGGGGAATAGACCCCATGACCCCTCCCTGGATCCGTCAGTGAATGGTATTATTTATAAGTAAAGTGAAAATGAGAATGCGAATTATGTCACAAAAATGTATCCAAAAACATTCAGTAATGTCTCAAATCTATTTTTTTAAATTACTAATACTGATTTTTAAATTACAAATAAATACAGAAACAAATGTTGAACACAATTGAATCGATTTTCTGATAACATTTTTATTTCTCGTAAAAAACTGGGGCTAAAAAGTCTCGTTTCTGCATGGTAATCCGAGACTTGCTGCATCAGCGGGATAAAACACAAATAAACAAGTGAGAGAGCTCGCCCCCGCGCCTTCCGCCGTGCATTTGCAGCGCGCAGGCTGTCACTGGCGTCTGGAGCAGGTAGAAGCCTCCGGAGGCCAGTGCCCACGTGCAGTGCATCGATCGAAGCTCGTTAACGCGCAGCCGAGCGGAGCGCCGCTCTTGTTTTCGGAGTCGTGGAGTCCGGCCCGCTGCAGACGGCCGGCCGGCGACCGCGGCCCGACCCGCGCTCTCTGTGTGTGACCCGCGGCCTCCGTCCGCGCCCCTACCTCTCACACCCACGCCCCTGCCCCGTCCTCACCGCCGCCACCAGCACCGCTGCGCCCCTACCACCACCCACGTCACGCTCCCACCCAAAATGCCACCACCACCCCGTCTCCCCCACCGCCACCCGCGCCCCCACCTTCACCACCGCTACCGCCCCCGCCAACACCGTCACGCCCCCACCCAAACTGCCACAACCAACCCGTCTCTGGCACCGTCCCCCGCACCATCTCCTTCGTCATCGCTACCGCCTCCGCCATCCTCAACGTCGCGCCGCCACCCAAACTGCCACCGTTGCCGCCCCCACCTGACCCCACCCGCGCCCTCACCCTTCGCCTCCGACCCTGCCACCACCTCCACCCAAACTGCCACCACCCCACCTCACCAGTCACCCCCACCGCCACCCCCTCCACGCAGCCGCTACCGCCCCCGACACCACCAACGTCACGAGTCCATCCAAACTGCCATCATAACCCCAAATCTTCCTCCCCCACCCCCACCTCCACCAACACCACCACTACCGCTACCGGTATCGTCACCGCCACCAACGTCACCTCTTCTCCTCTGCCCCCTCCCAACCTCCCTCACCACCCCACCTCTCCCTTCATCATCCCTGCTTCCATCGTCGCCCCCTTCGCCACTGCTACTGTCACCCCCCTCCGCTTCCGCCAGCGCCTCCGCCAGCTCCTCCGCTAGCACCATCGCCAGCTCCGTCCTCGCTGTCACCACCACCATCACACCCGCCACGCCACCGCCTCACCCGCTGTTCCCGAGGCTTTCTCTCTCGCCGACCGCACACCCGGAAAGAGGCGGATGGACCGCGACGAACGCTGGCCACTGATAGTTTTGCCACTAGTTCAGGCGAAATTGAGTTAGGACCTCGAAGCGCGCGAGGGTTTTCCGGGATTAGTGGGTTTTCCTCAGAGTTGGGGGCAGGCGGGACAGCGCAACTCAGGCTCCTGGCGGTGTAGGGAGGGACAATTCGCTGGTACATTTCCATTGTGTCTGACCTAGATTACTTTTCTTTCACTATTGTGTTTTCTCCTCCTTTTATCCCTTCGTCTTTGTCACCGATCCTCTTCTTCTTGATTTCTATCCCTCTACTTTCCCATTCCAAAATTCTTTGTTCCTTCCAGGCATTCTTTAGAATGGTGTAAATTGTTCTTCTGAAGGAAATTCATTAGCATCACTTGCCACAATTTATTTTCTTTTAGATCTAATGGTGATTCTTTCAGATTAGAAATTCAAATTCACATTATATTTTCCTCAATAATCCACCAGTTAAAATACAATAGGGAAGTAACAATAGAAAGAAAAAGACAAACTCCAAACAAATCTTCCCATTATGCGTGAATTGATTCTTCTATTTCTTAAGATCAAGAAAGAACCAACGGGTCGATAGGGAGACATCACACAAAAGTTTGTAATTAACTTACTTCTGTTAAATCATTCTTATTAGTTGCCAAAAGTACTCAAAGTATATAGAAAAAATGAAATAAATAAAAGTTTACTTACGCCTTTCAGTACATTTAATTTCGAAAATGATGTTGGAAAATATTCTTCAGTTGTTTTTCTATTAAACACATAGTTAATCACGTGCAGACCCATTTAAAATGTGGAAATAATATTCAATTTATCTAAGAAAATGGAATAATCTACACATAATTGCTCCTCCGACATTTACAATTTTTCTATCCATTTTTAGTTTCATGTCCCATTCTACAGAGCAAGTACGCAGGAAACCATGTTTTTTGAAATGGACTGGGAGTGCTTCCCGAATACAACGTATTATCTAATGTTTCGGAAATATTTAAGAGATATATCCTGAAATTTTAACACAGCTTACGAGTTCTTCGAGAGAATAGCACATCTACGAGGACTGGAGGAGAAAGTTCGATCGAACACAATAAATAACCAATTACTTTTAGAAACCGTTTCTCTTTCTACAGTTGTTTCTGTGGAGAAAGAAAACCTTTTCAGAATAAACGAAACACTTAGATCAGGGGAGCCCAACTTATAAGACTTAAAGGGCCACAACTAACCTTTAATATGGTTGGGGACCATATTTTCATTACTCAGTCAATCCCCAAGTGGTCCCATATTGTTGATCTCGGCAGTTTGCCCGTTGCTCTGAAAAGGGGGAGGGAGAATGGAACCATGCGTAATATCATGTCGTACCATGCACAACGCAGTGAAACACAGCAATGATTCTGAATTTCTAAATTTACAAAAAAAAATACTTAAATATAATTTTCTCCTATTTTTACGTTAAGGAGATGTTGACCCCGACATACCGCTTGCGCTTGACGCAGTATTTTCGCCCGACATGGATGCAAGGGACTTTCACATTCCTCCAATAACATTTCGCAGGCCAAAATAAATGGCTCCGCGGGCCGCATGCGGCTAGCGGGCTGCCAGTTGGATAGCCCTGAGTTACATCGTTACTATTTACTTTGGAATGGTAAAATGTAACTCATGTAAGATGAGATTATTTAAAGCATAGAATTTTCAATTGCAATGTTGGGGTATCATTTATTCAAAACTTCTTGCTCCAGTAATTTTACTGAAAGTCAGTGTTTCTATATCAGAGCGTAAACAAAGAAAAAATATTAGCACTAAAGCAGCACACACTTTTGCGCATCATTCCTAACAATTCCAATTTCAAAAATTCGGAGAGTTCACAAAATTGAGATCTGCGTCATTGTTTTAAATATTCTTTTGTTTTATTCGAGAAGAAAACATTGGGGCCAATTATGCTTTATATAAGTCGAATTGTTACACCTCTTTCCAAAACATATCAAAACAATAACATTGGAGATTCACCGTTTTTCTTTTTTTATTCCATTTTTTTAACACTCTGATAATCCACGATACTTAAACGCTCTTGACCTGAACTTCTCCTTCCACTTGTAATTCTTTTCTTTGTATTCATTTCCTTATTTATCTACTATCATTCCTACATTAACACAACAGTATTTGCTACACGCTACCACACATTGTTTCACCCTAAACAAAGCTGCGCGCTCAGATCCGACCATCTGCTTTTAACGTCCGCCTGCACTCAGCCCAGTTTCATGTTTCCTCCATGTCCTTCCAAACCGGCTTCCCCCTCTTCGTTGCCAAATTCCTCAAAGCGCAAAGCTGTACAACTGTACAACTGTATAATACACAGTTCTCAACCAATAATACCTCAGCTTGTATGAAACAAAAGAATCAATATTAAAGATGAATTGAATGATCGTAATTCCTAGAAAGGTTTTAGTATTTTTCTATAAAATTCCCATTATATTTCAGAAGATCAACAAACAATTCTTACTGTACCTTCTAATACATTTGTGGGGGTCCGTTAGGGAATATAATTTGCGTATGTATAGAGCATAAATAAAATAGGAGTAATATTCAATTAAATTTTATATTGGTACTGAAATATTTAATTTGAAGATGTCCACAGCAGGCATTAATTTTGAGTAGTCCAAATAGAAAATGAAGGGTAAGAACTTAATTTGTTTTGAAATTGTAAAGACTTTAAACAAATATGGAATACAATAACCTAACCTCAACAGCTGAGAAAAAATATTTTAAGGTTAAATATTCTAATGCTTTCTGAATCTCATTTTTGTCAATTTTCTCTGTTCAGAACTTCAGCTCTTTGTATTTAAGCCTTAAATGATAAAAGTTTATATTAGAGTTGTTGAATCATCACTTGGATTGCAGTATCAAAATACTCTGCTTAGCTGTGTACTCCTTTACAATCAAAGTTGAGTAAATGATCGCAAGGTATTTCTTTGGATACTCTTGCCATTACCGGGTTTAGTACCCAATAAATGGAATGTGATCAATTTGATGAACGTTTAGTTACAATATACAATAAAATATATACTTCATAATTTACCTAATACTAAAAAAGAAATAAAATTTTCTTAAAAATTCATCAGCATGCTATCAGCAGCGTTTCCACAAACACTTGCATCCACGTAGTTTCTCTTCCGTTATCTGCTTTCAAAATTAACACGATAATTTCTTCAAAATTGCTGTTTCATTGTATTTTCTACTATTTAATGTTTATTTGCTCGCTTGTAACATTGAAACATTTGTGTCTTACATTCGACCCCTCCCACGCCGGGTGCTTTCTCCGCACCTTTCTAAAAACCATTGTCCTGTCGCCCTACTACTTTTTTCACAAGCTTTCTTACCGAGATAGAGGCTCCTTTCTTCAGTTGTCGAAGCACTTCGTAAGCACGTCTTAGCCAGTTTTCCATGAATTTTATTACGGTCCTTTGCACCTGGTACCAGGGAAGACAATTATTTTGGTTTGGGAAGAAAGAGGTTATCAGGAGTAAGATGGTTGGGGACAGTGTGACAAGATGGGGAGCAAACATCCACGTCTGAGGCGAGATTAAAACCAGCAATCGTGTGAGTTCAGTTAGTTGCGCCCATTACCTCAACCATCTTGTCGCTCTGTCTATTTAGTATATTCAAATGCCGTAGTTTCTCTTTTTATATTGTTTATTTAAATCAAATATACTACTTTCCTTAAAAATATGTCTCTTAATTAACACTCGGGCAAAATATATTTTGAGAGAATTACGTATACATTTCTTGGGATATAACATCTTCATTCTGTCTCCTTCATCTGTTCGTCTTGTGGCAATAGTTCTTGTACTTCAGCTATGTAACTAAAATTGATCCTTTATTACACACTACAAACTCTCACTCTGATCTCACACAGCATCTCATCACCGCACCGCCCGCGTCTACATAACAGCACAAAGCATAACTTTGCCCCTTCGCACGGCGACATGTTCGCTCCGCCCTCTGTGCACCGACAACGAAATCCCTGCAAGGCAGGGCTTTGTGACTTGGCGACGTCTTCGTTTCTGCTCCGTGCCACCACGGGCGCCCCAACCGCGACGTCGCCAGGGCCGTGAGGGTAGGAATGGGAGGGAAGAAGAGGGGGTAGAAGGGGGGATGAGAGCGTCGCAACTTCTCGTTGGGGCGAGTGCTCTCCACCGCCGCGAGCGCGAGGCTTTCCGCCGCAAGAGGCGGTGGACGGTAAACTCGCTTTACAAATAGCCGCGCCACTTCCCCCGACGCGCCGCACCACGGCGCGCCTCGTCACGCCGCGCCACGACACGCCACGCCACGACACTCCACGACACGCCGCGCCACGACACGCCGCGCCACTCCACGCCGCGCCGCGCCACGCCCCATTCCATCACGCCCCGACACGCCACGCCGCACCCCGACACGCCCCACTCCGACAGGCCTCACCCGACACGCCCCACCCGACACGCCCCACCCCGACACGCCGCACTCCGACACGCCCCACCCCGACACGCCCCACCCCAACATGCCGCACTCCGACACGCCTCACCCCGACACGCCCCACCCCGACACGCCCCACCCCGAAACGCCCCACCCCGACACGCCTCACCCCGACACGCCCCACCCCGACACGCCCCACCCCGACACGCCCCACCCCGACACGCCCCAGCCCGACACGCCCCACCCCGACACGCCCCACCCCGACACGCCCAGCCCCGCCACGCCCAGCCCCGCCACGCCGCGCCACGCCGTGCTGGACTACACTGCGATTTTTCCATATCTCCTTCTCAAGCCACGTATTCATGATGGAATACATCACGGCATTTCGCGTCTTTCTCGGTTGTGCCGATAGATGTCGCATGGACGTGACCGTGTCAAGCACGGCTTGATCATGCTACATCTAGAGACACGACGGAGAATGACGGCAAATGCCGTGAGATATTCCATCGTAAAGACATGCCTTGAGAGGCAGCTATGGAAAAATTGCGGTATACATACCGTGTCAGCCACCGGATAAGTCAGCTCAGAGGCAGCATTGTCGCTGTGTCAGCTGCTACTCTGATCTAAAGGCCGTAGGGTTCGAGTCCCCAAGGAGGCGGATTTTAGACACAAACTATACAGCTAGCTGGAATTCAGGCGCTACCCGGACGAGAATTTAGCGGCCGACTGCTGTTTTCTGTGGTTCTCCCATTTACACCAGTTCTAATGCCGGAGTGGTGCCCTAACTAATGGGCAAGGATCGCACGCGAGTTTTCCTTCCTCTTCTATGTTCTAGTCTCTCTATTTACACACACACACCTGTATGTACGTACATCATTACCACACATGTCTAGAGAGCAGTCGTGAGCTTAGATCATAATACAAATATCTAGATTAAATATATACATTAAAATCCCAAATTATTTGTTTAACATTGTAAATCGTCAACTATGGTAGTTTTAAGTTGGGAAAATTATTGTATTTTATCCTTGGGATGGATAATTAATAATTATCCCTAATAAAATATATTGGTAATAATTTCTTTGGCATTTTCAACGGGAAGTAATCAGCCGATGTGATGAAACACCAGGTCTTAGAATTTTATGGGAAGGCATAAAACAACACCGAGAGTGTGTCTGACGGCAAAAGAATAATCCTATAAGAGATAACATCATACTTCTATATATAAGAGACCGAGTAACCGGCGTTTATCCATCTGTCCGTCCGTCACTCTCGCTAGAGTTCTTCCGGTCTACATTTATGACACACGAAGTGTCAATTGACCACAATGAGTCTGCTGTTTATTTCGCAGTATTCTTCGATTTATAATAATAATAATATAGCTCCACCAACTTGAGAATGATGTTTACAGGAGCGCGCCACCGTCTGTTTACAACCGAAACGACAGAGACAGAGACAAAAGGATACTCAATTCAAAATTAAAATGGTACCGTGCCAAACTATTGCGAAAGGAAGCGCGATTTATTTCGTTGCAAATCTATAATCTTCCCAATTAATATTTTAACTATTTAGACATGTCTGCATCTGATATTGGAATAAATAAAAGTATACTGTTCTCGGCAAAACGATTCAAAATTTTGAAACTAATTCTTTCGATGAGCAGTAACATTCATATAAATCGTTTATTTTAACTTAAGTAGTTTCTCAGAATATATACCGAATAAATTTTTTTTATGTAAGGAGTAACTACCACCATTATGAAGAATATTACAGATATTTATGACAGTAAAGTTAATGTTTTGGTATTGGTACTTTATTGCATACCTAACAAACCGGCTAAAGCCTATGGAAAAAAGATGAATGAAACGTTTAAATTCAATGAATAAGTATTAAGAATTCAATATAAATAAAACTTTTTATTAAAGTCTTGTACTAGAACGGTGAAAAGTAAAGAAAGCAACGTAAAGGGACAAAAATAAAACAGTCAATGCAAATCTGGCATGATGTGTCTCTGAAGTTATATTTTATCAGCTGATTCACAACGTCTATGAAGGAGGCCATGGTGATTCCGTAGGAGCAGTCTCTGAACACGCTTCCCGCTCCTGGCAACATTTGTTAGCTAAACTGACTGTACAGACCCGTGTTTTCACTATTAGTTCCACGACGCGCCGCAATCGCAGCCTTCATTTTTTGCTTGGTCGAGTTAAAATAATAATAATAATAATAATAATAATAATAATAATAATAATAATATTGTTGTTAATAATAAAAATTATACAAACAGACGTCATAGTAGAAAAAACGAAGTTTACCGTTGCCAGCATCAAGCGATTGCGCCCACTGGCCTTACCAACTCAACTCCTTTGATCGTTTCATGTGACCCGAGTCAAGCGGACCGGGCACGTTCAAGCGCTCCATATCACACTTCTTCAGCACCTAGCCCCTTAATGACTCAGGTCCCTGGAAAACAGTTTGAACGCAGAACCTTTAACGTCAATCGCCCCCGCCATGGGATAGGGCGAGGCAATGCGAGGGGATCAACAAAACATCATGTCTTCTGAAAAGTTTATGACATCAAGGTAAAAGGGAAACAGAGTTGGTTCAAGGCAGCGTCTATATTGTGTTTAAATTTCATGTTGAAAGATTCAGTAAGTTTTGAGATAAATAGGTTCGTAAAGACAGACTGACAGAGCGTCAACAATTGATTTTACTAAGATTCATTTTGGAATCGAATAAGCAAGTTAAAAAAGTATTTAAAAGCTGAAAATTCGAAAATTACAGGCAGATTGTTTTGTCTGTACAGATGTAAATATTACATTTAATATTGTGTTTTCATATTTGAGTTATCATTGTTACTATTGTGAAAAAACTAAGTTGATCCCATTAACTAAATTGGTACATAGGTGAGCCATTCCACGTCAAATCGCACAAGAGTTGACACATTATTTAAAATGTACGATATTTTTTTCTTAAGTCTGGACATCAAAAAGAGACACGTATTGTTTTGCCTGAAAATTGATTATTTGTGTAGTTATGGCTATTTTAAATTTTGGAATTTTCAGGTACTTCACAAAATAAGATCAATTATCTCTCCGAATGTACTTAATATAAAAATTTCTGATTTGTGTCATTCAATACTTTGAAATGTGTATTTTATTCCTCTGTAAATACATTTGTCAAAAATATTTTTTTCATTTTAAAAACTGTATTTTTTTCAAAAAAAGGAAAATTTCTATATAAACTCGATGAGATAAAAATTTGAAAAAAATATAGGTGTGTTCCTTGTTCAATTTTCTATAAAATATAACAAAAAAAAGTGGTCATTCCACACATACAGTTCTAAGAAAATCAATTGTAAGTATGAAGGCGCGCTCTGCCTACCCCTGCACTAACGAATTGTGTTCGGCAAGTGTTTGATGCAAGTGCTGAAGAGCTAAGAAAAGAATGACTGATAAGGGTTTCAAGAGTTATTAGTATTTCAGATGTTCACTCTACCCCCAGAATGTATGACATTGTGTCATTCCATTCCACGTCAAATCTCTCTCAAATTCATACGACTATTTAAAAAAATAAATGACACGACTATATGGCATTCATTCTGGACATCAAAACAAGAGACAAATGTTTCCTTATTTACCTGAAAATTGTTTATTTGTGTTGTTGTGCCGATATTAAATTTTGAAATTTACACGCAAAATATGATTAATTGACGCTCTGAATGTACTTAACATAAAATTACTGATTTGTTTCGTTTAATTTTTTGATATGTGTATTTTATTCATCTGTAAATTACTTTCTCAAAAAATAAATGTCATTAAAAAATTGTAATTATTTAAAAAAACGAAACTTTCTTTATGAACCCTCTCAGATTTAAATTTAAAAAAATAGGCATATTTCTTGTTCAATTTTCTACAAAACATAACAAGAAAAAAGTGGGCACTCAACACGTATAGATAAAAATAATCAATTGTAATTATGGTGTTCGGGTGCGTGGTTCCTGCCCCTGCACTAACGAAGTGTTCGATCAGTCTTGAATACTAATGCCGACGAACAACAAAAAGAATGACCCTCTGCCTGATTTGGGTTTCAAGAAACAGTAAATCTATGTTCACTCTTTCCCCAGAAGGGATGGTGACATCAAAACGAATGCTTTTCCTTGTGTCCGCGAAACAAATTTTACGGCGAGTCCCAATGCGTCCTAGGGACGGGGTGCCGTCCTGACCTTGCTCGTGAAGTACGATCGTCCACTTGTCAAGGGGCCTGGTAAAATTTTGTATTGAATGAAAATCAAGACAATGTTCACGCCTACCACACAGCTCCGCAACATGTTTCGTTCAGCAAAGGACCGGAGAAACCCATTAAGTTCAGCAGGTGTTTACAGAATTCCCTGTTCCTGTGGTTCCGTCTACATAGGCACAACGCAACGCTCCGTCAACACTCGCCTTACAGAACATAAACGAAACTGCCACTTCGGCTACACCGAAAGATCCGCGGTCGCTGAACATGCTCTTTCGGGAAAAGAACATGACATCTTATTCGACAACACCGAGATTTTGTCCACAACAAACCACTACCACGCCCGCTTACAACGGGAAGCCATAGAAATTTTGAAACATCCGAACAATTTCAACAGGAAAGAAGAAGGAGTCAAAATCAGTTCCGTTTGGCATCCCGTACTCCGTAACACCAAGACAAAACCTTACAGTAACAAAATTCCCAGCGCCACTCCCATCTCAGTCGATGCCCAATCGCAAGCCAGCCCGCGAAGCGACAGCCAATCAGAAGCCAGCGCGCGAAACCACCCCCTCCGCTACCACCACCCGCGGCCTATTAATACCGCGGACGAGACCAGCACGACGTCAGTCGCCAGTAAGCCGCTGTCCCGGACACTTCGCCCGAGACCTCGCCACTGAAGATGCCCACCGCAGTCGTGAGCGAAACGTTTGGCAGTTCCAAGCCAATTGGACCACGGCCCATCAGCCCGGAAGACATCAAGAATATTGACTCCGGCCGTGAAAGCCTTCAATGCTTTATGTCTAAAATGTTGGCTGAAGAAAATGGAATTTTGTCCAGAACTGAAGTAAATTCGGTAGTGCATTAAAACTGTGCATTGTGACGAAAGTTCAGGAATTCTATGGTACGCGAGTACCTCTATTTAAAGTGAGTTGTGAGGCACCAGAAAATTTCAAAATGTCAATCAAAACTTGAATCAAGAATCCGTCATTTAATTATTTATAAATTATTTATAAATATATTAATATTATTTATATGTATATTAATATTATTTACATGTATTAATACGCATAAATATTATTATTTATAAATCCAATCATGAAGTTTCACCACCTCAAGAAGTACATAAATTACTGCTTCATCGAAAGAAACCGACAATCAGTATCGCCAGTGTCTATTGCAGGAATATATTACACACTGGTTCGTAAAATATTAATATCTTTTAAAGTTACTGAGATCCCAATTTGATTTTGTCGGGACTTATTATCAATACTCTAGTGCATTTACAAATATTTTTAAAAAAATGTTTAGCTCATCGATTTTACAAAAATATTCAATTTTCAAAATTTCAGTTTTTTAAAAAGAATTGAAAATTCAAAAAAAATAAATATTTTGCAATATCTTAAAAATTAAACATGTTTTTAAGTTTCGAATGGAATTTGAACGGAATTCCTATAATTGGTGTATTCAAATGTATGATATTTTTAAGTTAGTGATGCGCCTCATTTTAGCAAATTTCATTATACAGTATTTTCGAAAATAATAAAGTTAGAAAACAATAAAAATACACGTGTTTACTTATTTGATCCATATAATAAATACAAAAATTAGAAAATAAATAAAAATATGAAAGTCAAATTTTGGTCTTTTTTGCGCGATTTGACGTGGAGTGGCTCAGGTAGCAGTATGTTTGTGATTGTCCCCCTATCCTTCAACAACATCATCATCATCTGATGCTTCATCTCCCGAGGGCTATCAAGCCTGGGATTGATTGATTCGTCTTTCCGGGCACGTCAAGTACTTAGGTCATTAGTCCCATAAGTGAAGTGCGTGTTTTTTCTCGGGAGATGGCGATGATCTTTTTCCCACTGGATGGCGAGATCTGGCGCCGACCAACCGTCGACTAGCGGGGTTTTCCTCTCAACCAGGTATCTCCCACCAGTGGGGCACAGCCCCAGCCGGGACAAGTTGTAGGCTCCCGACCGGTCTCCCGACATGTGTGGTAGTGTAGTGCATGTTAGTGTAAGTGTGTGTGTGCGTGTGTGTGTAAGAGGAGAGGAAAGGGCAAGGAAGAGGTTGCTCCGTCATTCGCCTGGTGTTGATCGGAGAAACAACGGAAAACTACCGATCAGAGCAGCAGCCGGTCTCCTCCAGACAGTGACTGAATTCGACCTAGCTGACAAGCTAGTATCGAAAATACTGCCGCTGTCGGGACTCGAACCTAGGACCTCCCGGTCAGAGGGACTGCAGTGACATCAGGTTTATGCACTGAGCCATCTCTCCCTCAACCCTGGGTATAAATGGATTCGGCGTATAAGTGCTGATCCCCTCGAAAAGGTCAGGTGCACTTGCCCCCGGGAGAATATGACTGGACCTTGGTGGGTACAAGTGGCGCGTTTGCATAGTCCTAGGATGGCCAATTCACGACAAATAATAATAATAATAATAATAATAATAATAGTAATAATAATAGTAATAATAATAATAATAGCAATAATAGTTGTAAAGAAAAGAAAGATTAATTGAATGACTCGGGCCAATAAGATGCTATGCCACTATACGTAAGTTTTGAGAAAAAGTCAAGTAAAGGTTTAGACATTTCATTCTACGAGTACACACAGAGATAATGAATATTCATTTAAGAATTACGCTGCCATCTTGAGGCCAATATTTAAAACAAAAACCCAATATCTGGGTACATGTACCAGGGCGTCGAAATACTCTAATATCTAAATTTCATCAGAAATGTGGCATAGCATATTTTTGTACCAAGGTCTTCAATTGTATGTTATTTTTAGAAGATGTTACCTAGTCGTCGACGAAGCGTAGTCGCAAAAGTAGATATAGTGTTTACTAACTGAACGAACCAAGCCAAATAAATGGATAATTGGATTACATAAAATTAATTTTAAGACACGTTAATGATACAGGCAACTATTTGAAGGTCTTTATGTATTGCATCGGTTGGTATGATAGTTATGTAATAGTTTGGTAAACACAATATGTTGTTTAAATATATGAAACATTCACATATTAATTATTTTCATAAACAATATCAAAGGTGTACTTTTATATTATTACTTATGAAACGATTTGCTTGAGTTGTATCACGATTAATGTTTACTGTCCAACATTTATTTTGCCTAAATAATGTTCCTGTGTTGTATGGGAGACAAATATGTCTGCGTCCTCTGAAAAGAACAACTTATTTTTAAAAAAATTAACTGTAGTTAAACCTGGCGTAGAAAGATATTCGATTATGTTTGAAAAAACAATAGAAGCTGCCCTCCTAATTTTCAAAGTCTTTCTACCAATGAATAAAGAAACTTCACTCTACAGAAGTGCAGAAAAACATCAATTGAAACAGAAGACGTATCACGAACGAGTAAATAGCTTATGGACAGTTTCGAAAATACTCTTCGATCGTGTTCAAGTTCACAAGTTCGTTGATCGATACCTGGAACTTTACGTAACCCTTACTCACTCCAAGCGGAAGAAATCGACATGACACGAAAATTACGGAAATGGAGCACGTAATAGCTTTGGAAAGGATAATAGTTAGAAATAACCTTTAAAGTTAGGAAATGATTCAAAATTGACTAATATTATACACACATATTCACACAGTTAACGAATATGAAAAATATATCACTCTAACTTGAAATTACAACTTATCTCAAATTCGTCAATTTTAGTCCTCGGAAAATAAATATTGAAATGTATTGATGCGCAAATATGTATGTATATTCTCTACGGTCAAAATGGAATGATAATGGAATAATATTGTGTTTACCTTGTAATTTATGAATTTTATGTTTTTTGACTTCATTTCTAATGGAGATATTGCTTTTGCAATTCAAGAACTTAGCGTTTGAGCAAAATACATATTGAAGTAAATGCAGATTTTGAGTAAATTTGTCTCAAATTGTGTTACAGGTTATCCGCACGTACTATCAGTGATTATAATTGTGGTGTGCATAATGTGCAACGTCCGACGCCATCTTTATCATAGTACATAGTTTGTATATTATTGTAGTACCCTTAGTGTTTGAAGAAGGACATTTAATTATTTTTACAAGAGCTGCATTTATTTTGGTGGTGCATACCAGATCTATTGTTTGCAATGTTCACATGTTCGAATTCTGGGGCGGTTTACAGCGTTATTTTTAAAGGATTTTTTTGTCCTAACAGTGGTTTAGATATTATGCATTAGACATACCCAATGTTAGTTTGTATTAATTGCTTAAGCCAACGGATGGAGACTTGCCGTTTACTTGGAAAGGCACAAGTGAAGCCCATAAACTTTCCCCTTAAATTATTTTGTGCAAGATTATTTAAATGAAGCATGAAAAGCGCTCTGGGAAAACAATGAAAAATTCAAATTAAAAAAATTTCTCTTCGTATTTAAAAATATTCTTCATAAAAAATTTAAGTTTATTAAATTCAAAGTTATCGGATACCTGTTCCGGTACACTACCTAACCCGATCACGTAAACACGAACACAAACATACATGGCTATCAAGAGAGTCGCAGCGCTCATCGGGGGTATTCGAGGTAAACAGAGTCGCCTCGCGGGGCGGAAACTTCAATACCGCAGTTTACAAAACGCTCTCCCCTTCCCAGTCGTTTAGCCGCTCTAACTATCGAACTCGAGGCAATCGCCGCGGAGCGTGCCTGGCGCGCCGAGGCGGCACTTCCGGCGAGTTCCCGCGCGGTCGCTGCTTGGTATGCGCCGCGCGCCCGCGCCCCCGCGCCCCCGCGCCACCGCGCCCCCCGCGCCACCGCCCTCGGGGCGAACGCCCACGCCCCGGCCGCTGGCCCCGCCCCGCGCCCCGCCCGGTCCACACTCCGCCCACACCTCGCCTGGCCCAGGCCTTCCAACTACCCGCCCCACGCCCAAGCCTCGCCGTCCGCCCGCCCCGCCCCCCGTCCCCCGCTATGCATCCCCGTCCACCCTCCCCGCCCTACGTCCCCGTCCCGCATCCCTGTCGTTCCCATTCGCTCCGCCTGTCACGGCTCCCCATCCCGCTCGCCAACCCACCTACCCGCCTCACCTGCTCCGCTCCTCACCGCCCCACTTGTCCCGCCCCTCCCCGCCCAGCCCAGCCCGTCCCTGCGCTGCCCTGTCCCGCTATCCCCCCCCCGCCTACCCATCCGCCTCGTCCGCCCAGCCCGCGCAGTTCCACCCTTGCCCGTCCGTCACTTGCTCCACCACTCGCTCGGCTCTTGTCGCCTCTTGCCCCTTGCTATTAAGTCGCTCGTGCCGCTCGGCTGCCAACACAGCGACCAGCGCCAACGCCAGACGTCGTCGCCCACATCACAACGGCCCTCTGCGTCTCCATCGCGCAACCCACGGCCTCCAAAAGGCTATTCAGCAGACCTGCAAAAAATGTATTTATTAACTGTTGTGAACTCGCCCGTAAATTAGCAGTGGAAATAAAAACTTCGCAGTAATATACCAAATAAATCAGGATTTATTCTAAGCGTAATATAAGATAGGTGTTGAAAAATGAAATGGTGAGGCTACAGAATAGCATAGACCTTCTCGTACTGATTAGCTTTCTAATCCTTTTAGTAAAGGTTGGCTTTTCGGTACTACTACTGTTCCTAGCTGATAACTATTAGTGCCAACACGAATATTTCAAATTTTCTCAATTTTTCCTATAACAGAAGAAATTAAATATTCATTAGAGAATATTACAGAAGTCGTATATTCACTTTTCATTGAAATATCTGGAGCCTTTTTTATACAACGTTCATTGGGCCGTTTGTAAGAAAACCACAAATTCGACCTCATTTACACAGAAAACTTTTGAAGTTTCGACAATCTTCATTCGGAATCATTTGAAACACTTTTGTTCAGAAATGCAATAATGTATGAAATGTTTCTTTAATGTAAATATTAACGACGTGAGTGATCTCTGAAAAATGATATTTGTGTAAGTTTTGAAATATGTAAATAAAAAAATAAAATAGACTTAATGTCTTATAATTAAGTACATGTAACAATATTTATACAAAAGTTTAAAAAATGGAGCCGTCTTGTATAATTGCTTCTATTTCACACACAATTACTCGGAAACTTCATATTTTGCAAAAAAGGATACCTCTTCTTTTAAAGATCTAATTTCCAAAAACAAATTTTATTCAGAGAAAAAACCTATATCTTATATAATATAATTGTAGGATTTACAACTGTATTATAGTTGTATACTTATGAATCCATAGTTGTAGGAATTTCACAAAAACATTGAAGTCCTGCAATTTTCAAAACTTGAGATTGTTAGACCAAATTTTTAATAATTGCAACATTTTAAGCGTTCTTTACGCTAAACTTAAACTTCAGCTAAATTGAAAGACAATATCGACTTGGTGAAAATTCTGCTTAAGTTTAGCCGCTAACGTTTTTCAACAAACAGACGGGCAAACAGACGAATCGTAGTAACCAGGTTTTCGTGTGAAGGTTCCTATAAGTACCAGTATTAAGGAAACCAACTAGTACGAGAAAGATTCGTAGGCTTCCGCGGCCGGAGTCATTATAATGATATCCTGGTCAGCTTCGATGTCACCTCCCTCTTCACCATGGTTCCCGTCGGTGACGCCATCAAGATCGTGGAAGACAACCTCTTACGACATCATCTTCCGAGGGAGTGGGCCAAACTCACCGAGATCTGCCTATCGACAACCTTTTTCCAATACAGGCAAGAGTACTACGCCCAAACAGAAGGCACCGCTATGGGCTCACCGTTATCCCCTGTGGTAGCGAATCTTTTCATGGGAGCATTTGAAGAGCAGGCCTTAGAAAATGCGCACTTAAAACCGTCGCTCTGGCTGCGCTACGTCGACGACACATTCGTCATCTGGCCCCATGGCACCGATTCCCTCGGAACCTTCCTCGCGCACCTCAACAACATCCACCCGCGCATCAAGTTCACCATGGAAACGGAACAGAACGGACAGCTCCCTTTCCTGGATGTCTTAGTAACCAGGCGTCCTGATGGAACTCTCGGCCATTCTGTCTACCGGAAACCCACCCACACCAATCGTTACCTACATGCCGATTCACACCACCACCCTGCCACGAAACGGGGTGTCCTTTCCTCCCTTGCTCACCGCGCCTCCCTGATATGTGACCACAATAGCCTAGAGTCGGAAAAAGCATTACTCAGAGAGACCTTCCTGGCCAATGGTTACAGCGGTTCCGCCGTGCATCGTGCGCTATCGAGGTTCGATTCCTCTACATCGAGTGAACGGAACGAGCCCTCCAGTCCACCTCGCAAGACAGCCCGGTTACCCTATATCAAAGGGGTCACGGACAAGATTGGTAGACTGCTGCGCAGGGCTGATATCCGCCCCGTTTTTCATGCGCGCAATAAAATCGGAGGGAGCCTGGTCCAGGTGAAGGACCGCCCGGACCCACTTCAAGACGCCGGCGTATATGAAATCCCATGCAGTTGTGGGCTTGTCTACATAGGCCAAACCGGGCGCACGGTAGAAGAGCGGATGCGGGAACACATGCGACATGACCGACTACATAACATCCACAAATCGGCCTTAGCCAAACATGCCGCCGAAACCGGTCACCTCGTCAATTACCACGAGACTCGCACTCTATCTATTGAAGACCGGTGGTGGCCTCGTGTGATCAAAGAGGCTTTGGAAATCTCCAGGAGGCCCGAAAACCTCAACAGAGATGATGGGCTCCGCCTTAGCAACACCTGGAGGCGGGTCGGCGCTCCCCGCCAATACGGTCGCGCCCCACGGAGACACCCCCCCGCGGTCGACCAATGACGTGGCTGCTTATTCGCCCGGTTTCTTTCGGCCTTTTCTCCCGTCTCCGACCACGCAGTTGCAATTTCCAGATGTCTATCCTGTTCATTTTTCTATCCTCTTCCCTTTCCAACAACCTTCCCTCCCCCCACATTATCAGGTCTCCCAGTATCGCTTCTTTCCCTCTCCGCCAATCGCGGGCCACCTGCCCTCCTCCCATTGGTCGCCGCTGCGACCTATCAGCTCCTGCACCCCGTCCTATATCTACGCGACACGCTAGCCTCTCGGCAGCAGTATAGCTCTGAAGAAGGCCACAGCAAGATGGCCGAAACGTCAGTAGAACCGACCGAGACGCGGCTCATCCCGGACAGCCAAGAATATAGTACGAGAAAGTCTGTGTCATTCCGTAAAGCCACCAGTTTGGATACTGTGGCATCGCTTTTATGCCGAAAGACCCTATTAAAATGCTTCAGAATTTTATTTTTATTATCATTATTATTATTATTATTGCTATTATTACAATTATTGTCATTATAATTACTTTTATTCCCTTTCTTGACAAAAATACGCCACGATTTCTTCGCTAACCATTTATTTCCAATTTCAGGAAATATTCATGGTAGTTGTCTGTTCAAATTATTTCAATAGTAAGCGATTTACAGCAAAATTCTATTGAAAATGTAAAACAAGAATTAATGAAAAAATAAACTACGGCTATTTTTTATGTCTAGGACTAGTTTACCGCAAATAAGCACTATTTGATTTTCACATTTGATGAATTGCTTCTACAAACTTTGAAGACGTGCGCAACCTGAGCCACTTTCGCGTTGTTCCTTGTTCTCCGCCTACTTCGCGAAATGCTTCCGGCCGTGGCACCATCCCCGTGACGCTGGCGAACCAACTCGATCAACCACCGCATCACGTAGCTGATCTTCCGCCGCCCCGGCTGCCCCGCCTCCTCCTACGCACCTACGCAGACTTGGCAAGAGCCCACAACCCTCGTACGCAACCCCTTGCGCTTCGCCACCGCCCTTTCGCCCACGCGCCGCCCGTTGTCTCATCTTGCCGGTACAGCACGCCTCCGCAGCCTTTCCGCGAGCAGCACCGTCGGATCAGAGTAGATTAGTTTTGAGTGGGGTTATACGGGCTGTTAGGTTAGATGAGTCATGAATTTTATAATGCAAACTTCGCTTGTTAAAAAAATCTGGAAGACTGCGTACAGTCACCCGTAGAATTAACATTAACATTTGTAACAAACTCTAACTGCCGTTTTTTGTTTTTTGAGAAATTCACACATATTGTAAAAATCGTAGGAAAGTGTAATTATTTCAATAAGAATCTTGTTTTAGTTTTTCGAAAAAATGTAGGGTTTTTTTGTAATAAATGTATTATTTTGTAAAACATTTACATGCTATGTGGACCAGAGTAACAACACATTTTTCCGCAATGGCCAGAAATAAAAATTACTCAAAAAGGAATAAATTAAGTTAAAATTACTTATTTTACGTAAGTTATATTATCATCTTTGTTCTTTCTTTCTTTCTTTAAACATTACACTATCTGTTTTTGTAAGATTTGGACTTAAATGTCCTGTGACTGTTTTGTAAACTACATTATTTTAGGGTGGCCACTCATTTCTAGAACCTATTTACCCTGACTTTTTACACCATTTTCTAGAGAATTCTTTGAAATGTTTCACTGGTCAGACTTGAAGAGTTTTTTATACTATTTAAAGGAAACATTAAAGCAAGCCTGAAAGTAATGTGCGACGTCTCTCATTTTTCCATAAGTTATCCAAATTAAAAACAAATCAAAATGAGCAAAAAAGAATGCTGTAATCCTTTATTGAGCATAACCTAGTGGTATAACATCTCAAAACTTTCTCCGAGTTCTAGCAATTCTTTCACAAATTCCCTACTTTTCAATGACTTTTCCAGAGCAAAGAATTTTCTGTTTATCTTGCTGATTTTTTTCCTGGTTTACCATGTGTTCCAAAACGTGCCCACCCTGCCCTCTGTCACCGCTCACTATTATCCTCCGCCCCCGGGCGCCACAGCCTTGTCACAGCGCCCGCCGCGACCGCACACTCCTCAGGGACTTTAAGCCACCCACCCACGCACCGTCGTCGCCCGCACGCGGTCTACGCCAAACGCTTCCACCCACCTGACACTTGCTCCGCATTGCTATTCATGCCGTCCCTTTGTGTTTACTTTGCTGCCCTCTGGGTCTGCTCTTCGCTTTCCTCTTTTTCCTCACATCACCCACGCGTTGTCTGCGGCGCCTCCCCCGACATTTCTCGATCCCGCGCGCCGGCCGCGCCGCCCACGCCGCCCCACAGCAGTGACCGCGCGGGGCAGGCATCACGCCGCCCGCGCCTCCGCGCGCAAACTACACGCCACGTTCCAGATGAGTTAGAGCGATTCAGCATTACTGTTGCGTCTTCAGAGACCATCCTCCGACCCAGAGGTCCAGGAGTTCGAACCCCCACCATGTGGGGGATTTTCACACTAGCTAGATAGCTAGGTCGATTTTTTTAAAGGGAAGCATTGTTTGTCTTTAAAGCAGCATACTCAAGTTCAACACGTTGCTTAAAAACGAATCATAATGAACGGGGCATTCCATTTCTGCACTACTATTTACATTTACTTTGCGTGTTTTCTACTTTCTCGCCTTACGGCGTAAGAAAATAATGTGTTGCATTTGTGCTACGGATACCAGCAATTTTTTTATAGAAAAAAGTCTTATTGCAGGGCTCTGCTAAGAAAAAAGTCGATAAATCTTGTCCCTACTTGTAGAAAACTACTTTGCGGCAGAATCAGAATCCAAGTTTTGTGCGTCTTTGGTCCCGAAAAGTCGATTGTCGTCACGTCTGTGTCCGCCTATCTGTGGTTAACGCTAGCGCTTAAACACTTCAGTCGATTCTCGAACAACAATGCGATATCACGGTATTTCTCCCAAAAATGCGTCACCTCTCCACACTCACCACTTCTTGCAACCTTCGCTCAGTCCCCGTAATTCGTTTTTATTTATTTCTACATTAGCAATTAGAAATTGCCCCATACCTGTGCTGGAGCATTCCTCAGGACTTTCACTTTATATATCATGTTATTTACAAAATATGTCCTCAATTCAATTCTGACAGACCTCAATTTTTTAATATAGAAATTTTTATTTCTATTCTGACTGATAATAAATATCAATATAAAATTTTGTAACAAAATAGTTGTTTGGAGCAATATTTAATAATATTAGAATTATATAATCTCTTACTTGTTTCTGTCACAATAATCATCATTTATGTATTTCTGATGTTAATGTTCAGTATGCTTCTGTACCATAATCATAGAAACAAAATATTGTAAAAACGTAACATTGTTAATATAAAATGTAAAATACAATATTTAGTCACTAATAACCTAGATGCTGATAGGACTGAAAACATTTTTTTATTTTAAAAAAATCTGAAAATTTTAAATTAATGGTTCTGAGCAAAGTCCCCGTGTGGTAGTAGTCCAAGTGAAGTAGCGTATAGTTGTAGTATCCGTAAAGCAAAATCCCCCTGATTAGCTCGCGTTGACCTGCACCGACCACGCGCAACCCCACACTCTTCGCTAGTTCACCTTTGCTCTGGCACACCCACTCTGACTCCCTGTGAAGTACCGCCGACGCGCCAACCCCGCGCCTCCTACAGCCACTGGGACGCAGGCGCTCCTGGAGTCGTCACAACTCTTGCAACTTTATACGAACTTCTTGCACGTGAACGCCATTCGATTGCAATGCATTTCAACAACTATCTGCTTTTTTCCCTCAAGTTGTAAAAAGAAAAGCAAGTATTAAAAGTTAGAGTCTGTACATTCAAGTTGGAATTCTACGAATAAAAAAAATTAAATTCTAAAATGCGAATTATATCATCACATCCTTAAAATATATTCTTAATTTTTTACGTACAAAGGAGTCTAAATTGATTACCATTAATATTACTTTAAATATTTCCAAAAATTCAATATTCTAAGAAATCACAGCTTCATACTTTATTTCATTAACCTTTCCAATTTCCTTGCTTTCACTGAAATTATGTGGATTTTTTCATATTCGAAGTTTTCGCTTTATTGGTTCCTTAATTATTTATTTTTATTCAAAACTGTCTTTTAATCAGTACTTCAGTGTAAATGCAAAGTATAGCTACTTTCATAGTAGTACCGTTACAACACACCTGATGTTAGTATTTACATGAAAATAATATTACATGGGAGCAAAAATTTGCTTATTATCAAATGTTGCAAACAATAATTGTTAACTTCAGTTAACTGAATGCAGTTAGGGAGTGGAGGTATGTATTCCAGAGCTCCTGAGATTGTGAACGTATACTATGTAGTCTTCATGAATCCTTCACACTCTTGCTTCCTCCATTTCCAACGAAACATTATCTGGTGCACGTCTCAAGCAGTGCCACAAAGAACAAGTGCCACGTGATGCAACTTACCCCGTGTCCCGACTTAATTGCGCCCCATTTTTTCATTTTGAATATACACAATTAGTGGTGGCTCAACATAACATACTTTCTCGCATTACTTACACCTTTTGTTAATTTTCAAAAAATTCACAGAATTCAGTAAAACGAAAGCTGCGCCACTTTTTGGAGTCCTTTATTCTATCCATCTACAAAATTAAAGAAACAATTTAGAGACTTTTTGATAATTTTTTTATAAATGATATTAACTTCAAGCAGAAATTACGCGAATACTTTTCGTTTCTTTGAAAAACTTGTACGTGACCTTATTTATGGATTCGAGGTTTTAGAACAAGATTCACTAAAGAAAAAAATCTCTATATCTAGCATTGTACTTTTACAATGTTAATTTGTTTGCAATATTTGAAAATACAAAGAGTTCCCGAAAAGGGGATCAGCACAAATTTTTGAACGTCTTTGATACATACTATAAGAAAATTTAAAGAAAAAATTACGGCTATTTTAAGAAAATAATTGTTTAAAATATCCTATATTTTACGTTTAAGTGCGCTAAAACTCTCCCCTATTTCCGAAAAATTGTATTCTGTGTGTTGTTTAAAGATTTAGCTTTAAACATTACATTTTATTAAAGAAATATCTATATCTTAAATGGTGTAGATGCATGAAGACACCGAAAAAAATGAACTTCTGTAATCTTCAAAAATTTAGGGATAAAAAAATGAGACTCGCGCATTTTTTTATCACGCAATCCAGAAAGAAAGTTTAATTCGAAACTTTTGAACCATTTTTGGGAATATTTTAAAAATTTATATTACAATGTAGGCTTTCACGGCCGGAGTTGTAATCAACATTTTCTTCCGGGTTAGGTGGTCGTTTTAACGTTTGGAAGCATATTTTCCTATAGATCACGGCCCCCTAGCCCGGAAGAAAATGTTGATTTTAAAAATGTTTATTTGGCTTCATGTAAAATATCATAAAAAATAAAAATATCCGTTCGCAGAGTGTCGTGTTTGATTAGATGGATCGGAAACTATCAATTTCGTAGAAATTATGTGAACGATTTTGGCGTTAGCACTGATCACGCGCAGACAGATAGTTGAAGTTTAATTAACTTTCATACACGGGGTGAATTTTTCTTTGGAAGACAGGGCACCCTTGAATCTCCTACACCAGTCCCCTAGTTTCCTCTGGTCCCCAGTGCTTGTCCCTTGCGCATCGCAGGCTTGCGGAGTGCCTCTAGGTGACGGCGAAGGGGTGGGTGCCCTATCAACCCTAGAGCTCATCCCCCTCCTCTGTCCCTTTGTGGGGTCCTCTCCGCCTCCCCTCTCCCAGGCGACTTCGCATTGCCTCCGGAGCGCCCTGACGTCCATTGCCGCCCTCCTCTTGCCACGTCGCTGAAGGCCGACAGAGGACACAGGAAATCATTTCGGTGATCGCTCGTGACCGATCACCTAACGGGATGCTTGGAAATTCTTAATGAGTAATAAACTTTACTTTTTATACACGAAAATACTAAAACCTTTTAAAGCTCGCCGTAAAACGTTTTCTGGAAATGTGTTTTACAGAAGTGTGTGTGTATATATATATATATATATATATATATATATATATTTGTATGGGGGTGGGAGGGTGTGGGTGGGTATGAATGTTTGTGACCGTCTATACGTATACACAGTATAGTCAATGGGGGGCATATTTTAATAAAATGTCTTATTTTTCTTTTCACTTTAGAACAATGCCGTTTAGTATACTGAAACTGATACCAACAATGATACCAACAATGTCTCGTCATAGACTATTACGAGATCGTTGATATCATTCACCTTAGGACGGTTATAATCGTGACCCGTTCCGAATTTATAGTAAAATTTTGGGCGCCAGGAACAGGTTACGTTAATTAAAACCAATGCTTCCACAGATAATTTTAACAAATGGATAAATGTCCGGCTAGCTGGGTCAATGGGTCCCGTTAAGGATAATCGCTATCGCCTAGATAGCCGATTACTTGATCTGCCAACTATACAGTATGGCGAGGAATCTGAAAGGGAATAATTATCTATTTCTAACTACTTAACAATTGTGATTGACCAAATGAAAATCTTTTCATTTCCAAAAGAGAAATTTAACAATTTATTTACTTCTATTAACAATTGTTTTGTCTTTAGGTCATGACCTCGTTTTAAAGTAATACCTTTGTACTGCAGTACTGATCTAACGTCTTGATCTATGACGCCCCGCAGTATCTTCCCACTTGAATGCAGATGAACCCAAGTCCAGCTTCTTTCTTCGGATCTTGCGACACTACCGACGAATCCAGTCCTCACTGCCTAGAATATCTATTGGTTCTTACGTGATATTTAGTGTTCCTAATCCTCCCCAACTAGTGGTAAAACATTAAAGTTCAACACCGCAATATAAAAGAAACTTTCTAAGTTCTCATCGAATTTATCTCTGCCATCAACATTCAGAGTCCGAAAAACTATTGATTCTTACGTCAAAACTTACAAGTCCCACTCCCTTGATGTTAATCTCGCGAGCGATCTGTACTACTCGACGACCTCTATCAGAATGTCCTTTTCTCCACCGTTTTTCCGCCCTCAACGCTTCGGTATCCGTCATTCCTTCCTCTTTTTTAAAACAAAACGACAAAATTCGACAGTCTATTCTCCTTTAGCCAATCCATTCATCTCTTATCAAACCAAGTAGCCACGCCCTCGATAGTCATTCCTTTTCAGACCAATCCCACATTATTTTATATGTCTTTCTAGCCAGCGCCCCCACCTATTCAAGGCCTGAATGTAGTTTATTGACCTTGCCAACCACTACTCCGGCGTTTCTAAGGCTGTATATTGCCATTTGCAGACCCTTTTACCCAACCGATTTACAGCCAATCTTATTGACAAAATATGTAATATTTTGGTATATCACAATACGAATTAATTTTATGTTATGACGAAAGGAAATAAACCATTTCTAAACATGTCTTTTTTATTTTATGTCTTTCAACTAACAAGTCATATTTTACGTTTTTCATCATTTTTTATGCATTTTTTGCTAATTTAATTGATTTTAATATCTTTTCAATGATACTTGCTTCAAATAATATTTGCGGCATGCAAGAAATATTCTGTAGAGATATCCTGAGTAGCCATTTCTTTGCTCAGAAACGGTAATGACAGTCGTTGTGATTATGTAATCCAAGGTTCCTGTGACGCCTATCAGAGCCATATTCGGTTCGGTCGATTTCAGGATAATCAAAGGCAGATATTTATATATTTATATAAATATATAAATATTATATATATTTATTTGATATTTATATATTTATATAAATATAAATATATAAATATCAAAGGCAGATATTTCCTGGTAAAAAACAGTCCAAACGAAACGTTTTCAACCTGCGTTTACTTGAACTTCGGCAAAACCTTGGAAGTGTCATTATTAGATCAGTTACATATCCAACAGTTTGAGTTGTTCATCTGAATTGGTTTTTATAACATATTTACGTCATTTTTCTTTGGTTTTAGTGCATTTTTGAAACATTTTAAGAGAATTATATTAATCATTTTTGATTTAGGTCATCAATATACGCCCGCTAATATACACTATAAGAATATTATTGAATATTGTATAGAATATTAAATTATTGTTAGAACTCTGTTGTTGGAATAAATGATGCTGGACTATTGAGATTTATTTTCGTTTTGTGAACCAATTTATGAATTTCTTGTGCTATACAAAAAGTACGATGATATTGTGATATACAAATACACAAAAGTTAGTTTCACCGAATGAGAATTTTGAATTCAGTATATCATCGCATCTAATCATGGGTTTGGTCCGTTACTAAAATACATTAATCCCAGAGATATCAATAATACTGTGTGATTACAAAACGTATATTTTCTAGGAAAAGAGCTACTTTATTTTTTATTTTATGATTGTTCTTAATTTCTTGTAATATTTCTGTTTTAATATGACTCATACTTTAATAATTTAATGTTATTTTAATTGTTAATAATTTGTTATTACTTATTTTATGCACTTCATGGATCAAATTTCCATTGTGCAAAATTTTAATACAAAGAAACCTATCACTGAATTTCATGTCAGTTATCTGTTATGAAATGTATTATGGTCTGACGGAAAACCTTTTTAGTTAGTAGGTAACGAATAAAATAGACTGAATAATTTCTTCTTGCCTGATTGTCATTAATATAATAGAACAAATCGTTCGCAATTACAGAATAAGAATAAATGTTACAAACTTAAAGGACATTCATGTGGAATGAACGATGATCATTTTTGCCTAAGAACCTGTAGTGAAAATTTATACAACCAAGTTGCATATGGAATATTTGACCTTGGTTGGAAGGAAACTTATTGTGCGGTAGTGTTTGGAAGATACTCATTACGACGCATTTTGCACTTGACAAACATACGATTTCCTTTTAGGATGGTTGGGGTTCACGATAATCATCCTGAAAAGCAACTCATGTTCTATTCAGTGTGCAGTCACCAAATCTGATCTCGTTAAAATACATACTTAATAGAAGCGTATTGGTATATTCAACTTCCATGGCAGCAAATAAGTGAACTTCTCTAGACTCTATGTGAATTCACAAAGAGTAGACTTTATAAGAACCGAAATATAAGACTTTTAACGCTTTACATCTAGGCAAATAATGAAGAATTATAACTATAGTTACATTTCAAAATAAAATTTCCTTGTCATTTTAATTTCCATTTAATTTTACTTTCCTGTATACATACGTATATGCGGAGTAATATACATAGTATAGGGAAAATTATGTAATGCTGTGCGAAAAAACGATGGATTTTACTATTCTGTTCTAAGCGTTCAAAATTCCCATAAAATGTTTACTATTACCTGTTTTTCTTGTCATTCGTTTTCTACCATCATTTCGCAAGTGTAATATGTTTCCTCTATTCTATGTTTCCTTCCTTTTCTGGGAGTTGCACACTTTTTGTTCACTTTGTTTCACCTTGCATATTCAACATTTATGACAATTTGAAAGTTATTAATTAGGAAATTCACTACAAAATAAATATATCGCGGTAAATGAAACAACATATCCTGATAATTGTCAGCAATTAAATTTGCTTCAGAATTTGTGCGCATGTTGTTGAAATAAATGAAAATATTTGAGATAAAAGGTAACCCGTCAAAAACGACGGGATAAAATCAAACTCCCTTCACTAATAATGCATTATAATACATAGATGAACACAATTTAATTTTTCAATTCTAAATGTAAGTTTGTTTATGTCTTATAGTACACATTAGAACAAAATTTTATTTATATAATGCTAAATTTAAGTTTGTTTTCATTTCTAAATTTCCTTTATTATCAGTAGGAGGTTCTCGTTCTTTTAAGAAACCGCAAAACGAATTTAGGGAGAGAAAGAGGCCCCCGGGTAAAATTTTAAGCTATTTGAAGTTGTTGGTGCTGTTGCTGCTCGGTGGAGGATTCCAATGTAGTTCCTCTGATAACTGTTGCTTTAAGAACACTGCATTTTCGGAATCCAGAAGTGTGCGTAACGATTAGGTTCACTGTAATCCCAGTCATCCTCGTATTTATGAAAAGACAATTTGTTTTGCGTTTCAATTAGAAGAGTATATATTCGATTTTATCCGGTATATAAGTAACTTCTTGTTTTCATGTCTCTATCTCAGATTTCCAAGAGGCCTGAATTGTAATTTCAGTTCATAAAAACTGTAATTTTCGGTTATTCCTCAATGACATATACTTCAGGATTTATGGAATTGATGTTTTTTTGGCATATCAAGTGTGTGGAAACAAAACCTTTTTTGTTGTTTTAATTATTTGCTCTAACATTATAAATTAAAATTTATTATATGTTAATAATTGCAACAAGAGCATCAGAGGAGTGAAAAATGAAAACAACAAGAAAAAAACGAGAGATTTGTGCTCAATCAAGGTTTACGGTTGCCTTATTATCGATTATTGACAAACAATGACTCGTTACCTTTCATTTATTTTACAAAAGATATGAGATTTTATTTTTTGAAATAATTTACTTCCTCTTACTCGACATGTCTTTTCTTTAGAATACAAATGGCAGTAATTGCTGAAAATGTCTTTGAACAATCTCGCCAAAACGGAACAACGCATGTTATCCCAATTTGCTCGCGAGGCTTAATGGCAGGCACTGGAAACAGCTGAATAGCAGGCTGCCGGCGTGGGTTTCCGGGAACGGTTGCTGGGAGCAGTCGCCGGCTGTGGAATATCCTCACCTCTGGGAAGGTTTGCATCGGGTGCTGGCCCGTCCCGGCCGTGCCCGAATGGTGTGGTGCGGTGAGGATCAAGGGGTGGGTGGGGGAGGGGGAGGGGAGGGGAGGGGAGGGGTGGGGAGGGGAGGGGGAGGGGGTGCGTTCGATGAATCTCGTTACCGCAGCGGAAGCCGCCGCTGTCGCAGCGGGAGAACGCGACGCTCCTTTGTTTCGAGCGCTCCCGAGGAGCACGCGCCGATTCTCACGCGCGTGACGATTGCTGTGTTGACAGCTGCGATGCCGTCCGCGTCGCGTTCATGCAAGCGTCGGAACGACGATCGTAGAACAGGGACTTGAGGAATGGGATTGCGGAGTGAGGGTTATGGAAGGTCTGAGGTGCCGGGGGTTGTGGAGTTATTGGCAATCGGAGGATTGACGTACTGACATCTACGGGCAGATACACCTTCGTCGATCGTAAAGGGAGAGTTTGAGAGGTTTTACAACAGTTGATTACAGGATACAAACCTCAGCCACACGTAATGTCAGGTCGGCAACACTACAATACCGACGCTACGAAATGTTAACGGCTTCTGTTTTCGAATATTTGGAAAGAATTTAAAAGTATTGCGTAGCATTTGCGCTGTTTATTCAGGCAAAGCGTGCTAAATCCTGACAGCGAACGCTTCATCCGCAAAAAAAGTAACAGAATATTATAATTGATAATAATGATTGTCCAAAAACATTTTTGAATGATTGAAGGTGGAAGAATGTTTATATAGTACATACTGTGAAGGTTCAATTTTTTCCCCTTTTAGTGAATCAGGCTCATTATTTAAAAAATAGGAACATCCATTTATTTATAAGGGCCGACGATTAAACGGAGTACACCGCAGATCTGAGTGGTGGCCACTTACCGTTCAATTATATTTACAAAACAATGCCAAGTTTCCAAAATAAAACAAGAACATTTATATATAATAATGACACAATAATAATAATAACAAAAACTTAACAATTTTTCAACTGAAAGGATACAATAGCAAACAGCTTTCGTTTCTTAAGTCCCACTCTCAGTTCACTTCAACATTTTCAAATACCTCAACTGGCATCTCCATTTACAACTCCAATTCTCTGTACGTCCATTTATCGTCTGTGTACTTTAGAGCATCCACTTATCGTCTGTCTTTTAATACGTCCACATTCCATCTGAATATCAATACATTCAACTCCAGTGTGTATCAATACGTGCGCATTTCGTCTACACTTCGAGACCTTTATACGGAACCATGACGTGACCATATACCATGACTTCAACCGGTGGAGTCTTGGTATATGGTCAGTCCACCGGTTGAAGTCATGGTATATGGTTGTTGTGATGTTAAGACTTGTGAATGTTCCTCATGACGTGTGGGGCAACTGAGGATCCCCAGCATGTAGCAGTTAGTATGTGTATGGTCAATTGGATGTTGTAAGCCCTGATGAAGGAAATACATTTTCCGCAACAACAATGGCAAACAACAATGTTGTAAATTCATTCTGCTCAGCACTGACCAAGCCCTGTTAACCTGCCCTCACATTTATTTATTTGGTCAAAAAACAGTAAAAACTGTATATGAAGTATGGGGAAGAGATTATATGCGCACATTTTCTTGAGGCCCAAAATTAACTAGTGGTGCTACAACAGCATTTACTTTCCCGTATTAGAGGAAACAGCTAAGTAGTACTGTAATATTGCACTTTATGCGCTACTAACATCTTCGCTTGGAACTCACTATTTCCATTGCAGTGTTGTCAGAACTATGTGAATTCTACAACTTCACAAAAATAGAATGCAAAAGTTTTGTAACCCTGTATTGGAAAAAGAAGCCTGATACCCTGGAAATATAGAAATGCCTTCCATTGGGCCATGATTAGGGAAGAGTATTTTAAAACCGTGCAACAAATTCTCTACTCACTACAAATGGTACAGCATTTGGTGCAAAACTAAATGTTTGCCTGCAAATATCAACATAAATTAGACAATTATAACTCCTTTTCATACAGCTCCATTAGGTCACAACAATGACACTAATTCACAGATATTCGCGAGCGCAAAGTGAATTCCATTGTTGCAGACCCTGCATTGTCGCTATTCTGAGAGCTATTAATTCTTTTTACTTATTTCAAATATTTCAAAATAAACAATTTCTAAAATATTAATGTGTAAGTCTATAACAAAGTTCGAATGTAAGAAACGAAGAAAGAAATAATATACAAAATTGCACATTCTAATTTACGACGCATCCAGCTGTCCGAAGCGCAGTAAATTTACAGCGGCCTATTACGTTTGTCACAAAATTAAAGAAAAACTACTCGTATTTTGAAAAAATTAAGCATGACCGTATTTATTTTATTTATTTATTTGTCAAAAAACAGAAACAGAATGGAACAGACTTTCCCGTATTAGTTTTCTATTTTCCTGGGTCTTTGCTAGCTATTCGGAGTTGCCACATACTCTTTCTTGCCAGCTAACATCTATCATCGCCAAAAGTACATTTTTTTGTCATTTTCTTAATTTTCGGTTTCCTATTGGTAGAACAGAAACATTAATTTAGAATATTAAAGAACACAAAAACCTAGCCGTAAATGGCAATTTTCTTTTAAAAATTATGTGCCGTTTAAGAGAAAATGGCGTTTTAGCACTACTAAAAATGCGAAATTTGAAGCTCATTTTCACAGAAAATTTTTGAGTTTTCAAAATACTTTATTTGAAGTTATTTGAAGCACTTACACTCACAAATATAATCATCCTTACAAATTGCGGATAATGTGCATATTAAAGATTTGAGAGATCTTTAAAAAAAATTACATTTATAAAATTTTTGAAAAAACAAAAAAACTCAAAATAAACTTCACGCTATACTAATGAGTGTAATTAACACTATCCGTTACAAAGTTTCAAGAAAAAAATTGCAGCCATATACGAGAAAATGACGTTTGAGCATTTCTGAAAATTTGAGCCGAAATTTGAGCTACTTTTCACAGAAAACCGTAGTGTTTTCGAGAAACTTTACTTGACATTATTTAAAGCATATATACTCGTTAATATAATAATGTAAAAAAATCGCCGATAATGTAAATATTAACGATGTGAGAGACAAGTTAAAAATTTACATTTTTGTAATTGTCGGAGCACACTACATAATAATATAACAAATAATATTAATTATAATATTTCTGGGGGGACAGCGGAGCGAATACGGCTCCTTAAAATTTTAAGAAAGCACGTCTGTAAAATAATTGAGCAGTAACATTTATCAGCTTCATTCCGGCACAAAGCGAAAACAACAATCAAACAGCGAGCGCTTCCGAGAAATCGTAATCGCTGTCATATAAAATTACAAAATCAAATCAAATCAATAATGCGTTTAAAACAAATTCACCAGGTTCAAAATTCACCAAATTCAAAATCTCAATTAAAACATTTGCTAAATTTATAAAACTCGAACGTTTTCATTTTAATCATTAGAGCTCAATTTCCAATGTCACTCGCTCATTGGCTGCGAGTTTTTCTCCGTGCGTCACCCGACGCATCCGGAGTTCAGTCTTGTGTGAGCCTCCTGGCAGTATGCGCGCTGAATGCAATGCTCGCGGAACGCTGTTTTCCCACATGTGCTACAGGTTAGTTTAAGGCCTAGTTTGTGCAACGCTCGCCGAGTGTCGTTTTCGAAGGACGCTACATGTTCAGTTCAAGGTGCAGCGTTTAGCAACCGTAAGCTGCAACAATCTGCACTACGAGCCTCTCCCTTGTGTCGCCTAACGCGAGGGGAATACAACGCTGCCTGAAATGCTGCCTGTACCACGTGTGATGTGATGGTGCGTTTCTGGCGAGCGCCAGACTGCAACAGTTCTTCATCCTGAGTATTTCTCCCTTGTATCGCCTAACGCGAGGGGGAATACAACACCACTGCCTGAAATGCTGCCTGTGCCACGTGTTGTGTGATGATCCAGCAACGCTGGTTTGAATTGCCGTCTAACCATGTGTAATGAGTCTGAAGAAAGTGCCTGCATGTCTAACTGTTGATCAAACACTGTACCTCTATTATGCTTTAATTTAATATATGTTTTTTATGTCAATTGTGAACTTACTTTCCTTAAGCTATAATAGCAGCAATCTTACACAACAGATGCAACCTGTCCAAAGCTGGTCCTTCGAATCCCTCTAAATAAGTTGAACTATTGAAGGTGTTGGGGGAAGGAGAACAGGATATTCCCGGATATACAAAAAAAGTGGTCCGCTGCTCTCTCTCACACAACCTCATTCCCCCACAGTAATTTTTGAAAAAACCAACCGATAGACCAAAATGGTTTTTGTCATTGATAGAGTACATTTACCACTATCCCTACCAAAGTTTAAAGAAAAAATTTGGAGCCGTTTTTGAGAAAATCTTGTTTTTGTAATTTTTTAAAATTGCACATATTGCACTCAATATTGCACGAAACTACCAAAATTGTGAAAAACATTTACTTGACATTTATTAAAGAACTCAATATGCAGGTACAAATTTTATTTGAAGAAAAAATCTCTATCTTCAATTTTGTAGTTGGAGAAAGACGCCGAAAAAAATTCAAACTTTCACAATTTTCGAAAATTCAGAGCTGTACGTGAAAATCGGACCTATGCCATGTTAAAAAGTGTATTTTGCTCTATTCATACAAGAAATTTAAGGAAAAAATTTGGAGCCGTTTTTGAGAAATGTTAAAAATCCCCGGGGGCTTCATATAAAGTACCCCCAAATTTTAAAGAATCTTTTTCAAAATCACAAAGCTTCGACTAGAATCAGATCGACTGGGGAATATCAATTTTGAAGAAATCGACCGAACGGTTTAGGCGCTAGCGTTGACCACAGACGGACAGACGGACGGACGGACAGACGGACGGAATGCCGTCAATCGATTTTTAAGTATAAAGAAGCAACAAATCATGGATTTTGACCACACCACGTGTTAGAGGATTTTTGTTTCTTAATTTAGCAACTGGTTTTATCCACTTATTCGTTTTCACGGCCCGGCAATTAATTTTTTTCCGCCGAAATTGGCCATTTTTTCGCGCAGCATTACATAACTTTCCCTATACTACGTATATCACTCCGTGTATACGTACGTATACGGGAAAGTAAAAAAGATAATAATAATAATAATAATAATAATAATAATAATGTCGATTCACCAAATAATATTTTCGAAACAAATATTTTGCTTTCTATATTTGCTTTTCGGTATCAGTAATGAGAATTCAACAATATCATAGAATAGTATTTCAACTAGTACTTACATTATGTGTCATGTATGATTGAACTAACATTTGTTGAATTCTACAGGGCATAGAGTACTTTTAATGACATTCAGAAAATACCCCATTAAACTAAATATCTTCATAGAAGATTCTACCTCAATGCAAAAGGACTATTTTTCGGTTTCGGTACTCGCAAAACGGGTCACGTTTAGACGCTTTACATCCTTATGTGTTTTGTCGTAAAAACAAAGTTAGAATCGTAAAATGTCAAAGCACTTCACAGAACGTAAGTACCCGAGTACCGACAAGTTTAGCCCTTACCAAGTGTCGGTGTTTGCAAACCCTGCAGCTGTTCTACCCGCAAGCACCGCGGCGCGACGTAATAAATCGCTCAGGAAAGGCGTAAGGGAGACGTTTGCATGCCAATACCAGGCCAATCGCGTGCTGGCGATTTCACGCTCTGCGCACATCAACATGATTTCCTTTGCGCGTTCTTCAAACAAAGGATGAAAGAGATCGCTTCCGGAAAGTGCGCTTAATTATTCAATTCACTTTCCGTTCGTTTTGACAACCGCTTTACCTCAAGCCTGTCGTGGCCGCAAACTGGAAGGGAGTGACTATGGAATGGAATAGAGCGGATTGGTTGATTGCTAAAGTTTTTCTCGAGATCATCAAGAATGAAATGTCGATTAAAAATTTGGAAGGTGTTGTATTTATGAAAGTAATTCAAATGAACCAAACTAAAATTTACGTAGTTTCCTAATGTATTCATCAGGAAAATTACCGTTTAAGGATAATTTATTTGTATTTTGAATTTTTTGTGATATTGAAATTTACTGTTGTTTAAGGGCAAATTAACGTAATTTACGATCCGCGTTCTTCAAAGGATGGAAGAGATCGCTTCCGGAATGTGCGCTTAACTATTCAATTCACTTTCCATCCATTTTGACAACCGCTTTGCTTCAAGCCCATCGTGGTTCAAATTGGAACGGGTGACTATGGAATGAAGTCGAGCGGATTTGATGATTCCCAAAGCTTTTTTTCAAGATCATCGTCAAGCATTAAATGTCGATTAAAAATTTGGAAGATGGTGTACGAACGTGTTGTTCGTATTTACGAAAGCAATTCAAAATTGAACCAAACTAAAACTTACGTATTTTCCTAGTGTATTGATCAGCAAAATTACCGTTTAAGGATAATTTATTTGTATTTTGAATTTGTTTGTGATATTAAAATTGAATGTTGTTTAAGTGCACATTAACATAATTTAATTTGTGTGTTCTTCAAAGGATGGAATAGATCGCTTCCGGAATGTGCGCTTAATTATTCAATTCATTTTCCGTCCGTTTTGCCATTAGCCTCCATTGGCCAATCGCTTCGCCACAAGCGCATCGACGCCGAAAACTAGAAGGGAGTGAGTATGGAATCGATTTGAGCGGATTAATTATTTCCAAAGCTTTTTTGGGACCATCATCAAGCATAAAATATCGAATAAAGATTTGGGGAGGTGTTTGTATTCATTAAAGCATTTCAAAATTGAACTGAACTGAAACTTACACAGCTTCCTAATGCAAGCATCAGACAAATTACCATTTACCGATAATTTACTTGTATTTCGCTTTTGTTTGTAATATGAAATGTGAATGTTGTTTAAGTTAACACGATTTACTTTGTGCGTTCTTCAAACGCAGGATGAAAGATGTCGCTTCAAAAATGTGCGGTTAATTATTCAATTCACTTTCTATCCGTTTTGCGAATAGACTTCTTTTGCCAATCGCTGTGCCTCAAACGCATTGATGTCAAAAACTAGAAGGGAGTGACTTTGGAATCGACTAGAGTGGATTTGTTGATCGTCAATGATATTCTTGAGTTTCACATGAAGAATAAAATGTTGGTTAAAGATTTGTGGGGGAGTTGTATTTTTGAAAGAATTTCGAAGTGAAACTGAACTGAAATTTAAGCATGTTTCCTAATGTATTCATCAGGACAATTACTGTTTCCGGATAATTTATCTGTATTCTGCTTTTTTTGTGATACGAAAAGTGAATCTAGTTTAAGTACACGATAACACGATTTCCTTTGATCGTTCTTGAAACAAAGGATAAAACAATTTGCTGCCGCAATGTGTGGTAAATTATTTAATTCACTTTGCGTTCTTTTGCTAATCGTTTTCTGCTGAGCGCATTGAGGTCTAAAACTGTGAGTGAAGACGAAATGGATTAGAACGGAGTAGTCGGTTGTTAAAGTATTTTTCGAAATCATTATGAAGTATAAAATTTTGATTTGGGGATTTGTATTTGCATTTCAAAATTAAACCGAAATGAAATTTACTCAATGTTTCGTAATGTAGTCATAAAAAAGGAGTTTTTGCAGAAAAAGAATTTGCATTTTATTAAAAAATAAAGTAATGTAACATTTTATAAATTTTACGGACGTTATTTTTTATAGATTAATGCAAAGCTGTTTTAAATTTTGTTTGTAATGTGAAATGTTCAAACTGATCCAATTTTAACGTACTGTTGCACGAATGTTAGGAAAGAGATGTATTAACATTTTTCATAATATTATCTTAAGATTTTAAAGTAATAAATTCGCCTAAAATTACAATCGTCTTAATTTTCTCCTAACTGTTCAACGAAGCCCGTCAGTCGTAAGTCACTGCGTAATTAAATGGGTTTTTCGTACGGTGCAAGAGTTCAATGCGAAAGAGAACCAATTAAGTTTTCTGAGTGCTGGAAGACGCGTGTGATAATTTGCGAGAATAATATCGGTGATACCTCGAAACATTTTCGTTCGTAAGTGGTGAAGGGGAAAACGCCGACACAATCTCTCGCAAGACTCAACCATGGAGGGTATAGCAAGAAACCTGCAATTTAGATCTACTAAGATATAAACCGATGATATTACAAATTTGCTATCAAGCTATGGACGTATTTTAATTAAGAAATATATTAAGTTTTTTATACTACAGGCAAATGTGTGGAATAAATAATTTACTTGGCAATAAACCGTCGCAAGGCAACATTTGTATGCCGAATTACGATTTCTAATCCTAAAGTTCTAATACAATGCACATTTGTTATTTCAACTTTTATTTATTATTGGTCATTTACGTGATTTTTTGGATTATGTATTTCTGATTTAATGAATTATCTGGATTCACAAGCACGGTTCTGTAGACTTTGAGAACAACGAGCAACAGTAGTATGAGCGTCGTCGATCATTGAGGTCGTCAACCCCAAGAGCGCGAACACCGCACGTGAATCTGTCCGCGACATGTTCTACAAATTATCGTCTAAGAAAGAAAATGCGATTCACCTATTAAGATGTTTTAACACATTTTGTCACTTTAACTTTCTGCCTTTCGAGTCAGGTGATTCACGTTAGAACTATTACGACAAGCCTTACACAGAAGGTAACATGTTACTACGCTTTGCTTCACTGGGCAGAGATGTAAGGTTACCAATCTCTTCAAAATGGAGCTCGTCTATAGAAAACAGTAAAATGAGGCCGTAAGATTTTCTACTAATGAATATGTGCATAAATGGATGCAATGAACCCAGGATATCGATCCAATACGAGTATGTATTCCCTTCTGAGATTCGCAAATGCATTCCCTTCTAAGATTAATAATGCCTTCTATGATTCTAAGTTTTAATTGTAAAACAAACCTCAATTTATAAATCTCAATAAAAATATTTATGTACACATTTTCAACACACTACCCCATGAACCAAGATAAATACTATCACAAATATGAATCTGGCGAGTGGACAGCAACGTCTCCATTTTGCACTGTGGTGAAGTGCTTTATCACGATGCCGTAAAGCGCAACATCTCCTTTTTTCGACATCTTTCTTTTGTTTAATTACATACGTAAGCCACCAACGCAGAAAAGCTCTTTTTGAACTCTCGCGCTATGAAACTTTAAGTTGAATGTCACTTTATTGAGAACATCTAAGGTCAAGACGTTACAGATGTGCTAAATACTTCCTGTAGCCAATGGCTGTGAATGATGTTAAGTTGTTGGATTGGGAGCTGAAAAGAAGAGATGCAAATGATCTTGGCTGACCGGGTGACGCTGTGTCGAAGGCTGTGGTGCTGACGTTTCGACCTTATCGTGGTCTTCCTCAGGGCTGAAAATAACTTGCATGACTCTGTCCGCGGAAGCTTACGACTTTACGAAAAGAATAGAGTTTTGTCCGTTCTCGCTTCTCCACCTCGGCGCCTCGCCGTTCGCCTCGGTGCATACGGAGAGTACGATTGTGCCAAGGTCTAGTTCTCATCATTTCATCACAGTGACCTCCATGGTAAAATGTAGGACCAACTGTAAAGCACAGAAAAAATTTCATTTCAGATACTCAAAAATAATTCGAGGATATTTAAATATTGTAATTGTAGGTAAGTTAATGCAAATTAAATTTAGATGATTTTCTGGCAATATAGCCGGCGTTGTCCGTTTTTTTCACATTCAATCGCTGTGAAAAAGAAAACGTCTCTATGTCTCTCAGTTGTCTCTCTGTATCTCTTTCTCTCTATCTGCCCATATCTGTCTCTCTCTCTGTCTTTATCTCTCTCTCTCTGGGTTTCTCTGTCTCTGTCTCTTTCTGTCTCTCTCTGTTTGTCTATCTCTGTGTCTGTTTCTTTGTCTTTCTCTGACTCTCTGCTTCTCTCTCTGCGTCCATGCTTCTGCGTCTGTCTCTTTCTGTTTTTTCTGTCTGTCTGTCTCTCTCTCTGTGTTTGGCTCTATCTCATCTGTTTTTGTCTTTATATGTCCCTCTCTGTTTGCCTCTGTCTCTTGTCTCTCTCTGTATCTCTACGTCACTTTGTCTCTCTCTCTCTCTGTGTCCCTGTCTCTTGTCTCTCAGCCCGTCTCTTTCTGTCTCTCTCTAACTTACGAGCGCCGTCTCTCTCCCTGCATCTCTTCGTAACTCCCCGCATCTCTCCGTCCCTCTTCGTCTCTCTTCATTTCTCTCCGTCTCTCTTCGTCCCTCTCCAACTCACTGGTCTCTTTTTGTCTCTCGCGCGCCCCCTCTGGTTCTCCTGGGCCTCGTTCTGCGTCGCACGGAATCGCTCAGCAACAATGAAGTCCAGCTGAAGCGCTGTTTGAATGTAAATTGAATTAAAATGAATAGCAATTTTTTTCTACTCCGCGTTGTAGTGCAGTTACAACAGAATTAACAGCACATAAACCTTCTGGGTGAAAAAACACGTAAAAGTGCCAACTAATTATATTTATATCAACATCCATTTTTATTCGTATATATAGATTTGCCAGAAAATTATCTAATTGAAATGTAAAAGGTCAAATATTATAATTCTAAAATGAATTCGAACAATGCAAGAGTGCGCAAATAAGAAGTTACTGGGGTGATGTTTAAAGAGGGGCGTGTGTTCTTAGATTTGTAGTTTATAAATATTACAATTCAGTTACTGTATTGTTTGCAAAAAATGAATTGATATTGACGAACATGTAGCAAGAACCAGATCAAGACAAATAATTTCGATTTTAAGGTGTCTTATGTTCCTTAATGTTTTCATTTTATCCATTATGTCGCTTTTCTTTGAAAGTATATGCTTTGTGCATTTCAAATAGAGATTATTTAAACTGCAGGATCATCTTCTTCCAGAAATGTATATCTAGCAGTACTTTGGCCATTGAAAAATAAATCTCGTAAATCTCTGCTGATTAATCACACAGGAAACATCAACTGATCACTGCAGATTTGTGTATTTGGAATTTGTTAGAATTTATAATGAAAGTTTAAAACTCTAAAGTAATTGATTTTGAAAAATAAGAAAGGGCGTTATTTCTTCTTTCCTTGAATGTTAGGTGAACACGTGTCCAAAGGCACATTTCTTTCACGTTATAAATCCAGGAAACAATTGGAAGCAGACCGTGCAGTAAGTTCAAACTACGTGTCTTCAGATTCTCTCTATAAGAGTATACGAATTGCACATTCAACTTTATATATTTATATTATTTTACAAAAACCTCTTTCTTAAGAAATGCACCGTGAATTCAGAAAACTGTGCATACTTGTTTAGGCCTGAACTTGAATGCACTTTTTGCGTAACATACTAACTTATATTATAATTCCTCATCTTTTAATAAGGTGGTTAATAAAAAGATGCACATCTAACATTGTCCTTTCAATCAATTCTACAGTAATATTGTTTCACAATTTGTTAAATAGTGAAGACAGTAGAAAACGGCTACATTAAATTAAAAATGACAAGAATTTTGGTATCAAAGCGTTTGTTTTCACGGAATTTTTTTTCATACATCACACTATTTTTGTCATACTATGGTTTTTGAAAATGTACTGAGTCGTCAAAATCTTTCTGTGCTTCAGTAATAAAACCTACACTACCTTATTAATTAGATACCTGTTCTGGTGCAATGTTACTTCCAATGTTGAGAGTCAAAGAGTGCTATACGCAGAACATGTTTACAACGCTGCTCTAAGTACGAACAAAACGTAAAAAATATATGAGGTCATAAAACGAAATGAGCAGAAGAGTGCTCTGAAGTTCTATCGTAAATTTCATGATACTTCCTGATGTTGTAACCTACTTGTTGAATGTAGACAAACGCGGTTGGGGTGAAACAAAAACTTCTACAATATTATAATAAACAATTTTGATTAATCTGATTGAAAACAATTTTTAGTACAGAAATGTCGTGTGTGGAAATAAGATCCGCCTTTAATGTAGATTTTATTAGTGAAGCGCAGAAATATTTGACGCACTCAGTAAATTTTCAAAAACCAAAATAGTGTTATGTGAGAAATTAAATTCCGTGAAATAGTTCAAGTAAAATTAACGCCAACGTCGACAATAGTCTCTTGCTTTATGAGATGCTCCGAATACTCATAATGTTGTTTCAAGTCCAGTTATCATGCCATTCTCCAAAATATCATTCCTCTGCACAGAGCTTGTGAGATACTTAGACACAAGGTTGCTTCCTATTGCTTCACAAATTTGTTGAAACCTCTGAAAAGTTTATATGGTGAATGAAATTAGCCGAGAAAATAAAAAATTTCTTTACTTGAATTCGTTCCGCGCTAGGCTTCCCAGCAATGTAGATCTCTTCTCGTGAATGGTTGCTTAACTCTGACAGTCAGAGTGCCCCTAGCGCTATCGGGAATGTTGTCAGACTGGTGTTCAATAACCAACAGTTAGTTTGTGTTAGCGACAGTGAATGTAAACCAGGGTGATTATTCAGTGTTAAAAAGTAATAATAGTGCACGTTTAACTAGTGGTGTTACAGAATGGCACAGACTTTCCCGTATTAGTTTTCTATTTCCTTTAGTCTCTATTTGGATTCGCCCCCTACTCCTGCCAGCTGCCATCTACCGCCGCTCAAAGTACATTTTTTGTAAAGAAGGAAAGACGGATGTTGTCTGGTACCAAAATATTTATTTTAAAGCTAAAATATCTTTTTTGATAGCTTAACTATCATCTTCAGAGCTATCTTGCAGCCTCTGGCTGGAAAACGAAGTTCTGACGTACTAAAGACAATAGTACGCGTAAGTTGCGTAAGATGCATAGAGTCGTATGTCAAATATCTTAACTCTGCTTCTAGAAATCTAGAAGCCAATCACAGAACAAACGCGTGTGATCATTCCAATTTTTATTACTTTCTCGCCTTACGAATACTTCGTAAGAAGAGAAAGTTATGTAATCGTGTGCCGAGTTAACTCAGAGGAATTGTGTTTCGGTGTCAAAATGGAAAAAAAAACTAGCTGGTTAAAAACACTTTTGCTGGTTTGTGTAAGTGTATGTTACTGCGGAGCATTTTAAATAATTAAAAAATATATATGCTTTAGTGGCACTCCATGTTGAATTTGACTTTTTGAATATGAATGAGAAAGGAATAAATGTTTCTACGGTGGAAGTTTTTATACTTCGTCCCGAATTATTTGTTATATTTTTTACATGGGACATTTACGTGTTTATGCCTTCGCCCGAGTTCGGTTCATGCCCGCTGATGTGGCGTAGAGGCATGAATGCCCGAAAGTTAAATCTGAGGATTTTGGATCTCGGTCGGGAACAAATTGCTGGTTTATATAGTAGTATAATTGTAGTATAGAGTAAATAGTAGTATAGAGATAGGAACAGTTTACACGCAGCAACTTTCAAGGCCTTTCCTGTAGGTGCAGGAAATTTTAGAAAAAAGTTAGAACAAGCTGAGTGTAATAGATGTTAAATGAGTAACTAAGTGATGTGAAGTGATGTGAAGTGTAATCCAATGCAAAACAGTGTAGTGTAGTGTAGTGCAGTGCAGTGCAGTGCAGTGAAGTGTAGTGAACGTGATAAATGCCTTTTTTCAATCTGATTGAGCCAATATCTATGTGGTTCATACTGATTTTCATTATCACTAACATGTAATTGTTGTATATCATAGTAGAGTTGAAATAATTGTCATAACGCTTAATATTAGCAATTGTATGATTACTGCGTCGTATTGTATTGTATCGTTTTGTATTGTACTTTTTATTTTCTTGTTATTATTATTGTAATTATTGTTAATCAACTGCCACCGGGTCATACCCAATTGCAGTTCAAATAAATGTATGTATAATATTGCGGAGCATTTAGGAACAATGCGAGAAAGTATGTGATTTGGTAGCACCACTAGTTCTTTAATGTTCCGACGTAATATGCGATACCCCTCCTACCGACTGCCGCAAAAACATTTCTGGTCTTCTAGATTAAATACCTCTAACATTCCAAAAATATGCATTTACCTTCAACAAGATTTCCAACAGTATTATTCACCATTCGTACTCTCCTAACATACTCCCCACAATCTCTGTTCTTAACCCATACCACAAATATGAATAATGGAAATGCACCTGGTTTTCGAAATGGAATATCATATGTGCTATCTCTGCAAGACAATCCTCCCAAACAACCAACTGCTCTCATGATCCCTGACATTCAAGCCCTCTTAACACCAATTATATCCCATTTGCAAAACACCATTTAAGCAAATATTAGCACGTTTTGTGAACCAAATAATGAATTCTCTGGCGCAAATATGCATTAACGTCCACGGCATATCATTCTAGATAATTATTTTGTTTTTAAGAATAAAATAGCAGTTTAAAAAAACATAATTTCATGACTTCATTCCACTCCCTTGTAACTCTACTTCACCAATGCTAAACATATATACTTATATCGTAAAGAAATACAGATTATTTAGGAACCCAATTGGGTTAAATGCTTATGTAAAGTTGAACGATAATTGTATGCATTTATACCAAGATACTCTGATACCACAAGTGCAAATACTTACGAATTATTAGTAAAAAACACTTTACTTAAATTGCAATAATCTGATTTCACTAAACAAAGAATATAATTTTACAAAATAATCAGGAAGTCTTCTTAATATTCCCACACGTAAAGATATTTAACTTTTAGTAACAAAACAGCAGAACTTCAGATTTTGACAATGCTTTTGCGGAATTTTAAAAATCTATCAGAATGAAAAATACAGTGTACAAATATGAATATTTTAACGTGCATTTTGTTATAAAAATATTTGTCGTCTTGGAAGTAAAAATAAACGGTAGATAAAAGATACACATTGTGACTTTCTCGCATTCCGCTTACGCATTAAAGAGAAAGCATTATAATGCTCTGAAAAGAACGACAAATTTTCGAACGGAAAGTCTTTTTATTGGACCTTGGTAACAAAACATTGGAAGAAACGTATTCTTCTATGTAGTAAATTACTCTTTCGAATACATTGTGTGAAATCAAAATACTTTTTTTGTGGGTCTTTGATACCTAAATATTGACTGACGGTAAAACATTTGTCCGTCCGTCTGTCCCTCCGTCCATCTGTCTGTTTACCTGTCTGTATACCTGTTAGCCGGTCTGCTTGTTGTCAGCCTGTATCTGTATGCCATCGCTTGTACATGAGCATGAACATTTTTAATATTGACTCAAAAACGCCTACTTTTTTCTTATACTTTGACATTTATTATATGTAGAGAACACTTAAATGAATTGCGTAGATTTCATTTTTGTTAAAATACCTGATTTATCGGAAATTACAAATTTCAAACTTTTTTGGACATCTTCCTACATTTACAATATTGAAGATGAATGGCCTATATATTTTCTTAATAAACTATGTTCTTCAAATACATATCTTGAAATAAGGTCACGAATTTTTAAAAAATATCAGTAGTTTTCCTGTAATTTTGCAAGATTATTGTTTACAATTATTTTCTCCAGAAAGCCTCCATATTTCTTTAAATGTTTACTTTGCATGTATCAATAGACAGCGTAAAAATGGTGTTGGTCCCATTTTGGTGAACTTTGTATTTTTAAGAACTCAAAAAAATTACAATGCAAAAGTTCAATATTGAATATGGCGACTGTGAATTGAATAGTAATTTTTCACGGTCTTTGTTCAAAAAACTAGAAATTAAAAAAAATCTACAGTGTTCTAAAAAAACGAGCCATTTTTGCGTACCTTTTGTCAGGAGTTAATGCAATTTAGAAAAATAAACTTTTCTTTTTAAATGGCTCCATTTTTTAAAATTTATTTATTCTCTCCTCAAAGAAAAGAAATAATGGTGATGGTTCTATTGTTGGCAATCTCTCTGTAATATGAAATATGTAAAAAAATTAACATTACAAATTTACAATATATATAAGAGAGTATTTTAACGAAAAATGTTTTTAAAAAAGCAAATTCCTTAAAATAATCTTGTACAAAACTTTAGTGTTATTTTGCAAAGTTTTGAATTTGCAAATTCGACTTTTCTGCAAGTTATGCTACAACCTTTCAGGATTTTTACGTTGGAATGCAAAAATACGAACGGTACGACACAGAAATTTAAAGTTCTATGAATAACTTCTCACTATTGCGAGGTGTTTCTGGGTATATGTAATGTCTGGAGATTTGAATTGTCGATTTTGTAATGATAATGCCTTTAAATGAATTACATTTCTGCGCCTAATGCGCTACGACATGTAATGAGTGTTATAAGTAAAGGCTGCGTTGTGTTATTATGCCCAGAAAATGGAGTATTTTAATTTTTCATTATCTTTATTGATGCGTGACAGTATGTGCTGTTATAGGACCATTATTCCTTTTACAAATTGTATTTGAAATAATGTTAAACATAAAGAAAGTTATAAAGTAATGTGAGAAATGAATTAAAAACTCATACATTGGAAAAATAGTTTTCTTTAAAGGTATGGTCGCTATGAAATCAAAGCTACTTGCAAAATATTTTTTGTTGATGCATCATGTTCAGAAAGAGCGAAGGAAACATTGTTGCATTTACTTGCAAATTCTTGTTAATATTTTAGGAAAAATAAACAGGAGATGTAATAAAATGTACGTATGAATAAATGCAAATGAATGTAAATTGGTTCGCATTTTACTTGCAATTATAACTGGACTATGTAACTGAATGCAAACTGCAAAAGGCATGATTTATTGCAATGTAACATATTTAAAAATATAATTAAATACGATATGAGAACTAATTGGAATATATTCACAATGCAATATATATCACGCGTCATTTTATGATTCTCGGAAACATTTATAAAATAAGGTAAAATCCATATATTTTTTCTATTGGGTGAACTGGATACATCACTAGTTTGACGTCAGAGGCCTCAACGAGCAGGTATTGTTTTACGGAAAGCCATGGCTGGGAACAGGGTTGCGTGGACTATTCTGTCCACAACCCGGCAACCCTTTGTAACTCGAGGCGATTCTCCAGGCACAAAGTCTGGATAATGAAGTCATTATCTGCTCTTCTACCGGCTTCCCTCGCTAGTCGCACGAAGCAATTTTAATTATTCTTTCAAAAAGATTCACAGGGGATACCAACTTTGAAAATGTGACCAGTGCGTCGTTCCACCCTGTAGTCGCGCTGGCGTCCGCGCGTATGCAGCAACCGAAAGAGCCCCTTTAGCTCTGATCTCAAACGACCTTGTGGGCACGGATGCGCGTTCCCTTTTTCCAACCGCGTGGTTACGTTGCTCTCTGTAGCGTGCGATGTGCCGGTTATAAACGCAAAAGGGTTGTCGGCGCAGGAGGCGGGGTGGTGGAAGTGACAACGACTGCGACGGGGAAAGGCAAAATGTTGGTTGTTCTGGATACATGACAAGAAGAGTCACGGAGCTGAAGCGTTTTTGCAAAAGAATAAAATATTATTGCTTAAAAACTCGGAAAGGAAGTCACAATCCAGGTATTTAACAAAAGAGGAAAAGTGAAGGGTCTGAGAGAGAGCGAGAGAGAGAGGGAGAGAGAGGGAGGGAGAGAGAGGGAGAGAGACGGAGGGAGAGAGGGAGGGAGAGTGTTTGTGAGAAAGCGAGAGAGAGCGCGAGTGGGAAGAGAGGGTAAAAAATGGAAGAGGCTTGAGAAATAAAACAAAGTTTTCAAACAGGATTGTGTTTTTGTAAGAAGTTCGGTAAAATATTACTTAAAAATCTTAACAGACCTGCTGTAATGTGTACACTACATGGTGACAAAGTTTTTGGAATACGTTTATTTCATACTTAGACTTCGGTCTGAACGATGCAATTGAAGAAATGTTTTAAATTTCCACACTTACAATTACTACCTTGCGCACAAGAATGTCTACACCGGCCTATAAATCGGTACGTGTTCGAGAAAGGAGTTATAGTGTGTAACAAAGTACCTGATGGAGCAAGAGTTGTAAAAAGTCCGAGATCAAAGGGAAATAGTGACATGCGAGGATAAGGGCAGCGAGAAATAAACTGTTGCACAGAGCAAGTGGTTGGGAGTGAAAGACGACTAAATCATATAAAACACTAAAATCGGGAAGAAGAGGCACAAAAATGCAGAAAACAGGTCAGAATTGGATAGAAACACAAAAATCGGAAAATGGTATTAGAATTAGAGAATGGCTAGTAGCAGGAGATACCGGAAAACGTAAGCAAGCACACGATTGTGAAAAGAAACCCTTAGGCTGTGGTCTCGCACGAAAGCGGCTCACTTGGCGTGCTCTGGCCCCGCGCTCGCCTGCACACCATCTGCGTGGCCCTCTGCTTGCTGAGTGATCACAACGACGGATGGGCGGATGAACAGGCGCTCTGGATCAGTCGGCTTTGGTCCAGGGAATGGCCAGTTCCAGGCGGGCCACCGCAGGCAGTCTGGTGACAATTCTTTCATTTGACCAGCCCTTTCATAGGTACAGAGGAAACCTATTTGCAAACGAGCAGTGTGGAAGGAGGGGAGGGCCAGGAGGTCTGTAGCCAGGCCAAGCCAGGGGGTGAGAAGCGGGACCGGACCAGGGCGGAGACGGCGGGCCAGCCAGAAAGGCCCCGTCGTGGTTCGCGAGGTGTGGCGCGGGGTAGGCGAAGGTTAGGAGGGGCCGTTGGGGGGAAATGGGCGGGGGCCCTGGTCGGAGAGAAAGAGTGGAAGGGGAAGGGGGCGGGGGTGGAGTTGGGGCAGCGGTGAGCGGCGCGACACACCGAGAAGGGCGTTGAGCACGAGCCGATAATTGTCAAAGTTGGGCGCGAGGCCTAGCGAGAAGCACAAAGGGGCCAACTGAGCCGGAAGGGTCACGGACGCACTAGACACCGGCGCGCCGAAACAAGCGAATTGGCACAGCCGCCGCAGCTTCCGTTACGGAGCCATTTCTCCCTCCCCCTCTTTCCATCTTTCCCTCTCCTCTCACACATCTCTCCCACTCTCTCCTTCCTCATGTCTTTACCTCTCCCCTCTCCATGACTCTTTCTCCCTTGTCTCTCTTCCCCTTTGCCCCCTCTTCTCTTGCCACTCTTTCCCCCTCTCTCCTCTCCTTCCCTCTCTCCTCTCTCTCTCCCCTAGTTATCCCTCTTTCCCCTCTGTCCTCTTGCCCTGTCTCCCTTCTTTCCTTTTTCCCCCTCTCCTCTCCCTCCTGGTCTATTTCTTTCTCCTCTCTCCCTCCTTCCCCCTCTCTCTTTTCTCCCTTCTCTCTCTCCCTTACTATATCCCGTCTCTCTCAATCTCTCCCCATCTCTGTCTGAATTTCACCATTATAAAACAAAAGTAAATACTTTCAAACATTCACATTTGTTCTTGTGAAAGAGGATAACCGAACAATGCCATCTTCTTACATGCGGCAAACAATTTCTACGTAAATGTGGGGACTTAGAATGTACAACACACTAGTTAAAGAGTACAAGAAATTAGAGTTTTTTTTGAAGAGGAATATTCTTTTTTTTTACTTTTTGAGTTTCACGTTACGACTCGAATGTGCTACAAGACTCAAGTTAAGCAAAAATAATCAAAATTGGAGTAATTTTCAGAACAACATAATTCTAAATTATAATTTTTTAATTTAACTTTCTGTCAGGTTCGCCGAATCTGTGCACGCTTTGTTATTCATAACAGGTTTGAACCACGCTTCAACAAAAGTATTAATGATAATGTAAATGTTTTAAACGTTAATTATGTGTTAACGTTTGTTTTAAAGGTTTACACTCTTCATTTTTAAGGAGAGTGAATATTGATACTAAGCGCATCAACTATGTAGATCATTACTCTCGTAAGTGCAGTGCATGTAATATTGTCCATCAGATGGTTGTGCTTACTCACTTATTTAGTAGTCAACGCCCACTCTTGGCATATTAGCCATTTGGTGACACGTTGACCACAACAGACGTGCAGTTTCGTTAAGCGTGAGGCAATTCGCTCTTCATGATGGTCAAAAGCGTAGACGGCGAATCACTGTTGCTCATTTAGTGTTACCCAGGGGACAGGTATGGAAGACCGCGGACGTGAGCAACTTTGTCCCCACTGTGAATTATTATTATTATTCCACTACATCACGACTAAAGATGGTATGTGTCGGCTCAAAATAAAATCTACTCCAGGTTGCAACCAGCTACCTAAGGAGCAGATCTAGGGACTGTCGGTGCCTCTACAATACTTTGCGCAAAATGTGGGCTGTTCCAAATAAAGCAACTTCTTGCACTTTTCAGTCTTTTGATTTATCTGGGAGTTTAGCCAAGTTCTTACACAAATTTTGCGGAACAAATCTCAGAACTCCGATAACTATCGGTACGACTTGTGCTTTTACGCCCCACATTCGGCTGATCTCGATCTCCAAACTCTTGTATTTAAGACGTTTCTCTGCCACCTTGGTTACGACGTTTAGATCGCAGCAACATCGACAAGTAGACACGATTTCTTTATCCGAGATCCAACAGACGTCACCGCCAGTGGAGGTAGCTACATACCCTGTCGGGTCTTTTCAAGTATTCGGTCGGTTATTATTATTATTATTATTAATGAATTATGAGGTGATAGGTTGATGATGAGGGGTGATCGTGTTCTTTTTTAACCATCCCAGCATTTGCCTTGTGGCCGAGAAACCACGAGAAACCCCGGTCAGGATGGTCTCCCCGGGGATCGAAACCGGACCTCCCGACTGCAAATCCAGCGCGCAATGCATTGAGCCACTTTGCTCGCTCAGATGTGTGTGTTCCTTGCCCGCTGGATCGTGAGATCCGCCACTGGCCTGCACGTCCATTTGCGAAGGAACCTCTCCTCAGCTACCTCACTCTCAAGTAATTTCGACTCGTTATGGCCATGATTAAAAAGGATGAACACAAATTCAAAGATCAACAAGCAATGCTTAGAGGTTCTATTGAGTGTGTAAAGGCGACGGTGGAAATAATTTCATCGGTTTATTACAATTTTTGTTACAAATATCAGCAGCAGACATTTAAAAAACAATGCGGACATTTCAACTGAACGCGAATTTAACAATAATTATTACAATGAATTACAGCAATTTTCCAATGTTCAGGAAGAGTTTTTTTCAGTATTAAAACCGAAACCAAACGTGATTGTCTGCAGATACATATTTTGTATGTGAGAGTAGTATCCTCTAATATTAAAGACAATTTATTCCACTAAGATCCACTAATATTAACGATCCACTAACAATCAGACGTTGTGTCGCGAAAAGTTGTGACTTTTAGTAAATTGATGTTATTAAAATACCATTTTAAGTTAATATTTGTTTTGATTGTCTTTAATAATGCAGGATAGTATGAGTACTTTCATATAAAAATGTTCTTTCAGCCTTCATATTTGCAACGAGAGATTTCTATAGGATGAGTGTCGAAGTGTGTTACTAATCGCTTTCTCTATGCATTTGGGGCAGTAGCCAGATCCATTCCACTTCAACCAGGTTGTTTGTCAAATTTGGCAACGCAGATCTGTCATTCATTGTAATCATCAGAGTAAACCGTGTACTGCTGCCCAGCGACACACGTCACGGATGTTAAAGGGATAAAAGATCGTTGGCACGGGATTTTTCCTCGTACAAAGGGAATCACTGTCCTCCAAAATTGGAATTCTGTGCAGGGTCATCGTAATTAAACGAGAAAATGCTAGAGTAACCAAATTGAACTCTTGAAGAATAAACAGATAAGTCTCCCTCCGAAATAACAATTTTTTACTACAAATTGGAAAGCAGAGATTTGTTTTCAGATTGTTTTAATGATATGTAAATTAAAATGTTATATATTACATGACATGGTATAATTTGATTAACGAGAACTTATTTTTGTGGTTTAATGATCGAAAACATGTCAACAAAGTACTTTTGATGATGTAAATTTTGTTCTAGTTGATATAATTATTGTCAATGTTACCAGATAAATTTGCATTACGTCACGTTTGTATGTCATTACTTTCATGAAAACTCTGTGTTCTGAATTTAATCATCTATAGATGATACAGTCATATAAGTTTAGTTATTACAACAGCATTCCTTCAATTTCAAAAATACTTGGACCACTTTTTGATTCAGATTGGTTGGTTGTGTTCTCTCTTGATAAAGCTCTAATCTTAAAGACATTATTATTCTTGTTTCTATTTAAGATGAATTGCTTGTTTTAACAAGTTTGTGTTGTATATGTTTACCACAGTGGTAAGTTTATCAGTTCTTGATATTTTTATTGTCGATTTAATCGTTAAACCAGAGTGAGTACAGAAGATATAACTAAATTACCCCTGCAACCGGCAACTTCCATATGAAGTGCTCCATTTGCAGAAGTTGATGCTCCGCTTTACAAAGGAAAGTGATAAAATTACATGCGGGAAGGAATTTTCACATATTTTGTATTTGGTATGCGTACGTACATGTGAAAGAACAAGTAGGAATAGGAAATACATTGTAACAGTACTAGAATGAGAAAATGAGTTTTAAATAATGAATGAAGAAGTTTAAATTTATGGTTCTTTGTTTTCTTCAGTATGTTAAGTGAAACAACACAAACTGTGCCATTTGTGTTTAAGGATTCAATGACTTAAAAGTATTTAACATGAAGAGTTGCTATTTAAATACACTCTCAGCACACTATTTTTAGCTAACTTATTTTTTGGTTTTTAAAACAACTACAATTATGCAAATATAAGACGATAATAATCTAACAATTTGGATAAAAATATTGGGATTTTATAAGAATTAATGTCATTAATTTCCATTCAGAATTAAGTACACTTTTTTATGAAGCATGGGTACACCCAAGCGAGCTGAGAGTCTTCCCTGCAAAACAAGCCAAAATGTACACTTTTCAATTTTTTTTTATTTTACTTGTCATCATTCCATTCTTGAAAGAAGAAACTTATACTATTTAGAACAACCGATCACTCTTACTCACATCACAAAGAAAGCAACTTGCGGACTCACATTCTGCGGCTTGGGCAGTGAAGGGGTATATTAGGCTGAACGTAATATCAATCTAAAAAACATCACAGTAAAAGATACGTCACTTATGTGCTCTTTTAGATTCAAATCAACTTAGGATAAATGCCTATAATTCACTCAGAAAGTCTTAGAACTCTCAACGCTTCAAAGATCAAACTGACCTTAATAAATTTGAATGCTTGAAATAAGCTCAGTATTCTAATCTAAACGTTTTCAAAACAAAGACAATAAATTTCACAGTCGATAGAAGAGTGACCTTATAAAGAAAATGTGTGATGTTTTCGTACATTGATATAAGTCTAATAATTAAGTTAGATGGTATATGAATCATGGTTGCATAACCTTCCAACTAATTTAATACAGGTTTTTCTTGAAGCAGAAACCAGCGAATTGTTCTTTTAGAATTAATGACAATTTTTTAATAAAATTGTACTTTAATCTTAGGAATACGTATCACAACCAATTGCTTTGCCCAGCGGACATTTATTTCAATATGGAAAAATTACTGTTTTTATTATGAAACGTATTTAATTATTTTCTTCACAGACATTGTGCTTCCGTTTTTCTGATTTCACTTAACTTTATTGGGAATTGAAGACGCAGGTTTTGTTTTAACTATAATTTTCGACAGTGAATATTTACAGCCAATATGTAACAATAAAAATGATTCATAAATCGTCTCCTATATTATTTCAATAGTATACTTTCCCTTTGCGGCTCTCACATACAACCAATCTTTATAAATGAAGTCTCTAAAGAAATAGAATTTCACGAAAATATGATGAACTTACTTTGACTTTAAAAATTATGAAGGATTTGTTTAAAAAACGCGTGTACCAACCCGCACCGCACCTTAGAGTTTTTAATCTGTATTATTATATAACTCCTAATTGAAGCGTTCTAGGGCCTTAAAGCAAAGACACGTTAATCACACCATAATCTACAGGATGATCTTCTTAAACACTCTATTACATTTTTGCTTGTTCGACGCTTCTCGATTCTACCCTACCTGTTCAGAGCCTGTAGAGTCTGCAACTGTATGTGAAATTACTAATTGATATTCTGTGCGATTGAATTACACAGGTGTACCTCTTTGCTCGATAATAAATTTCAATAAGAGTAGTTTGCCTTGACAAAGGTGTATTGCAGTGTTACCAATTACAAGGTGACATTTAGAACAAGTGACGGGGGATTGAAGAAAAATATATATTACAGGTTTAATATGGAAATGGAAAATTAAGGAAGAGGGTGGGGTATAGAATGCGGGAGTTGTCGCTGGGGTACGCTAGCATTTTTTTAAAATTTGTAGGACGAAATTGATGACGAGCAAATAACCCACGGATTATATCTAGTGTATAAATTAGTAAATCATTTTGTGTTTTAAAATTATATATGTGACACTAGTAAGAATAACCTAGTGGGAATATTTGGTTTACAAGAGTTATTAGTATTTGTATTTGTATTAGTATATGCACCCACAAAGGAATTTGCATTTCATGCCTCCACACATGAGAAAATTTAACTACATATAGCGCAAAGAAAGAAATAGTAAAAATGTAATCGGGCTTCAAGTAACTGTTATAAGCTTCGTACAGATTTACTAAAATCGTGCCTCATTTATTACGGTAGAGAGTTCTTGATTACTTACGCACGGGGTAAAATAGATTTTTCTTGTAGCAATCTCAACAGAAAAATGAATTTCAGTTCGGTGCCAGGAAACGAAGAATAAAAACGAAAAAATAAAATCCAAACACCTAAAAGTGCACGACCATTCGTTACACAAGGCAAAATATTTCAGAAAACCAATCTTCGCAGGAACATCGTCCAGACTTCTATTCATTAAAACCGCCGCACCGGGATGATCAAGGCTCGGCGCACCGTATCGCTTAAAGATTTGGCCGCGCGCCAGATGTCTGCTCTCGCTGGGTCGCCCGCAAGGGCAGGGTTAAATGAGCTGCCGCGCCCCCTCGCATGCGAGGGAACTAATCACGCTCCGAGTTGCAAATAAGTTCTCTCGCCCGAACGAGCTTCAAAGCGATGGCCCTAAACACCGTCGTCTCTCCGTCTCCCCGCGCAAAGAACCCTTGGAATGCGGCGTTTGCCAGCGAAAGTAGCCTCGCGTTCCGTGTTGGATTCTCACGATTCGCGCACGCGGTTCAGGGAATTAAACCACGCGCGTGTGTGTGAAGTGTGTGTTGGTGCGTACACACGCACATGTTATAATAAGCAAAGTACGCACAGAAGCCGAAGCTGGGTTTCAAGTTGAAACACGGTTTATTTTGTTAATACTGCAATTTGTACAGTAAATGGACTAGGTCAATATTGGCCAAAATCGGAACGTAGAATTTCCGTGGGATATCACGTTTCGACTGTAAACACAGAAAGTAGATGGATTTAGTATTCCAATACATCTACACTGAATGGAGATGGACGTTTCATGTATTAGCAATCTACAAAAACATTTTATGGAAACGATAATTACTCATATAAAGTTGCCGTAGATATTATAAATTAGGTATTTTTATTAGCTTGCATTGGCAACATAAATCTACCATTGAATTTTGTGAAAAAAATTAAAAGGTCTTTATAAAATTAAATGAATTAGAGATCATATTCTCTCTACATCGTGAATATTTATTTCATTGAAATTCAGGAGGAAGCAGCATCTCGATTCGGAATAAAGATTAATTAATTTCGTTCTCAATATAAATATTCATTTATTTTATTATAAAATTCTGCTCGATTCAACATAAAACTGTTACCATTTATCGGTCAGCGAACGCCCAATAATTTGATATTGAACAAAAATCTGTCTAATAAGAATATGGATATCGCAAGTCATAAGAATGTACTAAGTTATAACAATTTTTGGATTAAATACAATAAAAGAAGAACAACCCTTCAAGATATTAAATAAAATTTATATTGTACGATTTTAATCAAATTTTTGTAATGTTCACTACAAGAATATAATTTAAAATAGAGAGATTTTTCGTTACCATGATAATGGAGAATATTCTAAAAACGTACATGAAGCTTACAAAAATTGTAGATAGTGTTGTAGCACATGACTTGTCATAAAGACCTCAGTTTTGCAAAGGGTTTTCAGCCGACGTATGCCGAAACAATATTTTTTTCTCGAATTTAAAATCACCCTCCAACTCGGTCCTTTCAATACGATTTCTTAATTACTGACACAACAGAACAAGCAAAATTCAATTGGCAAAGGATGGGCATCTTCTTAACCACTGGTGGCTCTCACACCCGTAGCTCGACACACAAGACATAACCACAGACACGCACCTCCGCAGCGCCGGCCTACCGCAGCTGCTCTTCAGGTGGCGACGTCGCCCCGCGGCGCCACGCACGTGGTCGTATCCCACTTGACGCGACAGTCACGTGACCCGGCGAGACGGGCACGCGTACGCACGCAGCGGCGACGGCGGCTACGACGACGCGCGCGTAGGAACGCACCCACGCACTACACGCACACGCGGGCGCCGTGCCGGGCCGAGCCGGACCGGGCCGGGCAGCGCGGTCGACACGTGTCGGAGGCGGCGGCGTCGCGGCGCGGCGCGGCGCTGAGGGCACGCTCTGGCGGCGCGAAGCGCGGGCGCGGCGGGACTGAGCGCACGGCGGCGGCGGCGGAGGCGGGAGCTGGCGGCGGAGGCGGGGGTGGCGGCGGCGGCTGCGCGCGCGGCACAGCCAACGCCGCCGCCGCCAACGCCGACGCTACGCAGTGGTCGGAAACCCAACGGCGGAAGGGACGAGAGATGGTTTAAGGGATGGTTTAATATTGTTGGGACAAATTGCTACGAATGTTGGGCGGTTCTTGAGTTTAGGTCAATAAATACAACTATTTTACATTCCCGACGTTTCGGACATTTATTCAGCCTTCTTCCGGGCTACGGTAATGAATTGATATTATTTATACAGAGGGAATGTAAGGAGAACATTTACAATCATACACAACAATAACATGCTTACCGTTCACTCTTTTAGCTAATCTTGTAGTGCCTTTTCCTATTTGTTTGGCTAATATCAATTTATTATTATAGCCCTAATGAAGGCCGAATAAATGGACGATACGTTGCCAACGTAAAGTAGTTTTTTTATGGATCTAAACTGAAGACACACACGACATAGGTATAATTGCAAAAGATGAACAGTCACTTAATATATTTCTATAGATGCTGAATAAAGAGAGATCTTCAAAAGACCGAGTACTTTGTCTGGGATAATTCGGGAGAGTGGGTACCTCCTTGGTATAGAACCGGGGACCTGACCCAACTTTTGTTTGCGTATCGTAAGGGATACTTTCTCTAAGATAGTTTCCTCAGCATTAGCATTAAATAATGCCTCTACGGTAAGAAGTGACGAGCTACGCATGTGAACGAAGTCATCACAAACACCGTAAGTCGATATCGAAAACGAGAGTTTGGAAATAGAACACTTGTTTTAGTGAATTTTTGAAAAGAGTATGACGTGTTTTAGGTGACAATTTCGACAACCGGATAAATGATTACTTTTATTGCTGATATCACAATGTCTACGTCAACTTCTCCAATGGACAAAATCAACCTGACAGATAATGCTTACTGTTTATCCTTTCCCGGAGCATTAGTGGAAATATTATGTAAGAGTTATTCATTATTATTAATTTTCTTCATTACAACTCTACAGAAGCACATTTATTTATCCCATTCCTGACATAATATTCGAATACATTACTCGGTCCATTCAGGATTGTGTACCACATTTAATGATCATTAGCACATTTGTGGACATATTCGGCGCTGTCCACACAACAGTAACCAAACGTCAGTGGCCTCCGTTTCCTGCACGGTCACTGTCGCCACTACATCGCCGGCCTCATCGACATCGCTACTACCACCACCACCACCACCATAGAAGTCACGTCACCACCACTGCACCGTCACCACCACCATCACCGCTACTGGTCCCGTCGGCCCTATCATCACTGATATTGTCAGAGCTACTTTCTGCGCCATCTTAGCCGCCATCGTCACTATCGCCATCTTCATTGTTGCCCCACCTCACCGGGTGACTACCCGCCATCGTCTCTCCAGCTGACTTCGTCGTCGTCGGTGCGCGCTTGGTGGCTTCTGTGTATCGACGCTGCGCGCGTCCCCCCCCCCCGCGCTCAATTAACCGGCCTGCTCTCCCGCGGCTCACGCCGCCCCGCCGCGCAAAGGCAAATTTCCGCGCTATCGGCCTGCGACCAGGGCGACGCGACGCCACCCCACCCCTCCTCTCATCGGCATGCCCAGCGCCCGCCCAGCGCCTGCCCAGCTCCACGCCCAGCTGCCCACCCAGCTCCCCGCCCAAGTCCCCGCCACGGCCCCGCCCAGTGCCAGCCCAAGTCCCCGCCACGCCCCACCCAGCTCCCGGCCACGGGCCCGCCCAGCGCCCGCCCAGCGCCTGCCCAGCACCCCACCCAGCTGCCCGCTCAGCTCTCCGCCCAAGTCCCCGCCACGGCCCCGCCCAGCGCCCCGCACAGTGCCAGCCCAAGACCCTGCCACTCCCCACCCAGCTCCCGGCCACGAGCCCGCCCAGCGCCCGCCCAGCGCCCGCCCAGCGCCCGCCCAGCGCCCGCCCAGCGCCTGCCCAGCACCCCACCCAGCTCCCCACCCAACTCCTCGCTCAGTTCCTCGCCCAGTTCCCCGTCACGTCCCCGCCACGGCCTCGCCCTGTGCCCCCACAGACCCCCGCGTAGCGCCAGCCCAACTCCCCGCCCCGCCCTGCACCCGCTCTGTGCCCACTCAGCGCCCGCCCAGAGCCCCACACAGCGCCCCACGCAACGCCCCGGCCAGAGGCCCGCACAGCGCCCCGCCCGGCGCGCCCTGCCTCGGGACCCACCGAGTGCCCCACCTAGCGCTCCTCCCAGAGCCCCGCCTGCCCAGCGTTCCGCTCAGCACCTCACGCAGCTCCCCGCCAAAGCCTCCGCCTAGCGCACCGCCGAGAACCGATCCCAGCGTCCTGCCCAGCGCCCCAAGGAAATCCCGCCCACAGCCCCGCTGAGCACCCCGCCTAGCACTCCGCCTAGCGCCTCGCCTAGCTCCTCCCTCCCCACAGCGCCCCGCCCAGTGCCACGCCCAGCGTCCCGCCCTGTTCCCTGCCCAGAGCCCTCCGAGCGCCCGCTCATCACGAAAAACACCTCACCAGGAAAACGACTGAGAGTGGGATGAGCGCCTCGTGGGCCTCGACCCACGCACCTGACTTGCATTACGACGGTGGTCCATTTTCAGTAAGTTGGCTCCAAAGAGGAGTCAGTGTTGTGGACTGGCTGCTGTGTCTTAGGTGGCAACACCGTTGTCTCCTCAACGTCATCGAGCCGGAGGTCATGGCGATTTCCGAGGCGAAGTTTGACACTGGTTACAAAGCTGGGTCGAAAGTGAAGTGTGAAGTGTGAAGTCGAAGTGAAGTGAAAGGTGCGATTATGGGTAATCTATTAAAATGTATTGAGCTATTAGTATTTAGGTAAGTTGTTATGAGGTGCAGCGAAGTGAAGTGAAGTGAAGTGCAGTGAAGTGATTTCATTTCGTTCTGTTTATTTCGCTAATCTAAAGCGTCTTTTATAGGCTATTCTGACAAAAGTTGGTATTTATTGATTTATGTTAACGAGTGTTTTATGTGTTAAAATGTAAAATTTATTATAAGTATTGTATATTATTATGTTGTAGGTAAAAATGTTTATCCATATTTGTCTGAATATGATTGTGAGTGAGCGAATACTTGCAGGATGGTGTGTATGCGAGTGTTCCTATGTCTTTGCATGATATGTATGTAAACATGTATGTATGTATGTATGTATGTATGAATGTTGGTGTAATATGTAAGTTTACTTACTTAAATGTTAGTATACATGTAGTTTCAATTGTTGTATATTTATATAAATGCATTTGCATGTTCTAGGTAATGAAGATAATTTTTTTATATTGATTTTTTACATTTTATTTTTATTGTTAATTGTGTTTTATAATTGTAAACGTACTTTTATGTTTCTTTATTCTTCCACCGAGCAACATCAGCCTAATTGTAAAATAAACCATATATCTAATTCAACCACTGTTTGGAGGATGATTCTAGCGCACGGCTGCTTTAATCTAGAGGATGGATTGCGGTTTTCTGTAGTTTCTTTGATTCTAGGCGACTTCAAGGACACTATGGGTCAGAAACCGCGTGAGATTTGCCTCGCTCATCCTTGCTCTCATGCACGCTTACAATTGCAGGCACTACACCACACATGCTGGGAAACCAGTCGGGAACTTTCAGCTTCCCCCGGTTGGGGAGGATTCCCATTGGAAGAGATACGTGAAGCACCTTCTTGGATAGCACATATAAAGTACGTAAGGAAATAAAATAAAAATAAATAATTGAAATAATACAAGCGTCATACACACTCACTATTTCATCTATAATCCAAAAAATTAGTGTTTTCTTAAATCGTCTCCTTCGTTATCTCCAATAAATTCCAAGAGAATGATCTCTCATTGATGTAAAAAGTGAGTCAAGGCCTCATTCTTTTGAGATGTACTTCTTGTACTCCACATTTCGTTACTACTCCGTCTCTAGGTTAGGTCTGAGAACAAATTATCCGTGTAAGATTTTTGTCTCTCGATCGCATTTCGATGTATCTGTCAACACGACATACAAATATACTTCGGTTTTTCTTTCTTGGCGCACGCGGATGTGTCAATAAATTGGAATATCTCTCGGTATTTCGCGTCGTTCTCGGTTGTGCCGCTAGTATTCGCATGATCGCGACTGTATCGAGCAGTGCTGGCGATCATGCGATTTCTGGCGGCACAACGGAGAACGACGCGAAATATCGTGTGATGTTCTATTTTGATGACATAACCCCGTGCGCCAAGAAAGAAAAACTGAAGTATACGTTGGATATAAATTAAGAATATTGCTGTAACGTAAAGACGGTGAGTCGGCGTGCTGCCATCTGTCGTGACAAAGAGAAGGACTATTAGATGAGTGTGTGCAGTGAGCGGTAACAATACTCTGTCAGTGTACTGCATTGTGTAAATTGTCGAACTTCATAGCAATAGTGCAAGCTTCCTAATGTCATGTTTACAAAGATAGAGCAACGTTCGTGGCTCAACATTGAAGTGACACAGGATGGGAGCAAGCAAAATTGCTTTCATGAACTGCGTGAAGAGTGTGGTGATGCAGAGTTGCCCTACTCCACAGTCGCACGATGAGTTAAAGCGTTGAGATTAGGCAGAGTTGCTACGAAGGATAACCCCTTTACAGGACCCCATGTGGTGAATTCTTGCGCCGCTGGCAATGGGAGATTCTGAAACGATCACCTTACTCACTCGATACGAGTCTCAGTAATTATGATCTCTTGAAAAAAGTGCAAGAACCACTCCAAAGAACCCAATACCAAAGAAGAAATGATTCATGCTGTAGGGCGGTCAATACGAGACATCAACAAAAATAGACTAGCAGATGGTGTACGTCGCATTCCTAACATTTGACAAAAGGTAACGGAGTCGATTATATTAAAGATTTGTAAATGTAAATACCTCAACAATAAAGTAATTTCAAAGAAAAAACATATAATTACTTTTTATCCATCGTATTAACGTTATTTTCTTTACTGGTGCAAGAAAATCCTTCATGTAAAAAAAAACAAGACACGAAGCTGGTAGGACACGAAGTGATGGAAATCAGAAGAAAGAAATATAAAATTATAGAAATAAATATTTTAAAAAATTGTATTGTACGGAAATTATTTGTCAAAAATTAACAAATATAATTAACAAGATAGATGATAAAAATTAGAAGATAATAACATGATATGGAAAAGTTTAATTTGAGTTACAACGCCAGTAAGTATATTTCAGCCTTATTCCCAGTTACGTATTAAGATCGTTAGGCTAATGATCGTTATTATTTTTTTGATACAGCAGAGTCCTTATTAGTTTTTTTAGGATTCATCTTCTTTAAAATGCAAAATAATGTTAGCTAATTAAGACACGTGTCGTTTTATACTAATCAGTTTTTATTTAGAAAAATGATTATAAACTCTAAACTTTCTTCAAGAAAACTAATCACGTGTGTAATATTGCGAAATATTTCTATTTTTTCAGAGAGAAAAAATATGATTAGTTTGACAGAAATTTAAAAACAAAACAAACTTTTTGTTCTGTAGAAGCATAGAACATATTTCCGAACAAATTATATCATTTGAAAGTATTTTTTTGTAGTTTTTTCTAATATAGTTTTCTTTACATTCGTCAACGACTGAATGTGACTATCGTAATATCTTTTACTGCAAACACATAATTTTTAGGAATAAATGTAACACACTTTTGGTGAACGTAGGGGGGTCGAAAAAAATTACTTTTTTGACAGTGAGTATGTAGCATGAAATTCCATGTAACAGTTACAGACGACCCATCCGAATAGCCAAGGCTGCTAAGGTTGAAGTTGCCTTGTGCCTGAAGGGCCGAGAGTTCAAATCCCACCCGGGCCGTGGATATCTGTCTGTGCCCAAATGCGTGTTCCATGAATAGAACTTCATGGAGGAAAGTGGAAGATGAACTATATGGAGATCAGAAGGTAACTGACGAAGACATGTATACAAAGGACAAGAAAGAATAAGAAGTAAATTCTGTGGTGATAGCATAAGTCTGTAAGTAGTTGTGGTAGCAGTATAAGAACATTCTGAACAGACAATAACAAACGAAGAAGTGTACATTGCAAACAAAAATAAAAGATCACTTTTGAATTTATATTATACAGGGTAACTATGGAGCTAAAACAAAGTGAAAAGGCACACACAATATGGAAGCAAATATTGTTGTACATTTGGTTCTTGTGTTTATCTTTATGTTATTATTATTATTATTATTCCTACGTTCCTATTATGTTTTTGCTTTATGTAGTGATGATTTTGTCTTACGCTAATAATAATGTAAGCTAACCTTACATTCCTTGAAAAGGAGGCCTTAGCTCTTAATGGTATCCTAAAGGCTAAACAAATGCGTCTTCCACTTCAATTACTACAGTTACCCCAAAGTTACAAACCCAATGTTAATTACCTTGGTCATTGTGTGAAACTTAAGTAGTTAAAGAAGCGATTTTCAATAACGTTAAGTTTATAATATTTTTTTAAGGTGCGTATGTATGAATGTAACAACAATGGGAACCGGCGTGAAGAAAACGAATATATGATTGAGAAGAACGCATAACAAAATGAAAATGAATGTGGTTAGACTCCGCATAGTTTTGCCACTGTAGGTATTGCTGTCGGCTTCGCGTACAACCTAAAATAACAGCAGTAATAAGAAATAGTGAATGACGTTATGGAAAGCAGATAAGAATGATGAAAAGGACAGACGGTGAGTGTTATACTAAAATAAAGAACGAGTTTCTGGCATATTTAAATAAGTTCCTTGTTGTCAAGCTTTGGAAAATATGAAAACAGCGGAATGTGTGCTTTAATTTAAGAGTTTTTATGAAAAAGTCTGTCATGTCAGCAAAGAAATAGAAAATTCACCCTCAGTGTAACTACAAGAAACTCAAAAAAAATTGAGCAATGTACAAACAAAAACTTCCCTCAGAAAATCTTGAATTTAAAAATCTATTAATATTAGTAGCAAGGCACTCTAGTCAGACCAAACATAATATTTACAAAGTGTAAGACACGGTCAAAATAGGTTTTAATAACAAACGTTCTAATACTTAAATGTATCTAATATAATTTTTTCTTAACATTTTTAGTGCGTCTTTTGATTGTAAATGTTTTATGAAATGGGTTTTACAATAAATTTGTAATAATTTCATAAAAAAAACAAGTTATTCTACCTTACATGCTCGGAATATGAAATTAAAGTGGATTCACGAAATTTAGTGATATATACTTTTCCTATTTTATTATTCAGCAGGTTTTAAATAAATGAGTTTCCCAACCCCTGTGTTGAAGTCCTCCTCTTTGGCCAAAAGGCCGTGTGGAAAGGCCTCCCGCATTTCCGAGATGTGGAGTGAGAGGCGGCCGGATGCGAGGGAGTGACAGTTGGAATATCCAGGGCAGCCACTTCATCGCCTATTCCGGTTGGGTGAAGTATCGACCGGCGCTGCCCCTCCCCCCCGCACCCAAGACACCTGTGTGGCACAGCGCGAAAGAAGCAGGCGCCCGCCGCGCCGAGCAGGGCATTCGAGGCGTCCAGTTGCCACGGCAACTGCACGAATCCTGTTGCCCTTTGACGAGAGAGGAAAAGAGGAATTTAAGGAAGAATGACGTCGATTGGGACCTTTTATGCGCGTGATGAAAGATATTTGAAATACGTAGTATTAAACGACGTAACATATATCACGAGGTTAAACACTAGACTTCTTCAAACAAACACTTCAATGATTACTAACTGAGCTTTTTACAATAGAACCGAATATAATTTTTTTTCTGTTAGGTTTATTTTCGTTCTTTTAAGTTTTTTCTTTTACGTGTAAAAGTACTTGATCTTCGTGAATGGACTTTGTCAATCAGTAAATAAATCATTTACAGAAAATCCAGTTGGACTTTAGAATTAGAATTAGAATGAAGTTTGTATTTGTGATGAAGATCGGACAATTGGGACTGCTCATCCGCCATCCCACTTTAAGAAAGTGAGGGGAAAGAGAAAAGGGATGAAAAGTGGGAAAATAGGATGAGGTAATTTAGAGAAAGATTATGAATAAGAGGAGTGAAGTAATGAAGAAGAAGAAAAAGATGGAAAATGAAGGACGCTGCATTAGGTTAATAATATTTTTCCGAAAGACAAATCATTTTTAAATTTTAGAATGGAATCTCTGAACAGAGAATCAGACTAACAAGAGAGTACGTACTCAGTAAATAAGAAAAATAGTTGCAAAAACAAAAACAAATATAATGATATGATCGAATCGTCAATGATTGCATAGTTATTAAAATAGGAATAATGTACATTTTTAGAATAAGTGAATGGTGCAATAGGAGTAAGAATTTTTAATAAGAATTTTTGTTTGTTCATAATATTCAGAAATTTGATCGTACCTACGAAGGTTAAATATAAAGCGAATGCAGGAATTTTGTGCCCTTTGTAATTTCCGTAGGTCCTTGGATGATAGGTCCATAAACAAGAAATCGCAGTATTCGAAATGAAGCATTATAAATGAATTTACATTTGGAGGGTGTTAATTTAATATATATGAATCAATGTATGTTTGTTTATTTGTTTGTTCATATTTAAAGCGCATTCCATTGCGATATAACTTTGCCAACTTATTGCTTGCACTTGCCCGAAGAATATAAGGAGTAGTACAATGGAAAGGGGCGAATGTCTACGCACATTCCGATTGTACCCCAGAAAAGAAGCTCTACGCAACTCGTCATACCCTTTAGTATTAAACGCGTCTGGGCTGCATATTCTGCTCCGGCGATTGTGAAATATCGACAGGAATTATTACTTGAACGTAGCATATTATATCATATAATCCCAGACAAGTAAATCAAATTTATCCAAGGCAGTGTCGGCGAATTCATGTCCAATCATCAGGGAAAATGTTTTAACAATAGGATTCTTGACAACTATGTCCAAACCAAATCATAGAACAAACCAATACTCGTGAGAAACTCATCTATTAAATAGTTTGGAGCGTAACGTAAAACGTGATTAAGAATCACCTGACAGTAGCGTGTGAAGTGTAATAAATGCAATGCAATAAAAAGCATTGCCGGGTTCACTCTAGGCAATAGTTCACGAACGCGCATTAAATAGTGGAGGGATGTGAAAACGTTTCGCCAAATTTTACATGTTAGCATGGTTTAGCCAAGCGCGTGGTTGAAGTGTATTTCGAACCTCTTTGCGTCGCACAAGGAGAAGAACCAGCAATGTTGATTTTCGGTTGGGAGGATTCCTACAATTTCTGAATCGCATTGCGTGAGCCTAGGCTTTGCGATTTATTTGGATTTCATATGAGATCTAGGTCTGCGGCTTGTTTCTTGAGAGAAGTTAGATCCTCGTTCATTTTATGGGCTAAAGAGTTTAATTCGGATGGGTACACTGTGCTAAGGAGCAGGAGATCATCAGCGTTTCTTTTTGTGTTTATAGTACTTGATATTGTTTTATCTAATTTGAATAAGTTAAAAACGACAAAGACCATAGAAATTTACCCTTCGCCATGTCTCGGGAAATGAGAACGGCAGCGGATTTTCAGCATCTGTTTCACAAGAGAGCACGATTTCAACCCATGAAATCTGTAGTTCATTAGCTTCAAAACACTTTGTAACACCATCATATGTACATGATTATTTGTAGTAAAAGAATGTCTGTTGCTGTTGCTGTTGTTTACTTCATATTTATTGTTTCCGTTGTTTATTGCTTTTATTTTTATGAAAACGCTTATGATGGAAATATTATTTCGAAATTTTGGCAAATGTCTATTGTTATTAAGTAGCATGCGCTCTCTATCGTGCCCTTGGTCGGTTAGCGTGCTCGCTTTCCACGACGCAACCCGGAGTTCTATTCCCAGTCGGGCAAAAATTGCCTGTGTGATTTCCTTGCAATGTCCTAGTATCTGTTGCTTTATAACGATGAGAAAGCTCACTTCTCAGGTTGAGAAGACCAGAGATACGGCATAGGGATGGGGCATAGGGAGAACCGCACGGCCGGGACGGCGCTTGTAAGCCTGGCCTCTTGAAGAACTGATGTGCCAAAGTACACATATACATGCCAAAGTACACATAAACATGCTGCCTCCATTACAGTAAGGGCATAATTCTGTTCCATGGTTATTAGCTTTGTTGTATTTTTTATTATTTAAGGTTGCATCAACATCGAGAGCATTAGCGACTACAATTGGTTCGAGGAGAATTCTAACAGGCTGAACGATATTTTACGTATAAACTCTGATGAATAGTTCACGTATTTTGTCCTATGAACACTAGGAGAATGCCGGAACGGTACCATAACAAACGGCCCATGGATCGAACGCGTTCTTCCTTTCCGCTTACTCGGTCTGTTCTTTCCCTTACTCACATACACCCTTTAACACTAGAAGGACCGGTCGTTCTACCTAGAAGGAGCGTTGTGTGTCATTTTGACACATGATCTCCTTAGCACTTGAAAATATAATATTACATATTTTTCTCATGCAGTGCAATGTAAAGTTGATAAATAAATAAATGTACATATATCTGGAACATTTTAATACATTATATTTCAAAAAATTACAAAATACAAAATTGTAGAACCTTTTCTAGAACTTGAAATAGAAGAGACGATACTGAGCAATGGATGAAAACGTTAATTTATATCTGTTTGTTTATGAAAATTTAATGTTTATATTAATAGAGAAAGAAAAAAATTAAACACAACGTAGGCATGTTGATTTTTTCTCACAGCAATTTCTGTAAGCAAATTTTGAACTCGTACAACATGTAGGGGAAGTAAAGTTGTTATAATTGCTTTCTCTTTGGCAGTGCTTCCTTTTGATATGATTAGGTATAACAGTGCTTTTTATCAAGAGTGAAGAGTAAGATTTAACTTTTTCAGACGATATTTCATCTACTATGTTGCGAATAAATTGCAACCTATAATTAGATGCTTTTTTTGCATCTTTCTTGAACAATATCTATGCATTTGCTCTTGGGATATCTAGGGTCTTGAATAAAATGTGAACACCATCACCTCCTTGCGCGCACTGCATGTTTACGAACCATCTGATGTATCTATCTCCGCCTATCCTTTTATAAAAAAAACGTCTTCGTCTTCTTTTTCCCAGAGTTCTGTGTGCTGATGCCGTCATGTAAGGTGTTCAGGATTCGAATGCTTTTGTTCTTTTTGCGATAATAAACTGACCGAAGTTATGTTTGTCCGAATATGACCGAAATTTTGTTTGTCCAAAGTTGTAAAATTCACTATGACAAAACTGCCTTGATTTTTTGTTGTTTTTTTTTTGCTTCTAGTGTCAGATCTTGCGGATTCCTTCTCATTATACCTATAAAGCTTATTTTATTCATACTCAGCTTTTCTGCAAGTGACACAGAAGAAAAAAGTTATCGCAGTTTATGTTCAATCTCCCCTCCCCTCACTCACAACGTTCAGACTGCTGGTTTTCCTACTACTTGGATAAAATTGAAAATTTCTTCTAGTTCTTGTTCTACTTCTTCACTAGAATCTACACCAGAATCCTTGATTTCATCACCCGTGTCATCTGCTTCCTCAGAAATGTCTCCATTGCTATCACTCTCACGTTCTTTGTTTTCTTTAGAAACATTTTAATGTTCAAGAAGTATTTATTATACCTTCAGTCCTTTTTATGTACTAATTATGCAAAGTTTCACACACACTCACAGCTTGCAATTACGTTCTGTATAGTACATGTTACAGAAACATGTTTCTGTACAGTATATGTTACAGAAAGTTCTCTGTAACATATACTGTGGATTCAAAAAGAACAGGATGTATCCGGCGATTTCTAATGGATTGTTATCATCGTGCATCGAATTTCAAGATGGCAACATTAGTCTTATCAATATGAAAACCAGATATATACTTCTTCCAATGGGAAACGGAGGTATGTTACTAAAATGAATTATCAAGACTTAGAAGTGTATACTGTGTCAATATGACACATGGTGGTCCTTCTAGGTATATCTAAGATGTTTTACAAATCTATGAAAATCACAGGATTGAGCTTTACAGCACATTAAGTTCATGCACTAAAGAAAGCACTTACAAATAACCAGTTTCCCGTTTCTCTCTTTCATCAGTTTATTTCTTGTATTGAATGTTTTATATTTCTTTAAACATTTATTTAAAACTAAAATGCACAAAAAACATGTTTGAATTCAAATCGAGTGAGATCTACCTACTTTCACTTGTGAAAGTGCTGTTCAATTTTTAGGCTTCTGGGAAGCATTTTCACAAATATAATACTTACAGATAAAAACATCTTGTAATGTATTCGACGTAAAATCGCCCATAAAAGTAGGAAATAGGACATGAAAATTGTGGACAAGCGAAAACCACAATAATTAAATGAAAATAAAATCGAATATTCTTTTATTCATTTTCCAATATAATAACCCACTATGCATGTGCAAATATGTTCCAATATTAGTATCCAGAATTCCAAATTTAATGTACAAAACATTTATAAATCATTTCTTATTTCGTGAATAAAAAATGGTGTCAGGTCGTAAAACGAATGAGAGAGCAAAATGTAAGCAACACAGAAGGTGGTGAAAATGCTTTTGGCTAAATTCATATTTCTGCACAAATATTTTCGTAATTTCCTTCAGATTTCCAAAAACATGTCTTGACAATAACTAAATGCTACACATATTATTAATGCTATATACTAAAACCTTGAAATATCTTTTCCAAATTACAATACAAATAAAATCGAAATAAAAATGCAAAATGAAAGCAGTGGTATTTGATCTTACAATATATATAAAGATATGAGATATACTAGGTAATTAGTAGGAAATTATTATTGAAGATTTAGGTAAAAAAGTAATTTTGTACCAAATGAATTACAGATAATTTAAACGAAAACATAATTGAGATTGGGAATGTTTTAAAGTTTTCAGTAAATATATCCAGAAAGTCCCAGACGCAAAGAGCATTATAACTCGGAATGAAAGGGAAAAGCCAAGCCGTAAAGAGAGCAATGGAGTGAGTGCGTACATATACTTTTCCTAATTGCCCCTCTGTTGATCCATAAAACAAAAAACTCCAGAGAAAACAAAACGAAAACGCAAACAATAGAAACACGAAAATACACAACGTACCGACAAAAACAAATGAATCCCGGCCATTCAAGGCAGATGTCACAACAAGCGACAAAGCTCGTCTCGGCGGGGAAATTATCCTAACAAATCCCAGGCAACCCCGAGAGGCGACCCCGGAGCAAGGACTTCTAGTGCCCTGGCGGGGTGGTGTGCACTGGGCGGAAGAGCTACTGTAGCTGGAAAACATTTATCAACCGCACAATCAATTAAGCTAATAGTGAGTACGACATGTAATAGTTACTTCAAAGGATAACTTGAGTCTAACGTAAAAAAAGTATATTTTCTTGATAATACAAGGCAGTTACAGAAAGTTACTTCTCTTCATTTACTAAGTGATTACTATCTCTACATTTACTAACTCTATGTAAAATAAAAATTGAAAAGGAAAGAGAAAATAAAGACAACAATGCACTACAATTATAGAAAACCTCTGGATCTAAACGTTGAGAATTTTCTTTTTTCAACATTTGGATAAAACAAAAATAATGGGAGAATGTAACTTACAGTATAAAATTACTACAAGTAGTCATACATAATGTTTTTGTAGAATTCTAAAATGTCTTGGACTAAAATATTAAATTCGTTATGTGAAACTTCATAGCACATCTTTTCCAAATACGAGCCCTTTACCTACAAAGGGCCAAATTTGAATTTTGTTATATTTATTAATTTATTTCAAAAATTATTTTGTTCGAGTAATGCGCACTTGAAAATTGAAAAATGATGGTGCTAGTCAGATACTAGACTCAGTAATGATGAAATGACAAACTAGTCTGAATGTGTGCGAGACAAATATTATTTTATTGGGATGGTAATATTAATAATAGGTTTTAAGTTTATATTTTAAATACAAAATCAGAAAAAGTAAATAAATTATCTTCGTTCCACTTCACGCTGAATTTTAGACTTCATATCCTTCAATTCTGAAGCAAGTGGTGAGCCTACACATTTTGTTTTTAAAATGTTGTGTTTGGAATGGTTACTACAGGTGTATAAGAATGTACTGCCACTGTATGTAGAATAAGAATATACTACCATTGGTACGTAACCCTAATTGAAAAAAATTAAAATATTTAAATTGAATTCGCTACTGGGGGGAGCGATGACGACTGCTACTAATACGTAAACCTAATTGAAATAATTTTAAAATATTTAAATTCAATGGAATTCTAATTTTCTCTTTAATTTATTTGGTTATAAATAATTGATTTTTGTAATAGATGTGCCATTGTGTATATGTTGTAAAATCAAATCACAATAGAATAAAACTATAAAACTACTTTTCAAGCATCGCTGAACAAAATATTGAACAAAAATTTAATTATCTAAATGTATTTTTCACAGTGCTCAACACACGCGGAGCTTAATGAGAAAGTAATATTTTACAAGGTAGACAACGCAGTACTGCTTTTTTATTTGTTCTCTCTGTTCTTCTTCATCTGTAGTTTTAATCCTATATATCTTAATTAAACGCTTTATTCTCGATGTTTCACAATATATAACACAACCATCCCGAAAACAAGAAACTTATACAAGTTTAATATTTCAGTTATTCTTTATATTGTATCTAACAACTTTATATTATCATCAGTATATTAGACATTATTTTGGGAATAGTAAATCTCTTTATACTCAAATTCGCAAAACATAAAAGTTTCAAGATTTTATTTCTTGTCAGTAAAGAATTCTAGAAATGTTCAACATAAAATAACAGTTTTATTACACAAACAAACTGTGGGAGATTGAGAGTGTAATTTGTAGTGTTATATACATAATAGATTTTCTTAAGAAACTATTTGTTATTGTCAATAAATGAGTCATAACCGATGCAGAAATTGAAGTAATTACAAGAAATATATGAATGGTGTACAGCAATATACACACGTACACTCTGAAAAGTTTGTTTAATTTTAATGTAAATTCTGCGTGGCTGACTAAGATTGAAAACTTGGTATGCAAAACTTGCGATAATCTGATGCATTTTTCCCTTCATTTGACCAGCATTTGACCACTTCCCTGTAGTAAAGTGGTTATTTTTAAACTGTCACCTAACGTATTACTAGATATACCGCAACTACACCCCACAAACGCTTCCAAGGGGACGTGAGACACATGAAATTTAATTTTGCCATTACCTTTAACGGCGATCGATGTGAAGGAGGTTCCTGGGCGGCGCGGCGTTTGGCCGGCAAGAAGCGCCGTTTAGGCCAGGCCGCGCGCCGCGGAAGCCGTCACCGCCGCTTTGCCCCGGGCGCTTCCATTAAAATCCCCGCATAAATCTTCTGCATCGGCGGGCGACAGCAGGGACGGGGCGGCGCGGCGCGGCGGGGACCTGGGGGTTGGCGCGTGGGGGTCTACCAAGGGGAGGGCGAGTCTACCTAGGCAGTGTGGCCCAGCAGGCGCGCGCGCGCGCGGGAAGGTGGGCGCAGGCAATGGCGGAGGCAGCGGCGAGGCAAAGGGAAAACAGCGTGAATATTTCATTACAAAGCGGCGGAGAATGAATTTCGCTTAGCGACGACCGAACCGGCGCGCGGCGCGGCGCGCCCCGCCGGCGCGGGACGTATCGACCACCCGCGTTCCTCGGATGACATGTGGGTAGGTCGACGCGCAGGGGTCAAGAACGCGCTGTGACGGGAAACGGTTTGTTTACGAGAAGACCGAGAATGAACCGATTCATTTTTATACCACGTAAAAACTAGTGTTGCTACAACAGCTCATACTTTCTCGCACTATTTCTAAATTGGTAATTTTCGAAAAAATCAAAGAGTTCAACGAAAATGAAACCTGTTCTATTATTTTAAGCATCCCTTGTCCTATCCCTGTAAACCAAATAGGAGAGTTTTTTAAGAAAAAAGTTTTTTTTATAATTTTCACTAACTTTAAGCAGAAATTACGCAAAAAAAAACGCTCGTGTTTCAAAAAATTGTACATCACAGGTTTGAATGGTCAGATGTTGTAGAACATATTTAATTTAAGACTAAAGTGTCTTTCTTCAATATTGTACTTTTACAAAGTAAATATTTTGCAATTTTCAAAAATATAGAGATTTTTCCAAAAATAGGGCAAGCATTACTTTTTATAGCGTTCTTCTATGTATACGAGGAGAAAGTGTAAAGAAATTATTTCGAGTCGTTTGTGAAAAAAATTAAAACTGCATGTATCTCACTCAAAATTGCACAACCTCTACTCATACTATTTCCGAAAAATTGTACATAAATTTATTTCAAGATATGTTTTAAAAACAGATTTTATTAAGGGAAAAGGCTGTATATTCAATATTGTCGTAGTTGGGAGACGCCGAAAATATTTTGAAACTTTTGCCATTTTCAAAAAATTTGAAATTTCAACGAAAATCAAACTTAATCCATTCTTTAAAGCGTTTTCTACACCATCCGAAGAAAAATTTTAATAAAAATATTCAGAGTCATTTTTGAGAAAATTTTGAAAATATAATCGAGGCTTTATGGAAAGTAGCCATAATTGATATATTGGTTTCAAACTCGGAGAGACTTGAGTTCCTTTAAATCGATCAGATAATATCCATTTTAAAGAAAATTCACTTAGTGGTTTAGACGCTAGCGTCAAACACAGACAAACTGAAAGACACACAGAGAGACAGGCAGGCGGGTAGACGGCCAGACAAACGACCAGACAGACAGACAGACGGACAGACAGACGGACGGACAGACGGACGGAAGACAGGCGGACGGACATACAAACGGCCAGACAGACGGACAGACAGACGGACGGACATACAAACGGGCAAACAGAAAGAAGGTTTGCAAACAGACGAACTGACAGACAAACCTTTTATCATCAGTGTATTTTTCGGTATAAAGGTGCCATAAAACATCAATTCTGTGTATATAATGTGTTAAAGTAATTTTATCTGCAATACTTTACCTTCTTACGAAGGAAGGCAATAAAGTAAAAAGATAGAATGAGAATATGGCACAAATGTAAAATGTAGATCGTGTAGAATTGAATTTGTTTAGAATGAAAAGTATGAACACGTTAAATGAGAAGTACTTTGCCACTAATGACCTGCAGAAGAAAAACTGCTGATGCACAGAACCACACAATATTATTTTCCAAAAACTAGGACGCATACTCTTTAAGAACAACAAACGAAATACTTTCGTCTAACACAACAATAAATTAAATATTTTAATGAAAATTCTTCACGAAGACTACAATAACATATTATTGAATACAAGAACAGTTCTTTTTACAAATAATTCTTAAAATGTTGGCTGTACTATTATGGAAAATGGGAATTACAAATATTTAATGGCGTGTGGCTTCTTCCTTGAAGCCTTGCTGTCGCATGACATCGTCTGTGTCGTAAGCGGTGACGCACGGATTATGAAAACTGGTATGAGTATGGGAAATATATTGAATATTTAATAAACATCGAAATTGTTTCATTGTGTTTGGAATTTTCCTGAGTTTCTGGGCATCTAACAAACTTGTAGAAGCAACGCACTTGGACACAGGCTATATTTTTTATTATTGCACACAGTGAAGAATATAAATTGAAAATGTATGAATTTTTTCAATTTCCTAGATATGCAACGAAGCTACCTCTCACGAGACCGGAAGCTCCATAGTTTTCTTTTAATTCTTTCGCGCATTAAAATTTAGTATTACAAACTTTAAAAAATTCTCTCAATTTAATTTGAGTTCTTGGTGATTTTAGGAAATCATACTCACAATCATACAATCACATATCATACGTAAAGTGGTAATTATCAAAACTTGAGGCAACCTAATTAGAATTGACTAGAAATCAGGAGAAATTCTTAGAGAATTGAATTGACTAAAAATATCAAGAGAAATCAAATATAAACGAGATGTTCCGTTTCGCATGCGCAACGAAATGTTCACGTTTCAATAGGGATTATTTCTAGATGATACTGACCTTCATATTCTCTTTGCATTTGCTACTACTGCTCGTAGATGCTGGAGTTTTTCCTTTAGAGATTAGCGCTTTTATTTAACTTTCAGCAATAGACCCAAAGCAGGATAAAACATCCAGTGTTATTACCTGAAACAAAATAACTTTCTTGAAGCACCTATTGGCAAATACATTTACCAAGGTTTCTATATTGAAGCATTATATACTTCTTAAAAAATTATATTGGAATTGGGAAATGTAAATCATGGGATTTGGTGGGAATGAATTAAGAGATTAAAATATGGTTTGACGTTTCGGAACATTATTACTCCAACCTTAGAGCTGGTGGTAAAAAAATTAAGAACAACACTATAGATATACAGATGACAATTACAATTTAATACGACACATAATGATCACAAACTGTACAAACTATACTAGCAGATATACATATGGTTACAACCTCTCAAAAGCATAGTGGCCAGACTCCAACACAACTCCCCATTGAGAGGTTACAGTGCGCGAGTCTGTGACACACCCATCCACCTCAGGCCAAAGGCATGATAGCAAGTGAATGAAAATTCTACAGCAGTTCTGTTGTGCACAATTCAGAACAATGCAGTGGTTCTGCAGAACCACATGAATCAAATGAACCACGAAAAACCAAATGAATATGTTAATACAAATTAACACAATGTCTTGTCTGGAAACGATATTCCACATTTTACTGTGTAAGCTTAAATGCAAGTTAGATCTGACAGCGTGTTGGGAAATATCACCGCAAGCCGACAAAGTTCGGCGCCGGATCTCACCATTTAGCGGGGAATCATCGCCTCCTCCCGAGAAAAGAATATGCACTACTCTTACGGGACTCATAAACTTAGCAGTTGACGCGCCCGAAATCATCAATTAATAAAACTAATTGTCGTACTGTGTAGATACTGCATCGGTTCTAATAATTTGGTAGTGATCTATTTAAATTTATTGAATGAGATAAAAATACTGAAGTAGATTACAGTTTTTAAAAAATTCGTATCCAATATCTTGTCTCCTTAGTATCGATTGGTATTCTACACTAAACATTCAAATTTCATGCCCAATCTATATTAAAAACAATACATTAAAATAAGCATTGAATGACTTCCGCGTCCCTAATGCGGTGCTGTTCCCTGAGTGGTCACGTGGGATCGACAGGTGCTCAGGCAAGGCGCTGCAATCAATCCCCGCAAAGCCCAATTGTGCTTCAGGGGTCAGTCGAACGCGCGACCACCGGCATACGGGTCCTTGCGCGAAAATCTGGTGACGAACAAATAACGGCAACATACAAATAGACTTTAAGACTACGTTGTTTTGAATAAATGCAAATTTTAATGTTCGAATGAAGCAAGTTCGCGAACTAACCAGTGATGTGTAAGTCGTTAACTCTTACATGGATATACGAATGCTACAACGGTCAATGGATACACAGAGTAATTTGTTACCCCAAAGTATAGAATTAAATAACAGCTTTCTGAATTGCTACGGCACTGAATCGCTACGGCACCATTAATGAATGCCGGCTCGGTGTCCGAGATCGCTAAAACATAGTTCCATAGCGATCTCATGCCGAAGGCTCGCGGGTTCGACTCCCGTCAAGGGCATTGTATTGTTCGTCCTTTCACCCCCTATCAACACTATTTCGTTTCACCCGCTTAGATACCACAACGTTGAAATCCAGTAGTGGTCGCTAATGATATCGCAATTGATCGGATGTTGCACAACAAAATAAGGCAACTGAATATTTGTTTAAAATATACAGCAATTTCGTTTCACTTATATTGAGTTCATTTGCAAGAAACACATGTTTAATCCATGTTATTGGAAGGTGGGTTTGTTGCATTCATACTCTTTGGTTGCATTTAAACCATGAATTTTTGCAGGTAAAAATGTTCTCTGATCTTCACGACACACTTAATATCAGTTGCACAGTATACACAGTGAAAATGATACACAAAATTTGTTTCAATTGTTTTCCTTGTTGAGATGAGTGTCGCCACTTACAGGAGGAAGAAAAAAAATGAATACTGAAAAATGAAAAAATGAAGGCGTAGGACAAAATTGCACATTAATCTAACAATTTTTTTATAAAGCGGATAAAACGTTGTACGATACTGGTATCGTAAAATCTGATTACAATTCTCTATTAGTTACCAAGCTCAGCCTATCGGCCTCGTTTGGTAATCTTCCATTCCCGTATTTTAATGAGATGCTTTATGACATTTATATCGTAAATAACTAATACAGATTCGCATACGAAACGCTTAATAAAGCAAATGCAGAAGTGGAAATGAACACAAATTAGACTAACTTTTTGAAGTTTTAATCTCTTTAAAATTTGGGAAAGAAACTTATGGAAGTGTTGAGCAAATTGGGGGAAGAATCAAAAGTAGTTGTAAACGTTCTTGCGATAGAATTTTCGGAACTGATTGAAAATGATTTTATATTAGGATTAGAGAATAACCCAGAAGAACAGCATTCAGGTGATCTTTGGGCATTATTATACATATACGGGAAAAATCAAAACAATGTAGGTGTGCTGAACTGTAACTACTCCCACCATCAATACCTTCATGTCCTTTTTACGTCAATTATAATCTGAAATTGCAATATTATCAGTTCATATCCCGTAAGGAGGTAATAATCCGAACCACTGAACATTCGGAATATTTGAAAGGAAGTATAACATTATCAGCTAATATGATTCATGAATTCGAATGAAAGAAATGAAGTATGAAAGAAATATTCATCACATGAACATACTTACAAAACAGTTTACAGCGCCAGTGATGTCACATTCAACTGCTAAAGAACATTTTTGACTTCCAAGCAATGTGCCGAGAAAAGGTTTGTCCGTTTTTCCGTATTCTCCCTTTTAGAATTCACATTTCAACATATTAAACGATTAACTCTTTAAAATTAAAGTATTTCTTAGTGAAGTTAAAGAAGTTTTAACTTTCTAAAAATACACTACAGTTATTTACCTATGTTGTATGTTTTACTTTTTCGGAAGTAAATCCAATATTTTATAAATCTAAAGCTTGAAAACATCTCATTTTAAAACTTCAGACATAGAAGTGTGGAATTACGTTATAACGTAATTACGTTATAACGTCTGGCCCTCAGGAAAATGTGCGCAGATAAATTTCTTTCCCCACACGTCATATACAGTTTTTACTGTTTTTTGACTAAATAAATAAATAAATAAATAAATAAATAAATAAACGTAGAATATTAATAATAATGGGAGTTGTAAAATCTTTTAAAAACCACACAACTAAAAGTTACTTTTTCTAAAGAGAAACGTATGTGTCAAAAAGGCCATTTCAGGATCTGCAAATATATTATATTTCACTTGCCTCTATAAATTATAATTATGTCATGGTTTTGGAAGCTAAGTCTACTCGGATCAATTTTTAATTTAATTAAAATTATTTAGAAGAAATATCATGACCTTTGAAATGCTCTCCATTTCTTGGAAGACAGCTGCTACATTTCCTGAAGTTATTTGTTTGCTCCTGACTTGACAATCATCTGTTCCTGGAAAAAGCAATCTTTTTCTTATTGACTTTGGTCATTTGAAAACTCCAATCTTTTCTGTAGGAAGTTAAACTGTTGTGATCCGGGTCACTTTATCTTGGCAAATTTTGCTTTGGGCGATTTTTTCCCCAGTTCTTTCTTTTCTTATTTCATTTTATTCATTTTGCGTTGTCTCTTCGATTTATTCTTGAATAATTCTGAGCACTTCTATTCATGATGTCATTGTCTGATTTGTAACAAATATTTTTGTAAAATATGGTAGAGGATAACTTAATCAATACTTAGAGTATAACTCAATTAATTGTAAATTAATAATGATAAGTCATATTATAAATTAATATTTATAAATAAATTTTCTTGGTGTTTGTTCTTACAACAGTTTGAGTGATTTTATTAAAATAGTTTCTTATGCTTAGAATGTACCACTCTTGCAGTGGATAATAAAATTGACAGTAAATCTGAGTTCTGCATCTTATTTCTGTATAATGAATATATAACAAATCATTTAATTATTTCTGGAAATATAAACATATATTTACAATTTTGTATGAAAGTGATGGGTGAAAAAATATGCATATTCCACATTTTTGAACACAGGAAAAATAATACTGTGATTACCCGAGACTGTTTGATCTTACGCAATTTATTTCGCATATAACAAATAAAAAATTTAATAAAAAAGCAATATTTTCTGCAATAATTTAAAACATTCAACCTTAAAACCTGCTGGTGCAGCTAATCACAACCGTTTCCATACTTTTGGGCCATTTTACCCGATTACTAGTCAGAACAATCACTTAAAACATTCAACCTTAAAATCTACAGGTGCAGCTAATCACGTCCTTCTCCATACTTTAAGGCCATTTTACCTGATTGCTAGCCAGAACGCAATCTTAGAGTTCCCGGAAGTCTCCGGATCCAGCGACGCCTTCCGCGCCCTCCAGACCTCTACAAACAAGAAGGAGAGAGCCGCAGGCGCCAGAGCTTGCGTAGACGTTTCCAATTTCAGCGGTAAAATTGCTTTCCATCGCAGCTCACTTGACAAAATTTCATTAGTCGTAAATAAGATGCCTCCCTTCTCCTCGCGATCACAGTCACCCTGCATCGCATCCTCCTGGAGTGGGGAATCGCGGATGACTTTGCAACCAGCCGTCTGATTGGTTGCCTCGTTTTCCAGGAGCTATTTTCACTGCATACCCTGACGCTGATTGCCACTAAATCAACGTGGCTGGTAGAAGTGAGATTTATCCAGTGCGATGTTTCTTTGCGATTGAAATGTTTGAGGGTGACTCAGCGTAACAGGTTTAACTGGTGGCAAAAAAGTGAAAACATTTTCTTAGAGGAAAATACAGAAGGGTTCAGAATAAAAGTTACAAATGTCTGGGACATGTATGAGGTCGAAGTTGATCATTTCTCCCTGTAAATATGTGGTGGTATTTCTCATATAACGAAGATACATGCAACTCCCTTTTGGCATCGCTTACACAATACGTGTGCTGGTAAAGTGTCACTGGTGTTTGGTAGGTCCCACGAACTCACTTGGAATGATCGCGGAAAGTTCTCCATTTGATATCTATAATGCTTCGTGAATGCCTGGTAACGTCTACGCTCATTATTCTCCCGAGAGTTCACGCCTTGATAAAATTGACATTCAATTAGCTGAAGAAATTTTTGATTTACAGATTTCATTTTCAATGATGCAGATCAAACTTGTGAAACTCACTCAGTTTCCTAGAAAAAATAAATAATTGTAACATGGATGTGATGTGTGTGTTCTCTGAAGTCTATCACTTACTAAAATGTGTTAATTGATTAGTTTCTTACTTAAAATCATGTTTTATTTTCTCGCCTTATTTTCTAAATTATTTAGAAATTATCCAACAAAAGAAGTAAGGTAAACGGTCAAGAAATCTTTTTTCCAGTCCATAATTCTGGTGAAATTCAGTTCATTCTTCCGTTTCCTAGAATTTCAGCTAACATCAGAATCCTAAGTCAAACACTCGGAATGACAATGAATATGAGCTAATTACATTTTGACAATTGTAATATTTAAATAATATTATCGACAATATCCTTGGAAAATACATACGTGAAAACGGTTTTAATTTCATGTTAATTCAAATGGTATCCTTGAGGGGGGGGGAAACGTGTCGTTTTAGATTTCAAAAATCATTGAGAAGCTGTCTCCTTTGTAAGCAATTGGAGAGAAATCATTACGTACAAAGTACTAGATCATTACATTTTCGTATTAAGCATTTTTAGGCATTTCTAGTTGTAAAGATAGAAACATAAACAATAACCACGACAACAACAAACATGTAATGTGGAAGCTCTCATTTGAAGGATGAAAAATGCACAACATGCTAACACCTGTTTGACTAAATTTCTAGTGCCACAATTAAAAACTCACTAAGATTCCTTCTACAATAAAACACTATAATTATACAAATGTCGAATTATTAATTTTAAAATCGAATTTATTATTTATATTATTATCGAATTTCATAAAACTGTTTAAGTTCTTTAGTCGACAAAGCCTTGTAAAATGTGCGAAGTAAGGAAGGATAAAATGAACATCAACATGAAACATAGTTCACAATCGTAAATCCAAACAATCATATGTGAATATTTCATGTACATTACATTCATCATTATTCATGGGACTGAATCTTCCAATCTGTTTACTATTCTATAATGTTATCAATACACTCGACAAAACAAGCCATTCCGTTTATTGTGAATTCACTTCCGTTCTGTAACGTTCTTTGTTTTTATTTTCTTTGAGAACATTTTCTCATTTATCTGGAATCTTTGTTATGCACCCTATACAAATGAATAATTGGCTGTAATATGTGTTATATACTTTTTTCAACCATACAATTTTGGAAATTGAGATATGTCCACAATGTTGAGTCTTTGAAGCATCGTTTTCTTCATGATGTAAAGAATGGTGCTAAAACAGCATATCCTTTTTTGAATTATTTACTACTTTGTAAATTTGGGAAATTCGGAGAGTTCAATGAAAAAAATATCTTTTAGAAAATACAGAGAGCGTCCAAGAAACAGTGCCGGAGTGTGCGGCACAACATCAACGTTTTTACAGCCATTTGATAATTTCGTAAGAAGTGATACTTTCACGACACACAATTAACGTTTTATATCCAACTTTTGCAATTTTCGAAAATTCTAAGAATTCAACGAACGTGACAACTGTGCAATTCTTTCAAGCGATTCTTATTATATCTAAGGAAATTTTAAAGACAATATTTGTAACGCTATTTGAGAAAATACTTTTGATAATGTGCATTAACTTCAAGCAGAAATAACGTAAAATCTAACGTTTCTTTTTCAAAAAGATTGTTTTTATAGATATGGTGTTTTAGAACTGATTCCATACAAGACAAAAACCCCTAACTTCAAATTTGTAGTTTGGAATTTTCGAAAATACAGTGATGTTGCTAGCATCTGGTGGAGGAGACAAAGAATGAGGCCTATGAAACGGTAGTTTTCCGTGAACTCGCCAATCGATACCTGGAAAATGCCCTGACACGGGCTAAATTTGACTTTGCTATTTAATGTCGAAAACACGCCACCATCGTGACTCGAACTCTGGGACCTCCAGAACCGAATCGTTGCAGCACTAAAGAATTTTGCCACATAACCATCTCAGCCGGTCTCTCTAGTTGCCAGAATTCAACGAGTTTGTAAGTGACACATTTGGCTTTCAACATCTCTTTGCAGAATATCGCGCTCTCGTGCTCGCCACTTCCCTCCGGGCGCGCCCGCCAGCCCGGACTTTATTCCGCCGGAGCAAATGCAAATGGAATGCTCATAAACAAGGACGCGCCGCCCGACAGACTCTCGCATGGATGATCGATGTCCTCGTGCAGTGGGCCAAATGACAAATGCGATAAGCAGCATCGCCTCTTTGATTGCTTGATTTTGCATGAAGAAGTTAAAATTTTTTCATAAGAAAAAATGTGTAATGTTAAATTATTAAATTTTATTTTTAGAACTTAAGTTTGTTTGGTAATGTTTGGTGTTAATTGTGAGCTCGATAAATTACCAAATGTAAGAATTTTCAGTTTCAAAATACAAGATTAAATCACCACAACGTACGTTAACAAAATTTACATTGGTTTGAAAAGCTCAACTTAAATGTATATCATCAAGAATCTTTTTTTTGTGTGTGTAAACATCTTTATGCAGAAATCATTAATCTGTGAAAGGATTTCTTCGTTGAAAATTCAATTACTTGAATCTTTGTAACCTAGAGCTTCTAAATATACTGAGTGCCAGATTCAAACTCAATATATCTTCTTACGAAAAATTTTGCATGATGAAGTAATGTGTTTCACCCAACAAATTTGTTCTTCATTTTCATTTTGTTGTTGCTATATTAATTTGAATCATTTTGATCATTTTAATCATTTCCTCTGATGAATCGATGAATGACTGCAACGAAGCATATCAGAAGCGACGCTGGATACAGCAGTAGAGTCGCTGGCAGTAGAGTCGGTCAAAGTTGACACTCCAGCCGGTCGGCTGGGAGAAAGAGAGAGAGAGAGAGAAAGGGTGAGAGAAAGAGAGAGAAAAGGCTGCAACAGTAGTAGAGAATGTGTGTAAAAACATTACATTTAAAGCAGCGATGATGGGGGTCTGTTTATTCTCATTTCCGTGGGTATGAAACCAAGACAGGTGAAATGGTAACTAATGAGGTAATTGCTATGCATGGTGAATGTAGTGGAGGTAGAGGTGGAGAAGTGGTCGGAACGGAGGAGATTAAAACCTTCACATAGAAATCGGATATCTTGCGTGAGTCAGTGCGTCCGAGCGTCAGTAGGTCACTGGGCTATATGCCTTCCTCTTCACCGTCTGGGGAAAGCGAGGTTGTCTCAAGGTTCAATGCACATTTGGTGTTCGGTAGGCAAACAATATCTTTATGACTTCTTCAGATACTGTTTTAGACCTTGCAAATACCAGTGTTTGCTACGGTTCCAACCTATAAGGAGCGAATATATTATGTGCAGAATTCCCATTGCATTTCTATTGGTTACAAGTCATCTTTCATCCCCTCCATGCCTTCCAGCTTGGAGCATTAATTCTAGATCTTTCTGTTGATAAATTTTCTGGCTCATCAAATGAGATCAGCGAGGTGTAATTCGATTGGATCTTCTGGTGAGAAACTGGCCTTTTTTCGGAACTGTCTAATTTAATTACAAATTTTCAACTTAATAAATATGCTAATAGTTTTAAAACTGTTTAATGTGATTGGTAGACAGTAGTAAGTATAGAGAATCAAGTGGCAACATGGGTGGCGATGAGTCTGTAGCAATAATTTTAGAACTAGTTTAGAGTAGTGATGTTATAATGAGGGAAATAATGACCGCGCTATTTGGAGGTTTTAGTGGCGGTAGTGGTGATGGTTGGTGAGTAGTGTGAGGGCAAGAAGAGGAGCAATAAAGATATTAGTTATCTGTTTGAGTGATTCATCTCAGTAATTGGGAGAAGATAGTCCAACAACAAAGATAAAGAGGTTTGGACGAGGATATCGGTAGCAGAAGTAAAGATAGGTGAGTTGTCGTGGGGATATATGGGTAGTTGTACAGAGACGGCGAAAGGGCAGGTGAGAGGGAAAATAGCCCCAGTACTGGCTTGGCAGAGGAGCCGGTAGAGACATTGAGACCGACAGGAGTGTTGGTGGTGATTTGTGGTGGCGCCGGTGGAGGCGGTGGGTGACGTCGGCCGCGTTCCTGGTGGGGGCTAAAGGCTGATGGCTGAGGGGGGAGAGGGAGAGGGCTGAAAAATTATCGCCGTGGCCAGGCGCGTGCGGCGGGGCGGCGCCGACGCCATGACGGATGAGCGTCGTATCGCGAGCGCGTCGCCTGCGCCCTTCGCCCCACGTCTCGTACCCCGCGCCCCGCACCTACCTCACCCCGCTCCGTACCCATTCCCCTGACCGGTATCCCGCGCTCTATGCCCCGCACCCTCCACCCCGCGCCCCGCTACCCGCACCCTCCATCCCACACCCTGCACACTCCACTCCCCGCCACGAATCCTCCACCCCACGCCTCGCACCTTCCAACCCGCGCCCACCACTCCGCGCCCTACTCCTTCCACTAAGTGCTCCACATCCTCCTTACAGGCCGCCTCCCGTTACTCGAGTCCAGCATCCCCCACTCCACCCCCTTCCCTGACTCGCGACTCCCGCCCCACGCCTCCCGCTCCCGCCGCACCCTCTACTCTGCGCCCCGCACCTTCCATCCCGGTCGCCTCCCGTTACCCGTGTCCAGCATCCTCCCCCTCTCCTCCTTTCCTGACTCCCGATCCGCGCTCCGCACCGTCTACTCGGAGCTCCGCACCCTCCACCCCGCGGGTCGTCCCCTTCACCCCGCGTCCCACGCCGCACGTCCGCACTCTCCACTCTGCGCTTGTCTCCTTCCACCCCACACTCGCCCCCTGACTCGCGTCCTGCACCTTCCTTCTCGCGCCCCGCGCCACACGTCTCGCATCTATTCCCTGCCCGCTCCTCATCCTTCACCACGCGGTCCGCCCCCTCCACTCCGCACCCGCTCCCCTGACTTGCGTCCCCCGCCCTGCACCAACCACTAAGCTTCCATATTCTCTACTCCAATCTCCTCTCCCTCCACTCCACACCCAGTCCACTGACCCGCGCCCCCCGCCCCCTGGTCCGCGCCCCCGGCCCCTCGCCTCGCGCCCTCCGCCCCACGCCCCGCGCCCCCTCGCCCCGCGCCCCCCGCCCTACTCCTGCCCCGCGCCCACCGCCCCGCGCTCCGCGCCCCACGCCCACTGCCCCGGGCCCCCCGCCCAACGCCCCCGCCCCCCGTCCCCACCACCTGCCCCGCGCCCAACGCCCTCCACCCCGAGCCCCCCGCCCCCTCCTCACGCCTACTTCCAACGCCCCGCTCCCCACCCCCTACGCCCAACGCCCCACGCTCCACGCTCCCCACCCACGCCCAATGCCCCACGCCCCACGTCACTGCGCCCGGAGTCCCGCACCTTCCACCCCGCGCTTGCTCCCCTGATTCTCGTTCCACTCCCCACGCCCAACGCCCCACGCCCCGCGCCACTGCGCCCACAGTCGCGCGCTCTCCACCCCACGCCCGTTCCCCTGACACTCGTCCGCCCCCTCGCTCCGCGCCCCGCGCCACTGCGCCCCGGGGTCGCCGCCGGCGCCACCTTTGCTGCGAGGCTCCCCCGGGGCTCGCATGACTAGGCGCTCACCTGTCGCGGCGCGGCGGACACGGCCGGCTCTTGTCCCCCGCCACAGAGCGCACACAAATAGACTCTGTTGGAAGGACAGGCCACACAATAACGCTTCTTCAATGACGATTCTAGACTCGGGTGAAAACCGCATTTATTTGAAAGGCCGAATCTGATCGTTATGATTCTTTTCTCCGAAATTAACAGATGAAATAAATTACACATTGATGTTATAAAAAGATCATATACTTATCTTTTATATTGATGTGTTGATCTCCCGTCGATATTAGTTCTCCATCATAAAATAATTATTCTTTTTTCACATTAAAAGAACATATGTATTCGTAATCCATTGGAATAAATTTCTGTCATCGCATTCCCGTTGTCTCCATACATCAACAACACTATGGTTACCCATTTTACACGATATTATGGCTATTTGGTGCAACACACATTTTGTACTAAATCGCTTGCTTTCGTAGTGTGGTCATTTTTTTTCAAAGTTTTGTAATTTAAACTTTCACTTTATGATGAAAGAAAAAACACAGTTTTGACATGTGACATGTGATCGTCATTGATTTCAAGTGAATTATTATTCTTCGTTCCCAATATAGTAATATCTTCATTTCACTCAGAAATATTTATTTTATCTACCCTACGTTTTGTACGCCATTTGTAGTGATCTTGGAGTTCTACTAATAATTTTACTTTAGATGCTTTCCTCATTTACTTTCTGATCAGTTTTCTCTAATCATTAATATTATAATTGCTGACCAATCTCAATAACATTTACATTTTACATATTTTTACCTGTGGACATCCACATACGACAAATCATCACTTGCTTCGTCGTATTCTGATGGGCCATCCATAGCGATTTCTGGAAATATTTCTATCGCTAAAGAAATTCTCTGATTAATTGCAAGTATAATTAATAAGTCTTTTTTAAGTAAACAACTAAAATGTTTATTTTTATTTATTTCGTATAACAAATATCCGTTTACTATTTGGTCTCTAAAACTGCATGACGTTCACATCACTTTAATTACCCTTTACTTATTTCCACAATGACGAAATAATAATTCCCCTCTTAAATTCAACGTCCTGTCCTTGCCAATTTACTATGACTCAATCACAACGCGTCCCCCTCTAATATCAGTATAAAGAGTACCGTACATGAAGTGTTCAGCTCGGCTGCTCGTGACAGAAAGACACAAACCCTTCCTCGTCCGGCTATACTGCGCTTCCTCGGCACATCGCTTTCTTGTTCTACAAGGGGCTTTGATTTCCCTTCCCTAATGCACACTATGTCACGCGGCTTTGTTTATTTACGTCAACACCATAGCAACCCGCTGGTCGTGTCCGCGCTGATTCCATTCCCTACGTATGCATAAATTAAGGTATAATACCATAACATTTAATGTTTAAATTAATACATAGTGTTTCTGGCTAATTATAATATAACGATTTTATTATGCACTTCTTGCGGGTATAAAAAACTGCGTTCAATGTAGTATAATTTGTATGTAAATAGCGATCAAATATTTACTCACCCGTTTTCGTCAGTCGATCACTTCTACCACTTTGCACCGTAGCTCGATCGAATCATTGGGCGAGGGAGGCGGTGTCAAAATCACTTAGGAACGACGGGCACGAATAACGCATTTTCTGACGCTCCATCCTACCCTCTGAGCGCAGTTGCACCTTTTTCAAAGGACAGGAAACCTGCCTCTCTAGCTTACAGGCAGTCGCAATCTCCTTGCGTTAATGCCACGGATTTCTCTCCTTGCCAAAGGACAGTCCCTTGCGACATGTCTACTTGTAATGATGTTTCCTTGAGCTCTTTTGAAGGAACTTCAAAGCAATTCCTATACACCCAGCTTGATGATAATACGCGTGAACGTATTTACTGAACGGCGGACTAGAAAAGTTAAATTCACCCTAGCGTAACTTGTCTGCGAGTTTCCGTAACGAAATTGACGTCATGTATTGCATTGTCGGTAGAACAAATAGTAATAAATGTTATATTTTATTATACTAGTGTAATGATAACTTTAAAATAATAAAAAAATTAGTATATGTACTACCGAAGTGCAAAATAATACAAATAATAACTATGTAAATTCATACTATGAATTTCATGCATAACTTCTATCTCAACTTGTGTTTTTTTTGGTTTATATCGAAACAAATTGTATCATAAGAAGCGCTGAATAAACAGAGTTAAATTTTTTGGTGCTTAATATACAAAATGTAACAGTGACAGCGCTAATTGAGATTCAAACGGATCTGTCTGTACTGTATAATCGTAGATATGAAGATTTCGTTCTTTTGGCCATTTAATCAATTATTATAGAAATTTGATGGCCAGAGATTTATGAAATTGTGTTCTCTTCAATTATATTTTTGTAACACATACAATAAATCATGAAATTACTAAAATACGTATAATCAGTATCTCTTTTGCATATCATAATCTATATGTGCTCTACAACACTAAAATTAACATAACGCTTCAAGTGATAAGTATTAAATCAGAAATATAAATATTTCAATGATATATTTTTTTCTGAAATCCATAACTTCCACATTTTATCTCCTTTTCTCTTTCTTCCCTTATACTGTTTTCCCTTTTTCACATGTTTTATCTGGAGTTTACTTTTCTGTTTCTATCCCGTCTTATTTTGTTTACCTATTCTCTTTACTATATTCCCTCGTTTTGTCTACTGCAGTGATGAACGAATCTTCCTATCCGCAAAGAAGATTCAAACAAGATTGTAGAAAGAGTACACGCTCGTATTATTAAATGTAAAATTGATTAAATGTACGTGAAGATATTAATAATGTTTGTCTTTATAATCAGTCTGTTACGAGTTTCCACCATGAGCCGATATTCGGCCTTCCTCTTCCTGCTCCGATCGAGTCCACCGCCGTGACCGGGTCCCCTCGAAGACCCATTCCCGGCCGCATTCCTTTTCTTCGCAAAGCCGCGCGTCCCCCCCTTCCCCCCGGACCCGTTCGCTCTTTCAATCGTCTTGCCAGCTTTTCCACTTCCCCGCGCTGCCACCGCCTTCACTTACCCGCACGGCGCGCCCTTTCAGGCGGAGCAGCCACGTCAAGCGAGCGCCTTATCTCCCAGGGAGGAGGAGGAGGAGGAGGACGAGGGCGAGGGCGAGGGCGAGGGCGAGGGCGAGGGCGAGGGCGAGGGCGAGGGCGAGGGCGAGTTCACCCCGAAAACGACGCGCAGCGCCTTTGCAAGTCACCTGCGCGCGGCTGCCGGCGGCTGCGGCTGACGCGGCGCGACAAGAAACGCGGTTAACACTGAAAAATGAACCCCCCCTGTCTAAGCAAGCGCAGGGACGGAAACAATTGTGCGAACCGTGAGCGAGGGAGGAACACTACCAAATCAATCAATCAATTTGTTGATTGATTGGTGATTTCGTGCGCGTCAACTTCTAAGGTTATTAGTCCCGTAAATACAGTGCATGTTTTTATCGCGGGAAATGGTGATGATCTTCCTCCGCTGAGCGAGTGAGGAACACTACCAGATTGATTAGTTGATTGATTGATTGATTGATTAGTGATTTCGTGCGCGTCAACTCCTAAGTTTATTAGTCCCGTAAGTACGATTGAATCCGACGAAGCTAGGAAGCTAGTGGCAAATATCCTTCCGCTGCCGGGCCTCGAACCTTAGGACCTGCCGGTCAGAGGCACTTCAGTGTCATCAGGCAACGCCCTGAGCCACCGTTGCTGGTCAGAACAAGCATGAACAAAATCATGTACTTATAAATTTAGTGAACAAATATGACACGGGAGAAAAATTCTCCTAGTACTGTGACTATTTACAAAAATTTTCAACGTATTTGAGAATATAAAGTCTGTTTAGTTGTCTCCTAGCTTAGAGGAAAGCTTTTTTACAAAAAATACATATATTCTATTCAGTGCTACAACAGGACGTATATTCTGGCATTTGTAACGGACTCAGTATTATGCCACTACATGAACTCGCGAAAGTGTTTCCAACCTGCAAAAAATATTTTGGCGTGCCGAGATTCGAATTCAGGCCCATCGAGTTAACTCGCCGAGCGCACTACCGCCACACCAAGCTGTTGCTCCTGCCGGACTCCCTCAGTACGCGCAGCGGCGATGGTGTAGTGGTTAGCGTAACGGACTGTTATACCCAAGGTTTGCGGGTTCAAACCCGATCGAAGCCGGGGCGAAAAAATCCTTCGTACGCCTTCCTTCGGAGGGGAAGTAAAGCCGGCTGTCCCATGTTAGTAGATTTACTTGCATGTAAAAGATCCTCAAGCCTAAATGACGCCTCTGAGCTAAATTCAAATCGCCGCTTTCGTCGCCTCAGTAATACCTTCTTTCCGCTAGTTGGTGAAAGGAGTGTAACAAAATTTGGGTGGTCAGACGGAAGAGCAGGCCTCATGGCCTGACTCTCGCTACGTTAAATAAGGCAATTCAATTCAATTCAATTCAATTCAAACAATTAGTACCAGTACTGTCAAGTGCTCTTGTTTCGTTGACGTCCACAGAGATAACAACGACCCACGTTGCCCTTTGGTGACTCCGCTGAAACCTCGGCCCCTTCTCGGATTCCCAGTAGACGTCTCCCGCGTGTTCTTATTAGGGATTTAGGGCACGCCAAAGCGGACAGCACTGTTTGGCGGGTGACTTATATCGCATTTTAATCGATCATTCGTCCATTTTAAATGGAATTGGTTTCCGACTGTGGCAGCAGAGTGTGCTGGTGTGGTTTCCATGGTGCTTTATATTGCAGTCTTTTCGTGTTTGTCAACTGATTTGTTTAAAATTTTATTATTGTTACTGCTAGCCTCGCCGTTTTCAATTGCCCGAAATCATCGTCAGTTGTAATTCATTGAATACGTAGTAAAGGCTTCACAAGAAATATGCAAAGTGGATTATAGGAAGACTTAAGTGCGAAGTGAATTAATGGGTTACGCAAAGTGAATTACTACCGAAGAAGAAGAAGAAATGTCATTAAAATTAATAAAAATTTAAAAAAAACTAGTGTTGTATGATTTCTAGTGGGTCAAATTTTATAAATCGGTATTCATAGGAAGATTTTTTTAGTATATTTAAATGCATTATATTTATTCACTTGCTTACAAATTGACCAAATATTTAGATTACTTGACTTTAACCACACTCAGGAACTGTCAAGCACCACTTTAGTATTTTTTTGCCATTAAATCTCAATTCTGAAGAGGGCTTCTGTAATTTACTTCCCTACGGATATTCTAGATTTACGTTTCTTAATCCTAGAACAGTAGTACATTGTAATTTTGAAGGCTACCATGAGTACAATCGGATCAATGGAATTTTGAATCTTGGATTCAAGGAAAGTGGGTCTTGTCACACTGTATGTGGAAAGTGGATCTTAACATATGTAGTTTGTCAGTGTATCATTATGTCAATGTGTAAGTTACGTTAATCAAATTAGCACATATGTGTGTGAAGGAAATATGATATGATTCTAAAAAATTATTGAAGTAGACAATACTTTCATTAACAAAATGAATTAGGGGAAATATTTGTATTTCTCACATTCATTCTGATCTTCTTCCTTTTGGAGTATGATAGGCTACATTTTATATTTAAATCTACATATGCACGTCATTTCCTTTTTGCATATTTTATATAAGAATACTAGTATTAATACGTATATGTGTGAAATCTGGATACAAATTTTTAATACTAATTTCATTTATTATCATATTATATATATACAAGTAATGAACATTTACCAAAGTCCCAAATGATGTAACATGAACGGCACAGAAGCACTAATAATTTCACTGTAGCAGCACACTCTGTTGCCACAATTTGGGACTTATTCCATAGCGACTTATATGTTTTGACCTAAACGTGCAAAAGATCTTTCTCGATTTTGCCCATTATCGATATCGACTGCTTTAACGGTCGAGGATACACAAACTCCTATTGCTGTCGGTACAGATTTTCTCTCGAACTTCCATTTCATTTCTGGTTTTATAAAGGAAAAAACAAGATCCTTCAGAAATTCCCTTCTGGACAACCTTTTTCCACAGTTGTTCTTTCTATAAATATTAAGAGCATCGATTGCAGCGATATTTATAATGTCAGCTTAGGTCAGAACTGAACCGTGAGTGGTCGCGTAGACTACTATTGTAATCCAAACTGTTCGATAGTGCCGCGCTTTTCGACAGTCCAGCAGTTATCACTTGAGTTATATTTGGATATAATTTGATTGCTGAGGTCTTCTACAAAAAGTACTGGAAAGTCCATTCCAAAACTTTTTCAACTCTCACTGCAAATAGTGAATGAATTTTCTGTTACAATCCACGTGACCACTACAGGGTTAATTACATTCCAAATGAATTGCACGAATTATTATACTAATGGAAGAAGGATCTCAAGTTTATAATTGAAGTTACAATTGTTATACAAGCGATATGTGCAAGAGCATCGTTATAAATTATTCATCCAATTACATTTCTGGGTGTTAATTTTACTAGCATCAATAATTATAAACTATCCAGAGCCCAAATATTGTCCATTAAATTGTGGCGTTACATTAAATGGCCATTGATTCATCAATATCAGAATTGCTTTGTTTTGGTAATAAAACATCTAATCTGTGGATTGTAATGCATTTCCACAAATTTTGTCGTAATTACTTATTTGATTTCATGCCAGCAAATGATATTTTTTCAGCACATTTCAATTTATTAATGGTTTGGAAATAATGGAAATACAAGCAATTCGGCGTCTCTTTCTGTTTCGTTTCACATTCATACAACTTTGGTTGTAATGAATGTGGACAGTATAATAAAATTAATCAACATTCACTTTTAGTCCTCTTCATACTGCGACTTATTATCACTTTAAAATAATACAAATCTTCAAAATAGTGTAAAAAGAAAACCCTAATAAATAATATTAAGTTGGCTGTCCGGGTGACGCCGCGTCCATGGCAAAGGTGCCGACGTTTCGGTCGCCATTCTGCGACCTTCCTCAGGGCGTAATGCATTACGCCCTGAGGAAGGTCGCAGAATGGCGACCGAAACGTCGGCACCTTTGCCATGGACGCGGCGTCACCCGGACAGCCAACTTAATATTGACTCCGGCCGCGGAAGCCTACGCTCTCACCTAATAAATAAATTTATATTTTGCAAAATGGCAGCTTTTTAAATATATAAAAATGTTAACTTCATAATGGGAATCTGGTTTGTTTAATAAGAGAAAACACAATTTAGATTAATAATCAATTCAAAAATAAATAAAAAATTCCAAGGAGGAGGACTATTAACAGTAACGCTGCTTTCAAAAAAAGGATGGCACGAGTTGTTATTGAAGAACGCCAGGAGGATTACCAATGAGGAACCATTGGATTGCCAATGAGAAAAGGTCAGCCAGCGGAGCTGCGGATAAGAAGTGAGGCTACGCCGCCAGGAGGAATAAAAACGGGAGACAGCACCGGACAGATTTTGTGCGGAGTTCCCTGTTTTAAGTAGTGATTACGTTCGAACGATTATGTTGACCCGGGTGCGGAGTGATTTTCGACTTCCTTACGGTTAACTGTAGAACTTCCCTTGACTTGGTATATCTTCTGGCATAACGGTAACTTGGCTTTGTTTCTGGATATTCTTGTGGTTACCGGAGAAACTACTATTTGTATGAAAACCTATGTTGAATACAAAACTGTGTTATCGTTTACTTGTGTGTTTTCCTGGTATTATTCGTAGTCTACTGGTGGGTGGGCTGTGCCAAGAGCTGCGCAGCGTTCGCAGCGTCGTCGCGTCGTCAGCCTCCCGTGTCAACCGGGAGCTGACAGGTAGACAGAAAGTCGGTCTCGAGGTCGAGATCGCTAAGCTAGTAGTGCCGTAGTGATCTCGGTCCGAGGGGTTGCGGGCTCGAATCCCGCCTCCGGCATGGTTGTATGTGTTCGTCCTTTCACCCCTATAATCACCATATCGTTTCATCCGCATAACTTTAAATACAATAGTGGTCGCTAATGACTTAGTAGTTGACGCGACCTTAAGTAACAAAGAAAAGTAGACAGAAGTATTATTCGTAGTCTACTGGCGGGTTGCGCGGCGCTGCGCTGTGGCAAGAGCTGCCCAGCGTCGTCGTCCCGTGGCGTGCGTGTAGCGGGCCGCCTCGGCGGACGGCGCGGCGGCGCGCGCGGGGGCGGGAAGGCAACAAAGGCGGGCGTCGCGCCGGCCCCCGAGAGGCAATTTCAATAACGTCACTCCGCCCGAGTAACGTGAGAATGCGCCGCGCGAAATGGATGTCGTTATTTCCTGCGAGCGGCCTCGCCGCCTGCGCCGGACGATCGACACTTAACCCTTTCAGTCCCTCGCGTCCTTTCGCCGTCCTCACGCATCCTCACGCTTGTCCCTGCTTCGGCCCTCCCTCCTCCACCCAGCGGGAGGTGATTTATAACCAGCGATGCTGAGTCTTATGTCCCCGTCGGCAGCGCACACCGCAGAGGAGGAGGAGTGGCCTGTGATACCTGTCAACTGGTAGACGAAAATTTCTGGTGGGACGTTTGGGAGATGAATGAAATTATTTATATGTAATAACAATACTAAAGACAAATTCGTAAGTATTCTTTACGGTCATTTATTGCTTCACAACTTCATTGTGGGTTCTTAATATTACGTGAAATATTTTTCTTCTTCATTTATTTTAATCTTTATGAAAATTAATATAAATTAATGGCGGATTCGGGTATCTTCTGTGTGAGTTTATGTAGGTATGTTTTACAAATGTGTAGGCCTATATTTAAGAAAAATTACTGAAAGTAAGAAAATTAATAAAAGACAAGTGGAAAGTGTATAAAGTTATGCCTGAAAATGGATTAAAGTAAGGAAAATGGTCCGAACACTTTTCGACAAAAATTGCCACTTTATCTAAATATAACCAATCCATAGTTTATTACTTCTCTTTTTCGTAACTCTTAGAAAACTAGTGGTACTTGAATAGTACATTCTCGAGTTATTTCATTTCCAATTTTCGAAACGTCAAGGTCAGTTCAAAGAAAATGAGACCCGCCATTCTTTTAAACGAATATTGTTTTATCCATGGAAAAAGTGAAAGAAAAAATTTTGAGCGAGTTTTGAGAAAATGTTTTTTATTATTTGCCTAAACTTCAAACACAAATTACGCAAAAACAACTTGCATTTTCAAAGAATTATAAACATTTATAGGGAGATCATTATTATTCAACATGAAGCTCGATCAGGTTTTTGTCCAGTTTCCCTGATCCATTGAGCAAATGCTGAGATAGCCCCTTGTTTTGCTTCTGGACGTAAATGTAGCTTCACTGTGCACACGTTTTGTTGAGCACTCCTTTTGCTTGTAGTTAATTTACCGTTGAAATTGATTTTCTATAACTCGGGAAAAAACATTTTTCAAATATTTTTATTTTTCTAAAATAATTATTTTCTAAATTAATTTTTTTTGTTTTTTGTTTTTTTTTAAATTCTGGCCCTCAAGAAAATGTGCGCAGATAAATTTCTTTCCCCACACGTCATATACAGTTTTTACTGTTTTTTGACAAATAAATAAATAAATAAGCTTTTTCTATGTTATCTTTCTGCAATTTCCTAAAATATAGACAATTTATCGAAAATTAAAATGGCAACATTCTCTACTGTCCTTTGGTAAATAAGAGGAGAAAATTGAAAGACAAAATATGGTGTTGTGTTAGAGAAAAAAATATTTATAAATTGCCTATATTTCAGATAAAAAACACAAAACATAATGATATTGTCGAAAAATTGTATATAAACTAATTGCAAGATCAGTATTTAAAAAACACATTTCATTAATGCAGCTACAGATTTAATAATATTCCTTTTATCATTTAAACTACGTCACTTTAACTTCAATTGCATTATTCGAATTCAATTCGCTCCGCCTTATTAAGGAAAACATCTTTATTTTTAGCTCTGTAATTGTAGGAAGACGCCTAAATAACTTTTGAACTATTGAAAATTTCAAAAAGACAGCTATTTCAGCAAAAATGAGACCTGCATCATTCTTTTCAGCGTCCATTACGTTATCGAAGAACAAAGTTTTTTAAAAATTGGAGCTATTTTTAAGAACATTTTTAAGATGTCTTTAAGGTAATTTTGAGAAACTTTTTGAAGTAAAATACACTCAAAAATAAAAGCATGCATTCTAAACACAGAGGGCCTCGATTTCCATTAAATCGATCGAGGAATATCAGTTTTGGAGAAAATCCTCTGATCTGTTTTGGCGCTAGTGCAAACAGAGAAACGAATAGAGAGACGATTTGCCGTCAAACAATTTTTCAGTATCAAGGACTCCTAAAACATGGATTTTGACTACGCAAAGTTTTAGAGAAGGTAAAAGGAACAAGATTCATTCACTTTTTTGTTACCAGAGTCCGGCAATAAAAGTTTTCTTCGCACATTCGCCGTTTCCGGACCACGATTACAATACCTTATCTTTTTGTGAAATAAGGGTGAGAAGATAAATAGAGAGTAGCCGGCGAAAAAACAACAAATTAGAAACAAAATATAAAGAGGGAAAATCAAAAATAAATGTATTACTTGTTAGAATGTTCAAGATGCAAACGTGAATATGTTTACACTTCGATCGCATTCGGACGATAAGATTCTCTTTGATTTATTTTGCATCATATGACAGTGCCTCTGACAACTTATGAAAGGAGAGATGCCTCTATAATAAACGGTGTAAAAGAGCACGAACCCATTAATCTCGAAAGAATGTGTCGTGGTGTGTCCTTAGTGTGGTGAGCTGTTGTTCTTGCGAGTAGCTCCATCGCGCAGGCCATTTCGCGGCCGAGAGCCATCGCCTCCTGTTTTTGTTCCATTTTCAGAAACTAGCGGGCGCTTAGGTCCCGAGGCGGCCGATAAATCCCAGGGAGCAGCCGGATCCAAGGAGGCTTTAGAACAGGGGTGTCCAACTGGCGGCCTGCAGTGTTATTTCGTGTGGCCCGCGAAAAGGTATTAAACAAACGTGAAAGAACCTTGCATACATGTCGGGAGAGAATATTGCGCCTAGCGTACGCGACCTGTCGGAGTCAACATCCCTTAAATGTAAAAATAAATTCAGTTTAGATTTAACGATTTTTTCTAGTAAAATCACCCCACAATTTTTCACTGCGTTATACATGGTTGAGCCTGATATCGTGAATGGCTCCATCCCCCCTCTGTTTCAGAGCAGCTGAGCAGGCTGCCGAAATCAACAATACGAGGTCACGTGTGGATATTCCTAGGAATGAAAGTATGGGTCATAACGATATTAAGGTTTTCGTGTTGGCCCTTGAGGCCTTGCAAGGTAGACACCCCTGCTTTAGAAGGTCGTGGGCAGGAAGGAGGACTGAGAGGCAGGGCTGGAAGATATTGCACAAGCCATGGTGTCAAAATGTCGTACCGGCTGTGTGGTTTATTAAGGTGAAGCGAACATCGAAATTAAAGTTAAAGTGACATAGTTTTAATATTAAAAGGAATATTATTAAATCTGTCAGCTGCATTGGTAGTAATGAAACTGCTAATGCCATTACTGCTGTTGCTAATTAAATCATGGTGACGTAGTGAAGTGGTGGTGGCGATGGTGGTAGGAGTGGGGGAGTATTGGTGATGGCGGTGATGTAAGTTATAGTCGAATATTCAAAAAATGTCCTTTTGGTATTGTGGGGATGAAGAGATGAAAGTAGTACGCAATAATGATAACAAAAGATTCAGTTGATGTGGCGAAAAAGTATACTTTTGTAACGAAAGTGATACAAAGAAACGTACACTATTTTCAATTAGTAAATGTTTTGAATAAGGAGACATTTTCAAGTAATTATGTCTTTAGAACAGGAGGTTTTTAATGTCAAATTTTAAATATTATCCTCACGTGAACAGAATTTCTAAAATTTTTGTCATTGAGTCAAAAATGTTGATTCATTAAAAATTTTCTTTTCTGAACATCTTGGCTAAACTGATAAATAAACGCACACCTAATGCACGGAGGCATTGCAACGTATGCGGTAAACTCTCTCAATGAAAGCCAGTAGCGTAGAACTGAGGACTAAGAGAGGTAATAAGCCTCAGATGGCTTGTTAATAGATGATGCGCAACGATTTATTCAAGCCAACGTTGTTTTTATAATTTCCCCCTTCTTATTACATGAACGAACGATTACAGAGGACGGCACAACCTACGTTTCGTGGGTGATTGCTGTTGACGATAGTGGCAACGCACGCAGGAATGGCAGCGCGCTACGGATGAAGGATTCCATCCCCTTCACGTTGAGCCGCGTTATGATAGGAAGCGATGAGAGGTCGTGCCTCGATGGCGCCCAGGTAATTAAAGGAGGGAGATGGAAAGGGGCTCAAAGGACAAAAACGAGCAGGGATAAGTTGGAAGTTGGAAGCGGTGAATATTGTCAATGAAAAGAGTCAAGCCGAGTAAAAGAGCGCCTTAAAATGACCTTGAACCCATTTTAAATATATATTAAATATTACCATTAAACCATTATATGAAATATGAAAAAGTGTTGCGCTGAGCGCAATGAAGAAGACGCAAAACATACTTATAGAATTCATAAAGAAATTATTGCAACAAATAAACTCCTTTTATCAGAAAAAATAGACATACAAGTTTCACGAACAATTCTTAGGTTTTAGAGAAGAGAAACTATATAAAATCGAGTACGGAAAGGATTGTGACCGGAATGTGATAGTCTGAGAAATTGTCTAGAGAAGGTGGAGGGAACGAATTAAAAGTTAGTGTTCCAATAAGAAAGGGACGAGAGGTCGAAAAAGTCGCGGAGGGCGCGGTCGAGGCCGGGTGGCGAGGGCAGTCGCACCGGGTCGGGTGGGGTGGGGCAGGAGGTCGGGGGGCGGGTGGAGAGGGCGCGAAAGGGCGAGTAGGGGCGTGGAGGGGTGGTGTGGTGAGGAGCGGGGAGGGGATGGCGGGGAGGGCGGGAGGGAAGGGGAGAGGACGGCTGTGAGGGGGGGAAGGGGCGGGGGTGGCTGGGAGGGGTGGTGAGGGCGGTGGGAGCGGTGAAGGGAGGGAAGAGGCGGGGAGGGGACGGATGGGTGGGGCGAAGTGGAACGCGGCAAGGAGGCCGGGGCGCAGAACGACTTAGGACGGTGGGGTGTGGCGGGCGGGTGAAGAGTGCCGCGAGTGTGAGCAGGTCGGAGCGTGTATATTAATGCGGTGCGGCCTCGCGGAAGGTGGCAGGTGGGGTATTAGTGGGAGCGATGAAGGGGAGGAGCGAAAAATCGTTGCGGGACGAGCGACGGGGTAAGTCGAAGAGGACGGGACGAGTGTATCGAAGTGGAGCAGAAGATGCCAGTTAAGGTGTGAGTGCAATGGAGAAGGGGAGGGCGGAGGGGGAGGGCGAAGGAACGGCGAGGGGGAGGGTGGGTGAGACGGGAGGTGGGACGAACAGGTCGCGCCGAGTGTGACAATGCGGGGCAGGGAAAGATATCAGGTGAGGTATGAAAGGCAGTGCGCGTTGGAAAGGGGGGGGAGAGAGTAAAAACAGTGCAGGGAGAGGCGGGCCGTGGGGCAGGGTCAGACGAACAGGACGGTGCGAGCGTGACAAGGCGGGCCAGCTGGGGGTGTGAGATGCCAGGTGGTGTGAGGGGGAAGCTACGGTAGTGCGGTGCTGGCGCGCAGTTCGCGACGGACGACATTCACAGGCGACGTGACCGGCGTGTGGGAGCAGCGCCTCGACTGCCGCGCACCTTCGTCACCGCCGCGTGGGAGCCTCGCATTCGCGTCGCGCTCGCACCTCAAGTTTTACGGCAACTTCTGCCTGTGTTGTGGAGCTTCCAAGTTAATTCTCTAGCATTTTGGGAGTCATGTAATTAGGAAATCTTGGAAATGTGATAATTCGGAACAAATTATCTTAAAATTACGCTAAGAAACTGAATCTTACGAGTCCATACAATTTACGTGTTTTGAAAGGTAAAAAAATTCTGTCTGTAAATAAGACTAGAAATTACAAGCTAATTTATTAATTTTAGCGTTCTTTGGCTTTTTGGACGCTTTAAGCAATTTTACAAGCATTTTGAAATGAATTATATGAGATTTTTCATTCGATTAAAAAGATGCGAAAAGTATCCAGTTTCCTTCCTCCAGTAGACCGAGATATGTCAAATGACTCTTTGTTTCTCCCAACTGCTGGACTGTGAGGTATTTACAATATACGATTTCTCTTCGATCTTCCTATAATAACTTGATAAGCTTAAAAAGAATGTTCACGAAGGATAATAAAACAATGCATAGTTTCTCACAGGCAGACTGAGTCGTGTTTCATATATTACTAATAGCGTGCGCGTCAACGGCTAAAGTAATGTGTCCCCTAAGTGTAGTGTTTGCGCCTTCCTCGGGTGTTGGGATGACATTCCTTTTGCTGGATGGTGAGATTCGGCGCCGACCGACTCGTCGGACAGTGGAGTTTTTCTCCAAAAACGTATCTCCCACCAGCGGGACACAGTCCCAGCCCTGACAAGCTCTAAGCTACCGACCTATCTCGCGACATGTGTGATAGTGTAGTGCATGTACGTATAAGTGTGTGTAAGTTAGGGGTGAGAGAGGACAATGAAGAGAAAAGAAAATCCCGCGCGGTCCGTGGCCCGTTTGTTAGGGTACTGCTCCGGCATTCGCCTGGTGTTGATCGGAGAAACCAAGGAAAACTACCGATCAGAGCAGCCGACCACTAGAAAAATTTTCGTCCTCACAGTGACGGAATTCGACCTAGCTCATTAGCTAGGGTCGAAAATCCAGCAATCGTCGGGACTGGAACCTAGGAGATCCCGGTCAGAGACACTGCAGTGACATCTGTTGCCCCGACCCGCTTCTCCCGGAAGTTACTTTTAACGACTCCTTCTCTAATCCTTATCTGCAAAAGGTACGCATGTAAACATTTTCAAAAAAAATTATTTCTTTTCTTTTCATTATGCAATGGTGGAATGAATTTTTTTAAAAATTCGGGCGGGAAGTGTTAATTTAGACAGTGGACAGAAAAGGATGAAACTGTGATTGACGGACGGACTCATGCAGGTTAGCTGAATACCACTTATAGGATTATTATAAAAATGTACAATTGCAATGAAATTGTATATGATATTTAATATGACTTCGGCGTTATGCTTTCTTTAATATATATCTATCAGTTCACGGCTTAAGTGTAATTGCATGACCTGATGTGTTTGTCTTATCTGATAATTCTGATAAGAAATATCTGAATAAATTGTTGTAATACGGATTCCAGAACACCCAGTATTTAATTTGTTGTCAATGTTTACTTAAAAATACGTTTAGATGTGTTAAAGAGTTTTAAAATGTGAAAAAGTATCACACTGAAAATAAAAATAGTGTAAATATGTTTAAATATTTTTTAATATAAAAAATATCTGTGTATGCAAATTAACCCGAAGTGAATATTTTAATTTGCATTCTTTATTTGTTCTCTTCTCTCGACGGAGTATGCGTCAATAATCTCATCAGTTGATAATTTATCAATAATATTTTGTAATAATTAGACCTTTTCTGCCAATATTCTTTTATAAACACTTCCTTTAACAGTAAATTTTCATTCAATATTTTCTTTCCATTTCTACTATTTTATTCCTACCAATGAATTTTAATGTGACTTTCGAGCTCTCGCCACAGTTCATACATATCGCATCTCTGTATCAATTTCCCTTTATATTTGCGCTCTATCTTATACCACTGCTTTCTTCTTTCTCCCTCGCGTCTTCGTTTTCAGCCGTGGAGTTACGTAGAGCCGGGAGATAGGAGAGTAATTCCAGCTCCATAAAAATTCCGAGCGCTACTTCAAATCGATCTGGAGTTTCCTGCGTGATAGGGCTCAGTCGTCTCTCCTTTAATTATTTACTGAGTCGAGACAGGTCCGCCTCCGCGGGTGTCTGGAACCGTCGATAGCTCCTCCTTTCATAATTTTGTGGAAGGACGTTGAACTGAGGCACAAAGCTGCTGGCTGAAACTCTTACTGGCTTCATTTGTTGTGACTGTTTTAATAAAAGAAAAACTTAAGAGCTATGGGTAGAGCGACTGAGTTTTAGAGTTTAATGTAATCAGCATTAGATTAACACAATTTGAGTTACAATTGGTTTCACTTGACGAACATGTGCTTCTGGTATTCTACTTGCTTGTGCTTCTCCTTCCATTGTTTATAAGTTATATATACACATAAACACATCTAGATTGTACTGATTATAAAATATAATAACACCCAATATTAAGATAAGTTTTAAAGAGAATAGTGATTTACAGAACCATAAAGAAATGTCAGAGTGAAATAAAATAAGAATCGAATCCACTTGGAAAATGTACGACCTGAAAAAAGTGTTTATTTGGGTGTAAAGAAGCATTTAAATGTTAAAGTTCAAATTACTTTAATTATAACTTGTCCTTGATTGTCTTTCCTAAAGAACATCAACTAGTTTAAGACTATATTTGCTAAGGAGAGAGTAAGAGTTCTGTGAGGGCGCTGAATCGCGTGGAAACTGGGAGATGGGATCCTCACAATCCATTTACACCATTTATTACCTAATACTGATTTGTAACGGAAAAATGCCTAAAGATCAATGACTAAGGAATGCAATCAACGCCTATGGAAGAAATTTTACATAAATGTTTCGTAAATTCGAAGAAGCAAAACACTTGCGTTTCGTACTGCAGTTCACACGAAGTGGCGTAGAGACAACCGCCTAGAAACTGCGCTATAGATCACCTCCTGGGGTTGATAGCGGAGAAGCACGTACGCTGGCGGATGTAGGCGAGGCCGTCGAAGCGGATAAACCGCGGGAGGCGAGGCCGGAGCGACCCCTGCTGCCAATACCTTCGAGCGAGGCATGCAGCTGCCTCCCGGGGTGAGAACGTGTCGGCCAACGCCTCTCCTCCCGCAACGCCTGCCCCTCCTCTGCCTGTCCCGGCCGCGCCCCTCCCCGCCTTACTCGCCAACGCATTCCCCTTCAACCTCGTTCCTGCCCTGCCCCGCCCCGCCCCCGCACCGTCCCGCCCCACCCCCGCCACGTCCCCCCACGCCCCCGCCACGCACCACCCTGCACTTTCGGGGGCTCCTGTTGTAATGGATAGCACATATGCCTTTCAGCACTGGAGCTCGCGTTCGATTCCCGGCTAATCCATTGGAATTTTTTGTTGAACAAGCGTGCTTTCCACATGGTATCTCGGGATTCTCCCGTTTCTCGTGCCTCATATTCCAGACTTTTAGTCATCACCATTATCAGTCCTCTACCGACTAAATCATCACTCATGGACCTCACTGATTTCAGTCGTTGAAGGAACTCCAAACAAAGATAAATAAATAACCACTCTTTCCTTCTGTTCTCACTTTTTTATCCGCCCCATTACCTCATCTATTGCAGCCTCTATACTCTCCTGCAGGCAAGTTCACCACCAATTTCCCTTTCCAGTCCGCACGGACCGTGCACCCCGCCCACCCACATGTTTCATACACCCGATGCAATAACCCGATCACGCTCCACTTCTGCTCCTACACACCTGATCTGACCGGATTAGATGTCTAAAAGCATCAACAGATGTCACTGCAGTACCTCTGACCGGGAGGAACTAGGGTTCTAGTCCCGATGACGGAAGGATTTTCAACACTAGCTACGTAGCTTCAACTGCTGTCTGGAGGAGTATTCTAGCGGACGGCTGCTCTGATAAGTAGTGTTCCGCGGTTTCTTCGAACACCAGGTGAATGCCGGAGCATCACCCTAACAAACGGGTTGCGGATTGCGCGTGAATTTTCTTTTATCTTCCTCGATCTACCTGCACCCCTGACATACACTTGCGCTTACATGCACGACCCTACTACACATGTCCAAAGAGTAAAGCTTCTCCCAGCTAGGACGGTACCCTGCTCGTGTCAGATACCTGTTTGGAGAAAACCTCTCAAGTCGACGTGTAAGATGGTGCCGAATCTCGCAATCCAGCTGGGGAAGATCATCGCCACTTCTCATGGTAAAAGCGTGTACTACACTTACTTGGATAATTACTTTAGCAGTGGAGGTACTCGGAATCACTAGAGAGTCAATTAATCAATTCTGTACGCCTCAACAGTCATTCAGGCATCGCCCACCCATCATATTTGTGACCATGCCTCCACATGTTCTACCTCACCCTCATCTAATCTTTATACTTTCTCGCCTTAAAAATACATCGTAAGAAGAGAAAGTTACGTTATCGTGCGGCGGAAAACGGAGAATTTTCGCCAGAAAAACTAACAGCTGGGGTCTGGTAACGAAAAAGTGGATAAATCCTGTTGCCAAATTTAGAAAAAAAAGTCCTCTAACTCGTCTTGTAGCCAAAATCCATGTTTTCTTTCTTTCTTCGCTTCCTTGCCCCCGCTGTCCCTTCCCTCCACGCCTCCCCCACCCCTCCCCCTTGTCTTGCACGTCCCCACCCTCCGCTTCACACCCGCCGCTTTTAGCTGCTGATTTGCAATGCTAAGCGCCATCCACGCTAGCAGCTTCCCCTCTCGTGCAGCGTGTTCATAACCGCCCTTGTTCCAGCGATCCTGGCGATGGAGCGTGTTCCTGCGGATTTCACATTCTGCCAGCTCCCTCCCACGCTCCTTTCTTTTCAATGAGAAGCCGCTTTTATTCAGAGGCTAATGTGCGACGTGAGGAAGGTGCTAACCCTGTCGTATCTACTCAAAGGTGCTGGGCGGCAGAATTCGTGCACTGAACACATTATAGGTGGAACAGAAAAGATCAAGAAAGATGTCCTTATCAATGCAATTTTGTACTCAGAGATAAGTTCTAATATAGTATTCGTGTAATATACGTCTGTCTCCCCGATCACAAATCAAGGCAAATGAGGTGTCATTCATCGCGTCTTGGTCCTCTGTACTGATAATTTGCTTGCAAATCCGTCCAGAGATTCGAAGAAATTTTCAAAACGTGTTTTTGATTTTTTACCGCTGCTTTTAATTCATCTAACTTTTGAGGACAAGCAGACAGTCACACAAATTCTTTCCTGTACTTTTAAACTGATGTTATCAAGTTTCTGAAGTATCGACAGTCACATGCAGGGAATACAAGTATAACTATTGGTGCTACTGCAGCACGGTTTCTCACGTAATGTGTGACGGCTCCCCAATATTACACTACTACATGATCCTTGGAAAGTGTTTCCTACCTTGAATTTTTTTTCGCGCCGAGACTCGAACTCAGGTCTATCGCGTTATATCGCCGTGCACTACCCCGCTACATCACGCTGTAACTCGTGCGTACTCACTAGGGCTGAAGCTTAAAAATCTTAATGTTACGCCCATTATTTCCAACACGCAATTTTGGAAACTTCAGAGGGTTCAAAAACGTTGAGGCCTACGCCGTTCTATTAACCGCCTCTAGTTTTAATCCAGGAAAAAATTTAAAAAATTGGAGCAGTTTTTGAGAATTTTTTAATAATTACTTTAATTTCAAGCAGAAATTCTGAGAAGTATACTCGTTTTCAAAAAAAATGTACGTAACCTTTTCAGAATACTTATTTTTCGGAACAGAGTTTGTTTCAGACATAAAACTCTGTCTTCAATCTTGTAGTTTTAAAATGTTAACTTTTTTAAAATTTTCAAAAATACAAAGAGTTTTCCGAAACTGAAACTAGCACCAATTTTTTACTGTCCTTTGATGCATACAAAAAGAGAATTTAAAGAGATTTTTGGGCCTTTTTTTAAAAAAATATTTGTTTAAGAAGTGCCAACATTTCACGCAAAATTACGCTAAAACTACTCACATTTTATTTTTAAAAAATGTACACGACCTTACTTGACGATCAATCTTTTAACAACATATTTCATTAAGGAATTTAACTCTACGCTCTTCATTGTAGTTATAGAAAGACGGTATAATATCCCCAAAACTTGGCACAATGGTTTAGCTGCTACCGTTGACTACAGGCGGACAGACGTCTAGATCGACAGACATTTGTTTTGCCAGAATGTTCTGTATCAAGCATCCACAAAATATGGATTATGACTATGCAATGTAGCAAAGAAAAAAATTATATATAGGAACAACATTTATTCACTTTTTCGATACCACGGCCCAGCAATACGATATTATCTGTCAAAACTTCGCGGTTCTCTGGCGAACGATTACAATACTTTCTCTTCTTACAAAGTAAGAAGCACATTCCTCAAACTAAAATCGTTTTCCAATGTAGTAAATTGTCATTTTCTAAAACTATCTTTAGTTTTCAAGAAGTTGTAATGATTTTAACGACGTTTCCTGTCGAACAGTACATTTGGAAAAGGGTTTTGTAACAGGTCTTTTGAAGAAGACATACTTCCAGCCCCGTCTAACCAGCCGTTGGGTTCCCAGGGTTTCTTCCGGAGCTGATCGATAGCGTCCTTAAAAAGCGGTGGCTATGACAGAGATGATGGCGATGGAAATGATGTCTGTAGAGGAGGCACAAGCGCCAGCGAAGGAGCGAGGGCAGACGATGGTGGAGAAGAGGCGTGGATGGCCTGCTCAGGAACTCTCGCTTATAGCACTACCTGTTGAATCTACTCTATGTCACAATTTTCTAACATGCAATTCAGTTCAATGTATACAATTGTGGTTTGCCTATCAGCCATAATTTAACTGTCGGATACCGTAGAGGGGTTGCACCCCAGCGTAGGTTTGACTTTCTCACTACGGCGTAGAGATGTTACGTAATGCTGCGCGAAAAAACGACGAATATTCGGCAGAAAAATTCTTATTACAGAGCCCTGGTAACAGAAAAGGGGATAAATCTAGGCGCCAAATTTAGAAAAAATCTACTAACACGTGGCGTAGCCAGAATCCATGTTTTGTGAGCCCTTGTTACCGAAAAATCGAATGACGGCAAAACGTCCTTCTGTCCATCCGTCTGCACCGCTACTGGCAACACCGTTCAACTGATTTCCTCCAAACTTTGTATTCCCCAATCGATACGGCTGATGTCGCGGCTCCTTGAATTTGAAATCGATATTTTTATTTAGAGGGAAACTTTACATGAAGACCCTGTGACATTTTCCAAATTTTCAAAAAACTTGATCGTTTTTTTAAATTTAGTTTTTGAATAATGTAAAGGACGTTTAAGACAATGGTGCAGGTTTCGTGTTTGTTGAAATCCCTAATTTTTCGAAAATTGCAAAAGTTGAAATTTTTTTAAGTCTTCCTACAACTAGAATAATAAAGATACAGATTTTTCCTTTAATGAAAAATTCCTTTAATTTTTCCTTTAAAAATAGAACTAGAAATAAGAACATGTAGAAATGTTTGAAACATTGAGTAGTTTTTGCGTAATTTTGCTTGAAAATACGAGCGAGAAGGCACGTGCTGTTTTAGCACCTCTAGTTTCCTCCATATTCATGTTAGTAAGGAGTTACTATTTCAGAGTTCAGGAGTCTTTTTACCTTCTGTATCGTCAATGACAATTTCGTCTTACCGTACGAACTTGTGTTTTTTCACAGATGAAACGAACACCGAACTAGATGTTCTCTTACGTTTAAGTCTGTTCATAATCATGTTCAAATCTTGTTTTAGAATATATTGGTGTTGAGAACAGATAGCTAATCAGAGCAAAATAATGAACATGAGCAATATAATGAGCATGTTAAAGAAAAGATGGTGTTCACGTGGATTTCCAAGGAAAGAATTGCAGAATAGAAAAAATTGAAAGTGTGTATGACGCTGTTGTGTACCTCAAAAACTGGAGATATGTTAACATACACTTGCCGAAAAACATTGTAAGAGTAATTGTAACAAACACAGTAATTGTATTCTGTATACATACATTTTTAGTTCTTTACAATATACATTGTTTCTCAAATGTTCTCTTCAAATTTTTCCCACAGAACGGACACATTCAAAAGAATGACACAGGTGTTTTCGTTGAACTCTGAATTGTAAGTTAAGAAAATTAAGTGTGAAATAATGCTGAGATATAGATTTCTAAGTGTCGCAAAAGCTGAGTATTGCAGTGAAATTGGTCAAGCAGTAATGTGATTGGCGTAATGTTTCGAAGAAACTGCTTTTAATTCTCAGCGCGGAGATATGATATATTTGCCGGATTATGTGGTTGTATAATATGGAGTAGTCGTTACAAATAGTATTGCTGATCCGTTACAAATCCCATACAAAATGAATATGTGGTGTTGCAGCACTACTGTTTAACTTTCATAAGTGCAAGGTTTCAATATCTCAATTATTTAATCTTGTTTGAGAAATTGAATACAAACAGTGCAATATTTCTAATCAATTTACAATTTAATTGTTTCATGTTTAATGGTTTAACTTAGATTTTAGGTTTCATCATTCACTTAATATTATTTAGTTTACAGTGACCATTTAATTTTTATTAGTCATTAAATGAATTTTTATGTTGTGATATACAAAATGGCGGTTCAAACATTCGGCGGTAAACGCCGGAGCTCGCTGTAAATAGCGCATATGCGTTGCCAAGGAGTTGTTTATTTTAAGTAGTGGGAGAAAAAACAAACGGTATGTCACTCTCATAGGCAGTGTCGAGCAGTGTAGTGAAAAGAGCTCTCTTCATCCAGACACGGAGGCAGACGGATCGTCTGATAAGAACGCGGAATCTAACTTCGATTTTGTTTGATAGTAACGCTGTGTCGTAATACCGATACGGAATAGTAGTCAGGAGATTGATTCGTGAAGTTAATTAATTGAATCAATTCGATTGCAACTATTTATCATTTATTGAGAAAAACTTTATTTGCAAAATAAGCTGGTTCGACGCGTTGTACTGACGATACGACATTGCAGTTATTATAAATTGATTCGGTGACAATAGATTGTGATTAAGTGGAGAATTTTAATCGAATATAACCAGGAGAGAAACTATAAAATATGTCTGCAGTGCCGTGGCGGAGCAAATGAGCTTGTGAATGGACTTGGCTACGAATATTAGTTAGCAGAGGCATTTATTTTTCGATTTTGAGTTCGCGGGTAGGCGCACAACTGTTGCGCATTTTAGGGAAAAGGAACTCTAGATGCTAGGTTAGCTGCAGATGCTGGATAAAGACAGATACTAGAAGCAACGCCAAATCATGAAGTAGACGACATCGAGCCCGACGAGATCGGAAGACGTTGTGGAAGTTCCAGATTGGTTCTTCGGGCGCCATCCGACGACTGACAAGAGGGCTCGGGGTATTTCATGCTAACGATCGTTAGAAATTTAATTCAAAGGTCATAACCAAACGGTAATGTTATTTTTGCATTGAAATAAATTGTGTTCTGTTTTTAAACGAATTTAAAAAGATTATTATTGCGCATCATGCCACGTTATTGGTGCAAGAACTTCAGAATAAGATAAAACTTTCAGATTTCGTGCTTCTCTGTACAGAGGGCAGATCCGGTGGCAATTTTGCAGGTACAGGTAAGCGAATTGTTATAAAACTGAGAACTCAACGACTGAGCCAGCAAGGTAGTGGTGTAATTTAAATACACGAAATTTTCTTGATACTTGAAATTGATTTCCTGGAGCTCATAATAATTGGATACATTGGTTATTGCAATTGAACAGGACCAACTACTAAGATCAAGAATTTATATAGTTTTCAGTAGTAAATGAGATAGTAGCGTTTCGAAATAGAAGAATCGTTTCAATGTTTAACATTCATTACTTTAATCTTAAATCACGTTCTGAAATTACGATTATTTCGAGTGTCTCTGAAATTTGCAAAAACAAATCATTTACTTTTTACACAATACTTGAATTTTATATACTTGTATACAATACTTTACACAATATTTTACAATACAATAACTTTATATATTATTATTTATTATTACTTTATATATTATTATTATTATTATTATTATTATTATTATTATTATTTATACTTTATATATACTTGGATATATATGGATTATTTATCTGTTAGCAGAAGTGAAAACCGAAATCGATATACTCGTTTAACTGCATCGATTAATGACAAAGTGACAGCAGTGGTCAAGTTATTGAGTTGCACTATTAAAAAGACATACATTTAAATTCGAACTTGCGTGACTGCAGACGTTAATTCCCTTTCTATTTTTTATTTTACGATGTTCACCTTGCTGGTATCCCTAAATACGCGACATTATTTTTGCATTATTGTGACCGAATACTCTCTATAATTTACTCATACTTCTCATGCTGGAATGCCCATCTCCATAGTTCTCGAGAGAATTGACGAAATTTAAATAGGGGAGAGGGGAGCTAGTATGGACTGGGTGCTACTGTACACAAACGTGTTTATATAACGTACGTAATCTGTCAAAATTATTTCTTAGATATTAGCCACACAGTCATCCTTAAGCCAGTCAAGTTCGGTCAGTAGATCTTCAGTGGTCGTTGTGTAATGTTGGAAAGTGTATTTTCTAGGTTAATTCGAAAAAGTTGTGATTTCATCGAACAAGTATGTAAACAGTTTGATTTAAATATTGGTTTTAAATGTACTTCGTATTAAAACTTGATGTTTTAGTTATCTTCTTCACACAGAAAAAGTATTTTTCATTTTGGTTTAAAATTATTCAGACACAAAATCTTCAAAATAGAGAGTGGGTGTTAATGAGGACATTGACTTTAGGACTATTCACACGAACCCTACGGTGTAGAACAGCCAACGTTTACAGTTTTTTGTTCAGAAAGTGTCTAAATATGTGCAAAAATTTTTCATTAAATGACAAACTATACACAGTTTAGGAAAGCTTGATGTAGGATTCATTTCAAGTTACAGACACAATATATTGTTTAAACTGATGAGGTTAAATATAACTATTCTGAAAATTATTGTAGGAATAATGTTAAAATCTGTTCGTTTTGCAGACATTAATTTCTAAATAAGTAAATATTATCTTCCTTAATTACGTACCTTTCTTATTATAATTGTTCTGAATAGTATTGAACGCATAATAAAATCAATCTTTTAGAGACAATAATTGGTTAAGAAGTAAATGCTATCTTTCTTAGTTACCTTTCTTCTTTCACATAATCAGGTGGTCAGAACCAATATTTCAGAGAACTTAACGAGGCAATGTCAATGAGGAAATAGTGATGAATACTTTACATTACTTTGATAAGTCTTCAGAACTCTTGTTAATAGAATAATGTGTTACAGTATATTAAAATCTCAAATGAAATGAAAATAGCTGTTATTTTATCCAAATCAGCGCCACGTGTGGCCCATATTAGCCCCCGGAGGAGGGGGGCTATACTTGGGTTTTTATTTCTTGGCGCGTGGGGGCGTGTCATGCCGATGAAATCTCTCACGGTATTTCGCGTCGTTCTCGATCGTGCCGCTAGGAGTCGCTTGGTTGCGACTGTATCGAGCAGTGCTGGCGATCATGCGACTTCAAGCGGCACAACTGAGAACGACGGGAAATACTGTGAGATATTCCATCGTGATAACACGCCCCCAGGTGCCAAGAAATAAAAACCCATGTATAGAGTAAACAAATGTGTATGTTTTAAAAATTGTACTTAAAATGTATTCAGAAGGAAAATATTAAAACTGCTTTTACCGAAAAGTAAAGATGAAATACGAAGGTATGCAGCAGGCGCAAGTTGAAGAAAGAATTTGTTACAGCATTCTGAATGGAAAATGTTCACTTTGGTCCCTCTCCCCCTATACCAAACATGAAATAGCAAAAATTGTTTTCGAAAGCTGGATACATATTAAGCAAGTAATTGAATATGTTGTCTCAAAGGGGGCACTCAAGAATGTTTCCATGGGTCGTAGAATTGCTAATGAAGTCGAAATTGCTTAGATTCGTCGCGACCTTGTCCCAAAGGAGAAATTAAAAGTTCACTTTGTGGAAACGTCGGAAATTGAACTCAGAATGGTCCATGTAATGAAATGAAAAACAAGCAAACATTGGCAAAGAAGGAGAAATTGTTTTGTTGCTGTGCATGATTGAGGACCTAATATACACGATTGCAAAACCAGTCTGCTTTGTAGACAGGAAACGAAGAATGGATATTCACCAAAATATTCATTTATGAAGTTTTAAATTTATCTCAGTGTATATAGCTCCTTCCTTAAATACAACTTCATTTCTTAGCAATTAGAAATATTATTATTTATAAGGAAAAATCAATTTTTCCTTATAAATTTTCATTAATAAAAATTACAACTTGGTGTCATTGTAGCCAAGTAGATATTACATACTATTTCTATAAACTTTGTCTCCCGAAATTATTTACATTACTGTTTTTGTAGCTACCACACACAATTTTCCTGCCCCAAACATCTATTCCCCCAGCCTATAAAATCCTCTCAGATTCAATTTAAAATTACATATTTACCCAATTCTTTTTTCAAAGCCAAGCGTAAAATACTAAAAGTTTTAATCCGGTATATAAGCTGTTTCTGAGTCATTTACACGTATTGAATCGGAAAAGAAATCTTTTTCAATAATACATTTAGCAATTATTCAAGAGGTATTTCTATTTGTCACTGAATGCACATAACTATTATGAGCTTATGTTTTCTCGGGGGTTGTAAGTTGACTAAAATAATGGAGACAATAATATATACGTAATTTTTGAAGAAGGCAAGCATTATTTTTGGAAAATGATCGTTTTTGGGTGAACGGTATTTTGGAAAAAAATTCCTTTGTCCTCTGTATCGTAATTTACGCACACACTCATACCAACAAGCAATGCAAGCACTACCACTCATGTCGGGAAACCGGAGGGGAACTAACAACTTGACCTGGCTGGGAAGGTTACCCTCTGCGTGAGATAAAAGAGTGCTGAAACTGATTTCACGAGGCCAGATCTGACCTTATAGCGGAGGAACAACACCATCATCACCTCACGAGATAAAACATGCATTACACTTACGGGACTAATTACCGCAGCAATTAATGCTCCTGTAAACACGAAATAATTAATCAATCAATCCAAGTAGGTGATTACAGGAAGTATTCCATTAAGAACATTAGACCCTCCGTAATGACTTGGAAAATGTTCCTAAACACCTTTGGCTGCGCTTCACTAATTACGAGGTTCCCTCATCCCCAAGTAATGGATTTCTCTCGCCGCTCCAGACAGTGTAGGTGCGAGGGATCAAAGCAGCGAACTTCCCACGGTTGCCAACTTGCTGCGACTCTGCAGACGCAACCGGGCTACCGCGAAGCCCTACCCCAGAGGCCATATTTCCTTGCAAAGGCAATCTATGCTGCTGGCTTCTAGTCGTAAACACTGCCATCTTACTCAAATGTCTCTCCCATAGCGTGAGGAATGTTGATATCTGGGAGGAACAATAGGGTCCGTGATATCTGCTATTCTGTGGAGATTAAGGAGTACGTACTAAGATACCAAACGAAGTCTCTTTTACGACGGTTTCTGTATTTCGTTTTGCCCGTATTGGAATTAAAGAATCACAATGCAGCCATAACTTGACAATGGCGCTGTATCTCTTAAAGTTGACGACAGCAGTACTTAAAACAAATGAGTAAGCGGGGGAAAATTGTAAATATTCAACAGGCATATTGGGAACTTATTAAATTTGTAGTTCTTTCCCAGGCAGCATCCCAGTCAAGTGGTAGTGTCATCTTCATTTGTTGCCGGACAATCGGCCATTATTGCGAACAGTGAAAAGCAAAGTTTTTTCAAGTGTTTATTCTCAGTTGCCTCATTTCTATAATTCATCGGTAAGTCTTCTAACCATTACATTATTTTGAAGGGGACATTAAAATTTATTGATGTAGGACAATTAAATGGAAACGATCCATTTCTTATTTGTCAGATAAGAAATGTTATGTTGTCAATGATACTAGAAACAAACACAATTGCCCACAAATACATGCGGTTTGTTCACAGATAAAGATTCACCTTATTTATATATTCAAAATATATTTATTCTCTAACTTGCCATGTTTTTGTATATAAGTGAGTCACAGGTATCGCATCAAATAAGTCATCTGAACATAAAATTTGTATCCAAAGTTCAAAGCGTGATGCATGAACCGTCATCATTCATAATTAAACGCTCAACCTTAACCCAATTACGCGTTCAGTATACCCAAAGTTGTACGTTCAGTCATACAGCGTACTTACCAAAGATTCAGTAAGCCGTAACCTCGTCACGGTTTCAAGAACGTCTCTTACGTGACATACGTCTGAGATCTTGCGCTAAGTTAAGCAGTGCCACGCGGAGTCGGCAACAACATTCCTCCGTCGTGCGCCGTGTGCATGCCGCGCCGATTGCGGACCCGCACGCGCTTTCCGAGCGCATTCCTCACGGAGCCAACTCGCAATCAAGGTAAGACATCCCATTCCTCCTTCCCTCGCACTGGTGCACAGTGGGGCGACAGCCAATGCTTCCTTTCTTCGCGAGCAGTGCTTCCATTCTTCCTTTCCTCCAAGTGAACAGTTACAAAAGAAAATTAGTGGTGCTACTAGTAATACTTTCTTGATTGATTGGAGTTCCCGTAAATCTCATTACGTAACTAATGAATTTCTAAGATCATTAGTTACGTAAATTTAGAGTAGAGTCTATTGCGGAAGGTTGTGGTGATCTCCGGTTGAATGGCGACCTACCTAAACGTCAGATTTTGTTTGTTTGTTTCTTGTTTGTTTGTTTTTTCAAACATATATCTCTAATCAACAAAGCACCGCCCAAGCCGGAACAAGATCTAAGCTCCCGACTGGTCTCCCAATATGCCTGATAGTGTAGTGCATGCAAGTGTGTGTGTGTGTGTGTGTGTGTGTGTGTGTGTGTGTTTGTGTGTGTGTAAGGAAGGGGTAGTAAGATAGGACAGGAAATGGGACGGGAAGATTACGCGCAGTTCTTTGCCCGTTTGTTAGAGTTCTGCTCGGACATTCACCTGGTTTAATTTGAGAAATCTTGGAAAACTACCGATCAAAGCAGGTCAGCATTTACTTCAAAAACTCAAACGATGAAAAAAAGTGTACGGATATATGCAGAATGATCTAGTTTTAAGATATATAATACTACAAGATCGAAATCTCTAGTATAAATTTTGACAGAGTAAAGCTTTTTCAAAAGTTTGCACTTTGTCTCCATGATATACGCAAACAACCCCACAAAAATGAATATGTTGGGGTGAATGTATTTGAAATTATTTAAAGACCAAAATGAGTATTACATTGCATTAACAAACATAAACGTGCTGTGGTGTATACTGAAAGTGTAGGATAAACTTCGTTTTGGAAAAAAAAATTGGACGTTTGCAATTTTCAAAATTCTGAGAATTTTAATGAAAATGAGACCGAAATGGTATTATTATTCTATATTTGTTCCACTCGACCAAAGATTACCAAATTTAAAGAATAAAATTGAGTGTATTTTATACACTGTTTTAAAGCTATTTTTACAAAAATGTTTAGGACTGCAAAAAAAATTTATGAAAACTACTCATATTTTGACACTGTTGTAGACGATATAATTTAAATCAATATAAAAGATATTTTATTTAGAAAATTCATCTCTTACAGAAATATTGTTATATTAGTCGATACAAACATATTTGAAATTTTCGAAAATTTTGAGATCGATTTATTCAAAACATTAAGAGCATCAGTTTAGGTAGAAATGTAAGCTTTCTACTCAAGCAAATTTCGTGATTTATTCTTTAAATATACGTAGTGATTCTAGTTGGGTCGTCCCTAAATCTTATTAACTAGTTTTATTGATATTTTAAAATTAATACAATTCATTCGTCGTTCGTTTGCGGCATTTGTCAGTCACTTAAATTTAAAGACTAAACAATACAATTGAATACAATATAACACAAAGATATACTTGCATCATGAGAGTTCACATGTCGAAGCAAAGATAGCGACTGGTTTAGATTACTGAGTCTGTATAAATAAACGCAATAACCTCCAGTTGCCTATAACATTGTCCCTTTACAAAACTTAGCAATTATTATAACTATAATTGGTACATTTTGTTTTTACTTTCTTGCTACGGAGTAGAAAGAAAGTTATGAAATACTGCGCAAATGGCGAATATTTGTCAGAAAAACTCGTTACAGGGCCCTGGTAACGAAAAATTGTATAAATCCAATTGCGAAATTTAATAAAAATGATCTAACACGTGATGTAGCCAGAATCCATTTTTTATACGTCCTTGATACCGAAAAATCGAATGACGGCAAAATCCATCCATCTATCCGGCCGTCTGTCCGTCCTTCAGTCCGTCTGTACTTCCGTCTCTCTGCCTGTCCATCCGTCTGTCCGTCCGTCTGTCCGTCCATCTGTCCTCCGTCCGTTCGTCCGTCTGTCCGTCCGTCTGTGGACAACGATAGAGGCTTAACCGTTTAGCCAATTTTTCTCCAAAATTGAAGTTCCCTAATTGATCTGACTGATGTCGCGGCTCCTTGAACTTGAAATCGATATTTTTATTTTGAAGGGTACATTACATTAAGTCCCTCGGAATTATTAAAAATGTTCAAAATATGCTCCATAGTTTTTTGTTAAATGTTTTTGTTGAATAGTGTTAGGAACATTTTTTGAAAATTGCAAAAGTTTAATTTTTTACGGATTCTTCCTACAACAAAAATAGTAATGATATAAATTTTTGCTTAATGAAATATGTATCCGTATATATCCAGGTAAGTATACATGTCTTTTAAAATTTCAGAATCTCTGTTTTCACAAAGAATAGTAATTGCATTGTTTCAAAATTTGTAATTCCTCTCCCCTTACTTTGTGAGTTTGAGAGAGTAAGAATGACATGAAACAGAATTTTTAAGGGTTTCAATATTTCTTTTAGTGCATATTCATTATTTACGGTGATAACTTTTCTACAGTTCTTACTTTTGTGCAGTGCATTCGCAGGGGTTTAATTTAAACCGGCCGAACGCTATTTTGTAGGTGTAAATTTCTCTTTTCATGGGAAAAATAAGGAAAACGTATGCAGTCATTTTTTAAACATTTAAAAATGTAAAATCAAACTATTTCATTTTCCCCCAAATCAAATTTAAAATAGAACGTTTGTCGAGTTCAAACAGACTTTTCGTAGAAAACCCTTTTCGATGAAAATGTGTGTAGAGCTCAGGCATTGATTAGTTCACACCCGACGAATCGACGGACAGAAGGACGGTCGTAAAAGCGGACGGATGGGCAGAAGCATAAACAGTTTTTCCGTACTAGGAACTATCAATCGTGTATTTCCGTCAAAATATCGATATTTACATTTTCAGCATTAAATCACTTTCTCTTCAATAGGATAGGTTAAAAATATAATTTAAAGACTAACGAACGAATTGAAATTTAAAAAAATATAAAACTGTTTCTTTTTCTCATTAATATTTTTGATGGTCCTTGTGACTGTGTACTTTAATGAATGAGTCACTTTTGGCAGTATTTTACATTCTACCACAGAATTATGTATCATATTTTACCTCTTCAAGTCATGCTTTATTGCATACACGAGAGACAAAATGCAGGTTTCTTTTTTTCTTGTTGAATTAATCAGCATTTAAGAATTTCGAATATGCTCGGATGAAACAAATTGCACATTTTTTCGATTACAGTTTCTCTCTTCTCTAGAAATTCTTTCTCTCTCGGCGGTTTAGAGTTTTGTGTTAACGTATTTCTCTGATTCAATGTTTTTCCGCTCGCGCCTTCCTTCTTCTTTCGGACCAGTGTGCGGCGCTAACCAGTTCTTTCCATTAGCGTAATGAAATGATCCGGCGCTTCCCGCGTTTATTCCTAGGAAGATTCGCCTTCATTTGAAAATGAGAGCTCCTTCCGCTCCGCTTTGCCGGCGCACCCCTTTCATATCGCAGAGAGCTCTGTAGGCAAACAGAGCGAGGGCCGTCTGGAGGTGTTCCCAGAGGCCTAAGGCGCTGCGATTTCGGACGGAAGTGGATCAAGAACAATAGAATTACTTGACGGTTTGGATTTTTTAACTTTTGTACATGAATACTGAGGGATTTCCTTATAGAGACCTCTAACATCTTGTTTTAATTGATTAAATACAACCTTTTTAATGTTTAAACAATGGTATAGTATGTGTTATTTATATTTAGTAGTCAAATTATGGAGGTTGTAATAAATCTTCTGAAAGTTTAAATTTGATTCTTGAATTTATTGAAAATGTTTTTCCTAGTTTAAAACGTTCATAAGTTTGGATTTAACGAGACTTTATTTGTGCATAGTGATATATTTGGTTTCTGCTGGTTTATTCGGCGAATCTTCTTTATTGAAGGCCACTTGTATAACCGAATGCTTAGGCTAAACTGTCAAATTAAATTATATTATTACCCTTTTTGGAAAATGGGATTAGTGTTGAAGGAACGTGATAAATATTTCACTCTGAAAAATAATGTTAGCGTTCATGTACGTAGATTTTTCTAATTTATTCATTAGCTTGTAAACTGTATCATTATTGCATTTTCTTGTAAAGACAACTGCTCTTCTTTACGTATGAATAACAAGCGATCAGAAAATTTTTTGAATGTTTTTTTATTTCTTTATATTAAGACACATCGACACCTGAGGTAGTGAGCAACTAAAATATACTATAACAGTGAAAAAGAGCATAACAAACATATTCGTTGCAATTGCATACATGGTTGAGTTTAGACTATTTCATTGTATAAATACCATCCAGTAGTTTATAGTTTCTTGGAAAAAATACACTTTGCCACAAGAAACAATACATTATATTTTAAACAATATATTTATGCAAAGAGAATAGCGTTGGATATATATTTCTTGTAGGGACTTTCATGGTTCACAAAACCTGAAATAGTGACAAAAGAAATAGTGAAATTCCTTTGATTAAATTATTACTATTAAGTGGAACATTCCAGTTATCATAATAACGAGGAGTTATCACAATAACTCATGAGGAGTAAATAATTTAAATGACCAGTCATTATGACTGTGGTAACCTGTTCATAGCGGTTTAAATTTTTATTTCATTTCAGTTGATAGAAATTTACGGTGTTTTTATCAAAAACATTAGATTTAAGTGTTCTCTAGATGCCGTTCCATCACTTTTGCATAGATTTCTCAATATAATTTAAGGTATGTAGTTACATTACATAAAATATTTTATTATTGTTTTCATTAGAACCCATTTCTGCTTCCAGGATGGATATTTTGTTTCCAATTATTCCATTATGAGGGGAAATTCAAGCAATTATAGTTTTTGCTTAATGTTATTAAATCATGGTGTAGAATCTTTTATATTAATGACCATTTCAAAGTTGCTGGTATTGAGCAAATTTCAGCAGACATGTGACTAGTTTTATATATATATATATATATATATATATATATATATATATATATATATATATTAATTATCAAGAACTGAACACAGAATGCTCCAACCGAACATCAAGGAATTAATTAACAATGAGTACAATTAAGTTGTGCAATTCCTTGATCTTTTGCAACTTTTCACATTAAATAGCAGGCCACATTCAAGCATTACGCAAATTTGTTATTTTCTCAGTGTTTACAAGTCATTTATTTATTTGTCAAAAAAACAGTAAAAACTGTATATGACTTGTGGGGAAAGAAATTTATCTGCGCACATTTTCTTGAGGGCCAGAATTAAAAAAAAGTCATGGAAGTCAAATTTTAAATTCATCACCATTTTATCAAGCGTCGTAAATACAAAAGAAAAAAGGGTTGCAAATTATTTCTCCAGAGTATACACTATAATGAATATTTTCTCAGAATGCTCTAATAAAATCTGTTCTCACGATAGCTTCCCAATTTAATTGATATGACTTCTCTATCCCGTGTAATCAAACGAGGTCAATAGATGCAATATTTTATCCTAAAAAGTTTCGCAAACGTTTTGCACCCTTTGTTGCATATTTTATTTCAAAATACATTATTATATTCACATTTTTTGTAATAAATATGTATAGAAAATTTTAATGTGCATGTCTATTGTAGTATTGATAGTATACGTATCGACTCGTTCTAGTTAAAATGTCAGTTTTTTGCCGTTAGGTTTACAGTAAACGGTTACCAGGAAAATGTTAGAACAATATTAATAAATTTATTCATAATTATAAACGTCAAGTAAAGAAATAAATATTAATGATTTAATTTATTTAACTAATGGATGGATTTGTTAGAACTCATTTACTCTCGAAGAGATAAATCTCTCCCATCCGTTGTAGTTTAACCTTCCAGCGGGCGCGCTGTCGTAAATTTTACAATAGCAGATTTTGTTTTGCTGTCAACTCATTGTTGTCAAAGACTTCTGCGTTCTTGGTATTCCTTGCAGGTATCCTTAGTGATGCATTCCTGCAGCCACTGTTTAGTTTGCACGCTATATTCAGTTTTCGTAACGCTCTATTTGGGATAAGTGCGTAGGGACGTAAACTTTAAGCTGCTGCTGTGTGCTAAAATATTGTATAATAATTTGGCCTAATCGAAATTTTTTGTAAAATGTCCAGATAAAGAATTCATGTGAACGAAAATCAGAATATTATTCGAGAGCTGTCGGATCGGAGGAAGATCATGAATTGGATAGTGACAGTAATAGTGACATGAATTGGATCGTTCGCTATGTTCGTACCTTAAACAACGATCTCAGAGAGTAGAAATACCTTACTGGAATGATGGAACTTTATGTGCACACCTTTCCGGTTCTTTGCCAATTGCACATGGAGTCCCGCAAGGATCGATTTTAGTCCCTATTCTCTATTATACGTAAATGACATGCTCTTAGCGATCCGAAACGGAAGAACAGTTCTCTTTGCGGATGATACAAATATTCTTTGCAACAATGAAACCGTAAATAGTACAATATCAGATGTTTCAATTTGGTTCCGTAATAACAAATTAATAGTAAATGAAAAGAAAACTGTTTCAATGCAGTATTCCATTTCAAATAAAAAATTCTGTACTCCATTGAAAATGAACGGTGTACCATTGACTGATGTTAAAGTAACAACATTTTTAGGTCTATCAATTCAGTCAAACCTCAAATGGAATGCCCACTTAAATGAATTGAACACAAAATTAAGTTCATTATGCTACGCGTTCAGAATTCTTTCAAATTCCGTCAGCCTTCATACAGCACTGTATGTATATTTTGCCAATGTTCATTCCCGCCTGAGATATGGCATAATATTCTGGGGAAACACATCTTATAGCTCCCAGACTTTCAATTTACAAACAAGAATTGTACGAATAATAAGCAAATCCAACCCACGTGCTTCTTGTAAGTCTCTCTTTATTAATCTAGGAATTTTACCATTACCTTGTCTCCTGATTTATGAATCAGTAGGTTTTGTCAAAAATGACTACGCAGGCGCGGATCCAAGGGGGGGGGTCACGGGGGTCATTACCCCCCAAAATGATGAACCGTCAAAATTTTGTGAGAAACTTCAACATATCTAAAAAATGATAACCTTTCCAGTGTCTCTACAGAATCGGGACTGGCCGAGACATTTTCAGATATTTTCAAACAATTCTAGAAATTTCTAAAAATTTAGCAGTGCTAAAACTAATGAATGTATATAGAAATTGGAATTTAATTTGTATAAAAACATACTTCGTCAAGATCATACAAGATCACTTCAAACATATTTTTAATACAAAGAAATATATCTAAACAAGTAACATATCTAAAGTCGGAATCAAATACACTGCGCGTTACTAGTGTTGCTAACTTAATGTGAATATTTGTCACTAATTGAACGAGAGAATTGTGCGAAAAATGGATGTCAACACATGGACTCATCTTAAAAGTCACAATTGTTATTCAAAGGGAATAGAACTAGCTAAACTACGTAATAACAATGGTATGAATATAAAATTGGCAACAATCTTGCTTTCAGGTGTTTGTTAGAATTCAGTTTCAATGATACAATCCAATAAATAAATAAATAAACTCAGTATCGGCACTCCTATCAAACTCAATGTTTATTTAACCTTAAAATGCTTAAAGTAATCTGTAACTGCGAACCTAATTTGATCATTGAAGTCTGATGTCGGTTCTGGTTTTGTAAGAACGTAAGTTAAGGCTATCAACAGGGGTAAGTGGTAAAGATTAGTCGAAAATATTTAGTGTTAGAGAATTTTAGTTTGGCTGATGAGCGAGGATAGTGTCTGACGCCTAAAATACAGTGGCGAAGCTAGAGTCATGCAGTTGGGTATTCTGAAAATCTTATCTTACATTTTATTGTAAATTAGCTCCATTCATATTTTTATTCAACAAAAACATCGATAATGTGTTCTTTAAAGCTTTCGTATCTGCACAGTTAATTTCCCACGGAATTTCTCAAGAATGCCTTAACTCTTTAATGTAATCTTATTCCTTTCACATAATGCTGTATATAAAGGGAAAGTTGGTTTGAGTTGTACAAACCGAACCGTCTCTTGGTATTTTTTCTGTACCAACGTGTCTAACAAATACTTAAAACTACAGAAAAAAAACTGTAGCATGTATTCTGCATTATTAATGTCAACATTTGTCAGTTCATTTCGAAGCTGCTCACTGTCAAGGAATCGATATTGTTTTATTAGGAAAGGAAACTTTTCTGAACGAAAGGACGCTTGTAGGTGGAAAACTGCTTTTCGTCCAGAAATTCAATAAAATGAAAGTTGTCAAAATCTTGAAACATGTAGTCCATCTGTATCACTACTGTATCAATAATTTTAAAAGATACAATTTTGTATCTTTCAAATAATACTCACCCTGAAAGTTCATTCATAGTCATGTCTACTTTGATGAGGATTTCAATAGTCTCTTCATATCTAACACGGTATATTACTACGTATCGCTACTATTTCTATCTCTATGGCGTAGTACTTAACTCGTGATTCCGCTTTGTTGAGCGAAAACTGCATTTCGATATCGTGAATCGTTTAGAAGTTATGAGACTGGCGCATAGTCAGTGGGACATTGTGTGCAACACTATGTCTTTAGTTTCATTAATTGTTTCGTAAAGAAAACACTAACAAAAATCACACAAACGGCACATAAACAACTCTATTTTCCCACAACGTCAGGTGATGAGGAGACTTTGCCTCTGAGACGTGCGTGTGCATTGCTGTACAAGTCCGTGCCTACCGAGAGCCTAGGCTGCAACTGGGGTCTCTGCCCAGTGAATGCAATTGAAAGGGAGATAAGAGTACGCTCTCTTTTGTTCGTGCGCGGCAGAGCCAGCCGGTGTCTATCCACTGGCAGACTCCTCGCCCAGCTACCGGCCCCAAAGTGTATATTTCTGCGGCCCTGCATATTCCCTCGCGCGTAGGCGCAGAAAAGAAGTCGAACACATTTAATTTTCTTCAATGATTCAGTAACAAAAATATTGAAAAATGGTACACGACAGAATTTATTGGAGAAAAAAAGTATTATAAGGCTCCCAGATTACCCTTCAGCTTTGCCACAGCTAAAAGATCATATTTGGATATTTTGCTGTCGCTGAGTCTGAACCGGCTAGAGAATTTTAGTTCGGCTATTGAGCGAGAATAGAGTCTAACGCCTAAAATATCTTATTTGAAAGTTAGCTGTCGCTGAGTCCGAATCCAGTATCAAAAGTATCTTTCGACAGCACTCATTCTTGATGAACAGTATTGCAATGATGTTACTTTATTTGGGTTTTAATTAAACAAAGCACCAAGGCAATGCAAAAGGAATCAGATCAGTTAATTGAAAAATATTAACTGTTGCGTTAAATTAAATTTATTAGATTATTATTTATTATTTTGCATGTCTCGGTGTAGTTGTCGCCAAACTTATAATGAAGTTTACAACATTGTTATAGAAGAATTGCTATTCAAGAAGATTCAAATATGGTGCAAATTTATTAATGTATGAAAGAGCAATATAAACGAAACTAGTGGTGCTACAGAATGGCACAGACTTTCTCGTATTAATTTTCTATTTTCTTGGGTCTTCGCTAGCTATTCGGAATTGCCACATACTCTTTCTTGCCAGCTACCATCTATCATCGCCAAAAGTACATTTTTTTGTCATTTTCTTAATTTTTCGGTTTCCTATTGGTAGAACAGAAACATTAATTTTAGAATATTAAAGAACACAAAAACCTAGCCGTAAACGGCAATTTTCTTTTAAAAATTATGTGCCATTTAAGAGAAAATGGCGTTTTAGCACTACTAAAAATGCGACATTTGAAGCTCATTTTCACAGAAAATTTTTGAGTTTTCAAAATACTTTATTTGAAGTTATTTGAAGCACTTACACTCACAAGTAAAATAATCTTTACAAATTGCGGATCATGTGCATAATAAAGATGTGAGAGATCTTTCAAAAAATTTACATTTATATAATTTTTGAAAAAACAAAAAAATAACTCAAAATAAACTTTACGCTATACTAAAGAGTGTAATTAATACTATCCGTTACAACAGTTTCAAGAAAAAAATTGCAGCCATATACGAGAAACTGGCGTTTGAGCATTTCTGAAAATGCCGAAATTTGAGCTACTTTTCACAGAAAACGGTAGTGTTTTCGAGAAACTTTACTTGACATTAGTTAAAGCCATGTACTCATAAATAATGTGAAAAAATCGCCGCTAATGTAAATATTATCGACGTGAGAGACAAGTAAAAAAAATTACATTTTTGTAATTTTTGAAAAAACCAACCGATAGACCAAAATGGATTTTATGTCAATAATAGAGTACATTTACCACTATCCCTACCAAAAGTTTAAAGAAAAAATTTGGAGCCGTTTTTGAGAAAATCTTGTTTTTGTAATTTTTTAAAATTGCACATATTGCACGCAATACCAAAATTTTGAAAAACATTTACATGGCCTTTATTAAAGAACTCAATATGCAGAACAAATTTTATTTGAAGAAAAAATCTCTATCTTCAATTTTGTAGTTGAAGAAAGATGACGAAAAAAATTCAAACTTTCAAAATTTTCGAAAATTCAGAGCTGTACGTGAAAATCGGACCTATGCCATGTTAAAAAGTGTATTTTACTCTATTCATACAAGAAATTTAAAGAAAAATTTGGAGCAGTTTTCGAGAAAATTTTGAAAATCCCCGAGGGGCTTCATATAAAGTACCCCCAAATTTTGAAGAACCTTTTTCAAAATCTCAAAGCTTGGACTAGAATCAGTTCAACTGGGGAATATCCATTTTGGAAGAAATCGTACGTATGGTTTAGGCGCTAGCAGTATTCACAGACGGACAGACGGTCGGACGGACGGACGGACGTTTTCCTTTCAATTGGGTTTTCGGTATCAAGGACCTAGAAAACAGGGTTTCTGGCTACACCACGTGTTAGGGGATTTTTTTTCTTAATTTAGCAACTGATTTTATACACTTATTCGTTTTCACGGCCCGGCAATTAATTTTTTTCCGCCGAAAATTGGCCATTTTTTCGCGCAGTATTACGTGTATTCGTACGTATACGGGGAAGTAAAAATGTAAAAAAAGGAAAATTTAAAATGAGAAAAATAATTCTGAGATAAACAGAAGTATAATTTAGTTTATTTATTTATTATAGGCATGCATTTATTACTTATAATAATTTATTAAAATATGCTTTTTTCATTACATACATTTACATGTCTCTCTCATATACGTTTCTTGACAAATTTTTTATATTGCATCAAATGAAAGTTATTTTTGATAACTTGAAATTTATTGTTGATAAATTTATACATTTTCATTTTTTTAAACAAATGTACCGAATAAAACTGACATATTTTATAGGCAGAATTCGAATCTGCAACAAAAATTGGAGGTTACCAGTTAAAATTCCAAAGTTACCCCCGCCTCACTCCCAGCGAATATGGTGAGGATTGTAACAATTGTAACCTGCTTGATATCTGATATGTGATTACTGGTATATTGAATTTCTAATATATTTATAGTATAATAAAGTCAATCTGATATACGAATAACATACGCCAAATTTGTTATTACATTCGGTACCCTCCCCCCTTTTCGAGATAAATGCATTTGAGTCTTAACCTGACCCCTCCCAAAAGAGAAGTCTGGATCCGCGCCTGGACTTACGTAAGGTTGGGAATATATTTTCAGCAAACGCCGATGTCTATAACACACGACGTAGTAATCATATTCACCAGGTGGCAGTATCAACACCTCACTACAAAACATTCACATATAATTCATGTACATTACTCTACAACACTTTGCCAGAAGACATTAAACGATTAAACTCGATAGAAAAGTTTAAGTCCCAAGAAAAATATTTTCTGCTGCATAACTGTTTCTATAGAATTCGAGACTATACCGAGCATCAAAAAGTAAAGTAGCATTAATTTTAACAATGATAGTTAATGTAATTATTTATCATTTGGACTGTATAATTCTAACGAACCTGTAACAAGTATTATACCACAGTTTCTGGGTTGATGGCCCCCATCTCGATCAGGTTTTTCGTCCAGTTTCCCTGACCCTTTGAGCAAATGCTGAGATGGTCCCTCGTTTTGCTTCTGGACATAAATGTAACTTCATTATTGCACGTCTTCTGAATTTCAGTGTGAAATATAGTTATTCAAATTATCGTTGTCCATATTATTGCGGCAAAAAGTATTATTCTCTCATGAAGAACCTGAGGGTTCAGGGCTGGAATTTATAGCTAATTTTCCTTTGAAAATATATTTTCTTATATAGGAGCGAATTTTTTGTCAACAAAACTTAGAAGAAAACCCTTTTTTCTGTATTCAAAATTCGACTAGAATATAATTTAGGATAGAGGTCACAGAATCATGAAAACGTGCACAAAATTCACTTCTCCCCATAGCTCGTCACACACAGTTTTTAAATGTTTTTGACATAAATAAATAAATAAATAAAAGATAGTAAACGAATGTTGAAAATATAGACGAGCATCAAAACGATACTGGATTGTAACAAGATCTTTTTGATACTAATTACGAACGTTTATGAACGGATATGTTTTTTGGTAGTAAATATCATTCTTAGATATTATAATGCGACATAGAATTCCATTGTTCTACAATTTCTTTGATTTTTTCAAGAGTCATTGAATGTCGTAAAATTTATGACACGCGCCTGCTGGTGTGAACATTTTACGGTCGACCGCTGGAAGGTTAAACATGAAAATCAATCGGTGGAAGACTGTGCCATCCGGCAGTTCATTGTAGGGATGCATATTCACAGCATTCTAGGCATGTCAGACTTGTCTCCTACGAACGATGCCAATAGCAGGAAGAGTCATGTGTTAGAGACAATTTCTTGAATATACTGGATCCATGGTTGTTGGAGGTCAGTGGTTCCTACAAAAGGATACGAACTTTGACGAACGATAAAAAATGTTTAATTTTGTGACTAAAATTATACATATTGGGAGACCAAGGTAAATAATACACTACACAATTACGTATTATTATTATAAACCAAACTATCCACATTTACTTACATCATCTAGTAATGTTTCATTACTTAAAAGAAATTCACACTCGAATCGAAGGTAAGTGTAAAAGGATATCGTTAGATGACGTAGTTTATTAATTTATTACTTCGAGATATGCACATTCCATGGTATGTTTCATCGGCCTCCCTACTCACTCCGCTATGAGATGTGAAGGTAACGAAGGCGACCTGTCTCAGTATAGCGCGCAGCGAGCTTTAAAGTTATGCCCGACGGCATAGCAACGCGCTTGGAAACGTCAATACTTGGGTTGAGTACCGTTGCGTACTGTGGTAATTGTGATGTGTCAAAGTACTTTCAAGTAAAAATTACTAGTGAAATACATTTCCTTTGGATTACACAATTACAATTAATTATCCATACTTTCAACTTGCAACCGGATGAGGTGGTTCAGAATGTAAACTGGTGTCACTCGGTGCCTCAACCGGGAAGTCCTAGGGTGCAAGTCCCAAAAGTGTCAGGAGTTTTGATGGTTGTTCGGTATCCAGTTCGAATTCAGACGCTATTCAGGGGAAAATTCTTGCAGCCGGCTGCTTTGAGCGGTAGTTTCTCCCATCAACATCAGGGGAATACCGGGGCAGTGCACTTACATGCATTATACTACCACACATGTCGGGAGACCAATCGGGAGTTTACAGGTTATCCCAGCTGGGATGGTACCCCAATAGTGAGAGACATGGATGCGGAAAACCCCATTAGCCGATGTACAGACCGGCGTCGGATCTCACCTCCAGGAGGGAAAGAACCCCGTCATCCCCATGATCCGTTGAGCACTGTATTCAAGTAATGACCATAGCAGTTGATAAACTCGCAAAGATGAAATAATCAATCAATAGAACTTGCAGAGAAAGTCGTAATTGGAGATGCTTATCTAATGTGATACAATTACGATTATAATGATAACATCAATGTATGTTTTAAGTAAGAAACAAAATATAATTATAACGGTAATGAACACAAGGATTTTTTTTAAATAAACAACTTTCACTGAGTTCTGAATTCAATCCCACGTTCGAGAATTACAAACCTTCTCGTATAAATACTTTTTACGTCCATTGTTATTCAAAATTTTTCCCCTTCATCACAATATTGATAGAAATGCATAGTTTTCTTTTTCAAAACTTCCTCTCGTTAGGCATGATTGCTCTTTTATTAATCTCTAATACTGGCAAACTATTTGATAACCCACTTCAATTATGAATAGTAATATCTATTAATATGCATAAAAGGTGGAACCACAGCTTTATTACCTCAGCTCAATTCATCATATGTCATTAAACCCAACAATATTTAATACAAATGACATGTACCAGCAAACCCACTCAATTATGGTATCAAGATTTTAAAACACCCAATAAAGGTGTTTCATTAAAGAAATGTAGTAAAAAGTAGTAAAATATTCATAAAAGATAGCATCTTAAGACTTTAAAACACTGCGAATGAGATCTATATACTACAAAAGTTAAGAATTTAAATCATATTACCGCCATGATTATTGAACTGAAGAGTTCCTTTTCTTAATTCTGATAAATACTCATATAATACTATTTTATATTGTAATAATAGTAAAAAATACAATCAATTTATTCTTACAACACACACAATTCTTCTTTAAATAGCATATAGAACTAGGGTTTCACATTTTTATTGGCTTCAAAAACAGAATCAAGACCAAAGAAACGCTCGTGATATCTGAAAAGGCTGAAATTTCAGAAAGAAATTATGATAAATGGATTCTTTGACAAGATTAATGAGGGATCTGAAAACGTTCTTTGGAGAAATTGAGAAGTATTGAGGACAATTCTTTAGATATTAAGTCACAACGAAAACGCTCTTTAAAGAGATTTCAAAATAATCAATCATTTTTCCTCGCTAACATTGTTGTATACAGAGTTTGGAAAGCACAATTGAAAAGGCAAACTGACGAGTTTTTTTGAAAACGAATATTGGATTTCTAGGCTTTCTATGATGAATGGAAAATTTCCCAAACATTTTGGGTAGAGATGTATAACTTAAACAAAACTAGCTTAGTGAGATGTCCCCGATACTTAGTTTTATAAGTATTTTAATACGTTAATATTTTATTCTATACAGGATAATGAATAAATAAATTTTAAAATTTCTTCTGTTTACAGTCTTCTCCATACTCGAGCATGATGCACGAAATTACCAATTGGAGTATAAGACGGAATAATAATAATAATAATAAGAAGAAGAAGAAGAAGAAGAAGAAGAATGATAATGGTAATGATAATAATAATAATAATAATAATAATAATAATAATAATAATAATTAATATAATATAATAATAATTATAATAATAATTGTTTATTTCAGAAAATACTTTTTGCAGTGTACATTGTACGCGCCATCACCATAAAGACCTCTGTTTCAAACATGAAAAATACCACTATTACAAACATGAGAAGCTCAAACTAGAATGTAATAATCAAATCATACAATGGAAATTAAATTGAAATTGAACTTATTAACTTACAATCGAAGTACACGATACGACTCAATCCAAGTACAGGATGTTTTCTTATTAGTACACTATCTTCCCTCTCTAAGTGCTTTTTGCACTTGTCAGAGAGGAATGAGTTTACAACTTATTTCATACTGTTACTGGTCCCCAAGTATACAGAACAAGCCAGTAACTAGATTCATTTTCTGTATTGTTATTAGTACTTCCCTTAGCAGTTAAAAATTAATTACTTGAAATGAATATAATATAATAATTAACATAAAATATACAAAATAAAATAAAATGAAATGAAATGAGCTGGCTATTTGAAATGAGTACTTTACATTACTTGATTAGAGTTGGAATCTACTTAAAAAATTTAGTTCCATAACATACCATAAAATGAAGTAAAATGTGAGTAGAATTGGCGAAAAAGCAATTATGTTATCCATTACAAACAAATCAAAACCTTTTTTACATTTATAATATTTTAAACTTCAATCACATCATCAACAGTACAGTAAAAAAATATAAATAAATAAAAATAGAAAAATACAAACAATAAATTAAATTGTACCATATTACCAATATTGAACAAATGAAATAAGATAAAATGGCTATAGTTAATGGTTGATAAAATGGCTGTAGTTGTTTACATTAGTTGATTCGTAAAATCTACTTAAAGAATTTGATTTATACATTGTTGACAACATGGAATAAATAAGATAAGATAAGATGAATAAGATAAGATAGGATGGCAGAATCAGATAGTTTGCGTTATTCGATTGGTAAATCTACTTAAAGATTGTTTTATGCATAAATAATAGATTTTTTCCCTTGAACTCTCTTTTTAAATATTCTGTTTAGTGTATCATTCCTTTAATTTTTTCTTCAAGACCCTTTTGGACGTTATTTCTAATATTTCATTTGGCAGAGAGTTAAGCAGTTTAGGAATGACCGTATTGAGCATTCTTTCTCCAAATTTATTGAAAGTCTCTGGTAATATGAAATTGTATTTCCTTCTGGTTTCATAATTGTGCCCACTGGTGTTTCTGTACTCTTCTTTGAAAAAATTCTTTTGTAGAAGTTGAAATTCATATAATTTTTGAACACTCATGATTCCGTGTACCACTGAACTTTCTTCAAGTGTTTGGTTTGTTTTGTTTATTTTTTCGTTAAGACTTTTAATACATCTATTCTGTAAATTCTGGATGATATTTACATGAGATTTAGATGCTGCTCCCCAGACTCCAATTCCATATCTGATTAGAGACTCTATTAGCGAGAAGTAAACTAATTTGAAAATTTTGTAAGATACGAAATCTTTAATTCTCATTAATTTCCAAACACATGTTCTAATTTTTTTGCTTAATTCCACAATGTGCTCTCTCCAGCTCAAATGTTGGTCAAAAGTTAAGCCCAGATACTTTAGTTTGTTTACAGAATTTATTATACCATTGCACTGACAGGTTTTAAAATCCTTGTGGATGCAGTCTGCTCTGTGAAAGAGTATCTTAACTTGTGCTCTTACAATTTTTGGTGCTGTTATATGCAGTATTTTAGTCTTTTTTTCATTAATTATAAGACCTTTGTCATGACACCATTTTTGAAATATTCCAAATTTTTCTTGCAACTCATTTTCCGCTCTCTTTTGATCTTTGTTTGTAGCTATAAGCATCTTGTCATCGGCATATACGTAATAAGATCCATCTTCTAAATAATTATTTAAATCATTAACAAATACTAAGAAAAGTATCGGTCCAAGGAAACTTCCTTGTGGTATTCCCATTTTTACAGATTTTGTATCACTGTAAGTGCTGTCTATTTTTACTTTAAAGGATCTCCCTTCAAGGTAATTTCTAAATAGCTGTAACACGTTACCTCTTACTCCTATACTTTCTAGTGCTTCTAGCATTTTTTCATGGTTAATCACATCGTATTCTTTAGACAAGTCTATACTTAATGCCATGACATGAAATCCCTTGTGTAATTTTTCATTTAATTCTTCTACTAAATTCTCCAATAGATCCGTAGTGCTTTTGTGTTTCTGGTATGCAAATTGATTATTATCTATTATTTGAAAATTTTCCAAGAAGTTTGTCAATTATTGTGATATATATTTTTCGAATATTTTACTGATTGTATTTAGAATAGAAATTGGCCGGTAATTTTCGTAGACAAAGAGATTATCTCCTTTATGAATTGGCCTGATTATGGATTCTTTTAATTTGTCTGGAAAAGTTCCCTTATTAATGCTCAAATTTATAATTTTCATGATAATTGGTGCTAATGCATTAATATTAAGTTTTATATCTTTTATGGTTGTGTTGTCAATTCCTCGAGCTTTATTGCTGTCCATCCCTTTTATTAATAACTTAGTTTCCTCCAGTGTGATTTCAGGCAGTAAAAACGAGTTACACTGTGGTTTTCTTTTTTTTGGCAAGACTTCTAGATTGCACTTATGTGTAATGTTATCCGTTTGCTGTTGAAAAGTGATAGCAAATCTTTCTACTACATGATCAATCGTGTTGCTTTTTCCAAAATTTTTTACTATGACTTCATCCAAAGATTTTTTCTCTGGTACTCCAAGAAGTTGATTGATAGTTTTCCATGTGTTTTTAATGTCTTGTCAGCTATTTTCAAATAACTTGCTAAAATAGTCTTTTTTTTGCATTTGAATTCTTTTTGTGACCTCATTTCTTATTTTTTTATAATTTATTCTTATTGTTTCTTTTAATTCTTCATTATTAACCGAAATCCTCTTCCATTTTTTAAAAAGGTTATCCCTTTGTTTTATCAGTTCATTGATTTCAGTGTTTATCCAGGGTTTTAGGATTGCTTTTCTTCTACTCTGATTTGATTCTTTGGACACAAAAGCTTTCTCAAAGACATTTTTTATTACACTATACAATTCATTCTCTGTTAAGTTTTGCAGACTCAATTCATTTATGTTCATTAATTCATTCTGCAGTTTATTTTTATTTACAAATACATATTTTTTTGCTGCGTTGTCCAGAAATGCCTTTTTGGTGATGTAGTTACATGAGATTCCTATCAGGTAGTGGTCTGTTATTTTACATTCTAGGATGTATGGGATTATGTTTTTGGATTTTCCACTTACTGCTATATGGTCAATGCATGAGCTTACTACTTTTCCATTTCTTATCTCAACCCTCGTATCTTTCTTGATGCAATGCACCAACTTGTGATTTATCAAGGTATCCAGGTAATCAATTGTAGTTTTTTCATCATTGCAGATATCTATATTACAATCGCCAATTATGATTTTGTTCTCATTCTTATCTGGGTTTAAAATTTTATCTAGTTCTTGAAGAAACATAGTTTTGCTTTTGTTCGGAGGTCTGTAAACTGCATATATGCTCACCTTTCCTTTGTTATTAATTTCCAGGTTTCCTGCTATTACTTCAAAATGATAACTTGCCAAATCAACAAGTTCAAATTTATAACTTTCTTTTACAAAAAGCATTATCCCTCCTCCGCCTTTCTCTTCTCTTATTTTTATGCATCTGTTGAAATTTGGCAGAACATATTCTGAAAGGTCTTCATTCTTTTTGACACTTATTTCACTCATGACAATCACATCCATATTTGATAAACTATCTCTTACTACTCCACAAAATTCATCCCAGTGCTTTCTTATCGATCTTAAATTTATATGAATTATATTAAATTTATCACCATTAGAACTTATTAGCTGATTAAAATCATCTCTGGAATTACAGATTTTGGTTTCCTGAATCTCTAAATCTGTTAAAAAAGAAGAATTCATGATTGGTTTTGAATGTCCTTACTTATAAATATATATTTAATTAATTTGGTCTAAATCTTCCTCATGCTTTATTCTGATGGCATTGTTTCCCTCATTTTTCCTCATGAATATTCTTCCTTCCTTAACCCAGCAGAATTTGAAATTTTTATCCTTGGCCTTGTTTTTTGCTTTCCATAGTAAGTTTGCATGATACTGCGTTAGATTTTCATTTATGAACACAAATTGTTCATCTCCGTTTATAAAAAGATCCTTGTTTTGTATTCTCCTTTTTTTGTTGTTTAGGATGTTATCCCTTATCATCCTGGAGTTTAATTTTACTACTACTTTTAATTTTTTGTGTTTTTCGTTATTATGTGTAGATACTTTTTCAATAGCACCCTCAATTTGTTCCCCACAAACTTTATTAACTATTTCTGCAACCTTTTTCACTGTGATTGGTTCAGTGCCAGGGTTAATTCCATTGATTTCTATATTGTTACTCAAAAGTTGCTGTTCTACATCATAAATTTTATCAATCACTCTATCCATTTTTTCCACCTTCTTCTTCATTTCTTCTTTTACAGTCTTGAGGTCCTTTATTTCTTCTATTACTTCGTCATACTTGTTACTCAGGAAAGCTATTGTATTTTTTATTTCATTTACACTTCCGCTGAGATTGTCTATTTTATTGTTAATGTCATTTAATAACGATTCAGAGGGGTTAGGGGAGTTCACTGCTTTGCCAGTGTTTTCCGTTCTGCATTTTGCACATCTCCAGTTTTTCTTATTTCTTTCCGATTTTGCCCTATATGTAGCTTCACTGATTGAACAAGAGAAATGGAGATAGTCCTCGCACCCATGACAAAACACTTCTTCATTCTTCATCTTTCCATCACACTTCCCGCAGGTTAACTCAGGCATTTCGATTATTTTTCTTTTAAAGAGAAAAAGGTTAACACAGACGCTTTTGTTATACCAGGACAGTTGTATGCATGCAGATATGACGATCAGTTGAGCGTTTCAACTTGGCGCTGTTCACGTGTTTTTTCCTGCGAGGGCACCGACTCCGATATATGTATACTCTTTGACCGACACTGCCTTTAACACTGACTTTCTTTTTTTGTTTTTACAGCTTCTAATGATTCTTTTCAACTACTAACATCTACACATATGCACTATATATTCTTTATGCACTTGACACTTGTTTCACTGTTCAAATACGCCGAAAAACTACACTTTCACTATAATTTAGATGTTACTGTTTACGGCGACGTCAACACTAATAATAATAATAATAATAATAATAATAATAATAATAATAATAATAATAGTAATAAGTTCCGCAAAATTTGAGTAAGAACTTGTCTAAACTCCCAGGTAATTCAAAAGAATGGGAAGTGCAAGAAATTGCTTTATTTGGAACAGCCCTCATTTTGCGTAAAGTATTGTAGAGGCACTGATAGTCACCGGATCTACTCCTTAGGTAGCTGGTTGCAACCTGGAGTAGATTTTATATTCAGCCGACTCATAACATCTTTAGTCGTGATGTAATGGAATAATAATAATAATAGTAATAATAATAATAATAATAATAATAATAATAATAAAAATTGTGTAGACGCACCTATTTCGTTAGTCATTCGGGTGTGTCTTTGGCTCACAGCCATGTACCTACCAGGACGTAATAGAATGTGTAAGTAGTACATCCTAGAGAGTCAAAGGAGTTTTTTTTTCAAACAGAGACTTCCTACGTTGCATTGTTTATATTTATTCAGCTGGAATATAACTTCAATTAAAAAATAATGTAAAAACATATTTTCCAATTTTGAAGTACAAATACCTAAAGTTGTTGTTTCGTATTGAAATGTCAAATTTGCATACTATCTATGCATTTCAAATGAATAATAAATTGGGCCCGGCTCGAAACTCCGTGGTGAAAGCTGTTGAAGCAGTTCTCATCAGTTCAAGCTTCAGCTATTAACAGTCAGTTTCAATGGTAGTAGATCTTACATCCTCGGGTAGAGTCCAGGAACTGTGTTAATAATTTTGAAAATTCTTGCGCTTGTCTAGGCAGTACAGCAACAATGCTATTTTAGTAGCTAATAAAAATCTTACAATCAAAGGAAAATGTAAACAGAAATATGAGTGAAGAAATGGAACAACAAACAATGGACTTCATTCGTCCACATCAAATCGCAGAACTACTTCAATAAATGCCCTACCAACTGCAGCAACATCATCTTCGACAACACAAGATTTTGCAACCTGCACAGCCACAACATTAATACGGCGCTAGCGGGGCCGGTCAACTTCAATCCAATACAACACAACTACCAAAAGGCACCATAGGAGTTCAATCCCCAGCCGTCTATCCACTACAAAACTTAACGCACAGCAATACAATATTTTAACATCATCAGAGCGAAACACCCCAATCGATTAGACTTTAAGTACTCAACTCAAACTAAAAGTTAGTTGAACTAAGAAATAGTGTCTATCAAGAGACTTAGACATTGCGAATAATTTAGAAGAATATTTTTGCTTTAACGCCTTAAACAATGTTGTTACGAAATATACATATAAAACCTGGTACGAATGTATCAACCTGTAAAAAAGAGACAATTTATATTATTATATGCAGCATCGGTCAATACGGGTGCAAGTTTTTTGGGGAGAGACTGACTAAGGTTCGTAAGAAACGGATGCCTGAATGTAGGTCGAGATATTTTAAATGATATTCTGGTTCAAATAATCAAATAGTAGCATCTTCAAGAGATTAGAATATCATAGAAACATTGGAAAAGGTATTGAAGAACACTAATCGGTGGAACTAGAATACAGAACAAGATATCCGCGGAAGCGGAGCAGATAATGGTTGGCCGATTGATTGTGGTAACCCGAATTCACAAAAATATATTTTCTTTGTGATGAAACTTAGTGTTTTATTTAAATTACCTCAAGAGCGAGGCGAATGGATAGCAACATTGGGTAAGTAAAAAACAGCGCCAACTGAAGGTTTTGGAGATACCAAGGATCGTGGGCATCTACGGGTGCTTATAGGTACACGGTTGCGGAACATAAGTTTATTAGACACGCAACAAATGTCAGTAACGTATATAAAGAAAATATACCATTAACTTGAATAATTAAAATCTACGCATTACGTAATATAAGTGGACTCATACATTCCGTTGAAATGTTATCTTCATTATCCTAAACTAATTTACGAATATCCTCAATTAGTGCTAGTGCGCATCGATACTGGGTTACACACGATAGTAAAGCGTATTACTGTAACGTGGGTTGCGAGTCGCAAATGCACTGAATATTTTCGAAAATCCTAACAGGTAATACTAAAAATCGAAGTTTTAAACGTGTTTGTTACTTTACTGGAGGTAAATGCATATCCATCGGAAACATACTCATAATAATCTGTCCAAGTGACATTTTTTGTAATAATAATAATAATAATAATAGAAGTAATAATAATAAAAACCATACTAATAATAATACGGTAGTGAATAGTTTATATGAATGTGTTATTTCTATAATATATTTAAATTTAATTTGACTTGTGTTCTCATATGTAAATTTGATTTCATTTGTTTTCTGATGAAGCAAAACAAAGTGTAAACAGTTTGTACCGCGTCTTGAATCTGAATGCCGATGTATTATGTAATGTCCAACATTGTTGAGAGAGTTAATAAATAAAAATAAAAAAAATCTAGAGGAATTCGGAAAAAATTGACAGTTCCTCACCCTTAGGCCGAGATATGCAAAATAACTCCTCGACTTCCGGAATGATTGACTGTAGGGGTTGATTGTAAGTGAAATAATCACCTACAATACTGGTGTGCTTGGTGAAAGTTCATAAATGAAAATAGTTTTAGAACAATATAAGAACCTTTACTACATTATTGAGACTCAAGAAAACAGCATCTACACGGCTCCAAAGTAATTAATGGGTATTTATAATTGAGAGGGTCAGTATTTTATGAAACTTGATATTGATGTTTCATTTATAAACATGCCAGAAGGAGATGGTTAAGATCGATTATTGCTCAGAATTATTTAATGCTTGACAGATTTGATACTGTAATAATTTCAATTTCAAATAGCGCTTTTCAATAATAATGTTTAATGCTGCAAATTAATGACTGGTAAAATAATCGTTGTAGATGACACGTGAAAATGATATTAAATATTGTTTTTACGCTCGTCACAACAAATGTATTATTCATATTTAATTTCTAAATTATTAAGCAATCGCAAACTTTTTTTAATGACTTGACGAAGTAGATTAAATAAATCTCAACTATTTGTTGATATGTAGAGGAATGCATTTTGCATTTGAAAAAACTGTTGATTAGTTTAAATAATAGTTGTTAGATTTCTTATCCTCAAATAAGTACATCTTCACTTGTTCATTTTTTTATTTATTCATTAGTTTTAACATAAATACAAAGTTAAAATACTAACTCAACATTTCTTCAAAGAGACAATTTAAAACTGAAACATGGAACATTTTTGTTTCACTATTTTACGAAATAACAACAACATATACTAGCACGTACAAGTGCTCGTGAATAGACATCTAGTGGCAGCCGAAGGTACTTCAAGCCCGCGGATATGACCGAACTGCCACCTACCACCGAAAGGATCAATAATAACTTACGTGCAGATAATTAGGACCATCATAAAACTTCAGACTTCGAAAACGAGAAACTCTCGGATTGAATTTAAAGAGCACTTCCATCGTTTTTTAATCTTCCTTCTATTCAGTAAGGTATGGGATTCGCTGAATATACCCCCTTTCTCGACATCTCTTTTATTGATCTAGTACTAATAGCAATACATTCGATAAGAAATGAATGTAAATATTATTGAAAATTAATTGAAATAAATTGCTTCAATGTTTCTCAAAAACAGTTTTCAAATAATTGAAACAGTTTCAAGTGATTGATCGTCGTGAAATTGTATGACATGTTACAATACGTAATATTTGAATAAAATAAAGCGATTTAATGTTTAAATAACTTACACAAAATTAACCTGAAAATACATTAAAACAATAAAATATTTTTAGACTTTAACTTCATAAATACTTTTAATTCTCATGAAATTCGAATGATGATTCGAATTCGAAATTTTAATTATTTTAAATTCGAAATTCTAATGATGATTCTGTACTAACAATGTCTTAGTTACTAAAACATCAGCATTTTTACAGTCTCCTCTATTAAATCATGTATTGACTCCGCTGGTCGCATATTGTAAAGCCCTGCCTACATTCACTGTTTCTCCTTTTTCCTTCCAGAAAGAAATTAATTGGTTTCTCGAACGACGTCAATCCTATTCTTATTCGCTTCCAGTGAAATACATAGGGTCTATCATAACAAACCGATGATTCCTCATTGTCTGGTTTCAAAATGAAAAGTTCAAAATTGTTTTTTGTCTTGTCACATCTCCGAGAGCGAATTATTGCTGATTGGGAAATATATGGGCTGTGTTTGATATCATATTTATTTTATGTGAGATTTGTGATGATAAAAAGTTTTAACAATGCAACAAGGAAGTCCCTATTTTATATTTACTCAGAACAAGGAAGGAAGTTCAAATGTATGATGATTAAGTCTTAAGAGAAATTAAAGAAGAAAACCCCAAATCTGGAATAAGAACACCTAAGTTAATTTAAAAGTATTATGTACACATTTTTGTTTTAATGTCTTCATTACAGGTTCAGAATCATTCGAATTGTGTCAATGTTAATTTTTATTTTGAAACATTTTGCGTTTTACATAAATCTCTAGAGATTGGTCAGTTATTTATTTTCTCTTTTACTAGATTACGTCGTTATTGGTTCCCTATTCCGATAGGCACATTTGTGTCGTCATTCAAGTTGCTTCTCTCTCGTCTTTGTGTATTGATTTATTTTTTGAAGACACTTTCCCCATGCAGCATTACAACATACTATAAAGTAATACTATTCCAATAACTTGAAGACACGTTATTATCGAGGAGATACATTCGTAATTAATATAATTTCAAAATGCATTTGAAAAATACAACAACGTGGTTTGTGATTAAAAATTATCTGTAAATATATGTGATGACTAAGTGATGTAAAGTATTTTTAAAAGTAATAAGTTTTCCACTGATTCGAAAGAAATACTTACCCTCCTGCCCTTCTGCCTTTGCTCATTTTAAACCAAATATTCTTATTAAAGTGCAAAACTTTCAAGTGTAAATGTTTAAAGAGCGTCACGCAGAACAGTAGGTGTATTGGCTTGCCGGTTCCAAAATAAGCTGATTAATATCAATTGGAAATCTTTGTGGAAGAAGTTCAAAGAACAATAAAGAGTAGAAATTGATCCTCAAAATTGAGATGTGGCATGATTACAGACATATTGGAAACAGGGCTAAAATTTTACTGTCACCCCATTTTTTTCGCTTTAAATTTCATTCACATTCCACTTCACTCAAATTGAAGAAACTCCTCTCTCGTCACCAATATTAGGAGAATCGATTGAAATCCGAAGTAAAAACCGGGTTAGCTGACTCTGGGTATCAACTGATGCCACTGCAGTGCCTCTGATCAGGGTATTCTAGTATTCGTGTCCCGACGGCGGCAGGATTTTCGACCACAGCTACATTGATTGGTCGAATTTAGGCGCGCTGCCTGGAAGACAATTCTAGCTTCTCTGATCGGGAGTTTTCTGTGGTTTTTCCGAGCAACACCAGACGAACGTCGGAGCTGTACCCAATCAAACGGTCACGGACCGCGCGCAATCTTTCCTTCCTCTTGCTTCTCCTATCCTCACCTCTTATTTACGAGCATTTATACTTACAAGAACTACACTACCAAACTTGTCTGGGGACCAGTCGGGAGCTTGGATCTTGTCCAGGCTGGGACGGTGCCCCGCTGATGGAAGATACCTGGTTGGGAAAACCGCTAGAAGGTCGGTGCCGGATCTCACTATCCGATGGAAGAAGATCACCACCACTCCTTCGATAAAACCATGCATGACACTGAAGTGACTAATGACACATAACAGTTGGCACACTCAGAATCACTAATCAATTTATCAAACTGAAATCGCTTGGCTCTTGGCTCCGTGAAAGTTAGGTGCATTGAATTGAATTGATGCCATATTTTTTGTGGCGAGACTCAGGCCATGAGGCCTGCTCTTCCGCCTGACCACGCAAATTTTGCTACGCTCCTTTCACCAACTAGCGGAAAAAATATTACTTGGAAGATGAAACAGGAGATTTGCATGCAGCTCACAGTCTTCATTTAGGCTTGAGGATCTTTTACATGCAGTAAATCTACCAACATGGGACAGCCGGCTTTACTTCCCCTTCGAAGGAAGACTTACGAAGGATTTTTTCGCCCTTATAAATCCACGACTTCGATCGGTTTTGAAACCACAAACTTGGGTATAACTGTCCATTACGCTAACCGCTACACCATCGACGTCGCAAACGTTAATCGATTGAACCCCGAAATAAAACCAACCCCGAACCGAAACTTTCTGAGCCGATGACAGGACGATTGCAGCGGCGGCGAGCCCTTGGCGAGAGCCGCCCGCCCTCCCCCACCTCTGCACCTGTTGAGCCTCGTCGGCGCTTCGGGGTGCGGCACCCCCCCCCCCCCCGTCGGCTGCACTTGTTGCTGGCTGGTGGCCGCAGCGCGCCCCCTGGCGCCGGGTCGGACCGGGGTCAGCGGGCTCGCCGCGGTCCCTTGGCTGCGCGCTCGCCGCGAATATTTCATCAAGGCGCCGCCAGAGCGCGGAGTAATGAGATCGTGGGCATGCGGCCAGTAGGACGGAAATCTCTTGGTCCCTCTCTTGCCAGTAGAAGGGAAACCTCTTCGAAATGTCTCTCTTGGCAAACAAAATGGTAATTATAATAATAATAAAAATAATAGTGACTTTATTGATGTGGCGAGACTCGGGCTATCAGGCCCGCTCTTCCGCCTAACCACGTAATAATACATATATAGATAAAAATTGAAACAGTACATTTAGTAAATTAAATAAAATACAACTTAGATATGTCTTGCCCCTGGGCTCACAAAATGAAAGTAAAAAAAACACAACGTCCCAGCATTTACCTTAAACGGCCGGGGAAAACCAGGGAAAACAAAGGAAGTGTGCATGCTCTTCAACGTTGAGCAACAAAATAAAATATTTAAAATAATTTATAAAGCATTTACTGACACAAGAGAACATTAAAGAGATGCCCGAAAATAAATTATGAAAGAGAAAAAAGAAAATATTAACCCATACGCGTCAAAATGTTAGCAAGAAAATCTCAATCTATTAAAGAATTCATTAAAAAAATAATAAATGAGAATGCACACAACCACCCGGCCAGGACGACGGCTTAGGGCCGATTTTAATTACATCAACATATACCAAGGGAAAAGACGCATTCAGTCAGAGCCATGACAAGTTTAGCTGGAATGAATTCGAAATTACAAGTTGATAATACAAACAAAAAAAAACAAAAAAACAACAACTTTCTAATCTTATATTAAACTTAATTTAAACTAATTATACTGTTGTTTATTAAATTAAGAATTAACCTAAGAAGTATAAGAAAATACAAAATAAAAAAAGTTAAAAATGTCATATAAAATGTTACATTTAGCGTACAATTTTGAATAATAATAATAATAATAATAGTATATAAAATTTAAAATAATAATAATAAATAAAATTTAAAATAATAATATATTGAGTACACACTTTCACATCGTACATTATCAGCTCAGTAGAAGAGTATTTAAATGTTTTTTGAATGATCGCAATGTTTTACATTTCCTAACATTTTCTAGAAGGTTATTCCACTCTCGGGTCGTTGCTACTAAGTAAGATTTATTATAAAAATTGGTGTTACTTTTAGGAATTATGCATAGCAAGGATTTCTGGAATCTTTTTGTTTTGAGATAAGACATTTTATAAGAGAGGTAAGCAGGTACACCCGTATTTAATATTTTGTAGAAAAGGCACAAACTATGAAACAGGCGTCGACCTTTCAAGTTTAATAAATGATTTGCTTTACAGTACCCCGATATGTGATCATACTTTCTGATATTGTATTGAAACCTAACACATGCATATTGAACTCTTTGAAGAGCATCAGCGGTTGATTTATTTATGTTACCGTACACGGTATCACCGTAATCAAGCAGGGGGAGCAGGAGTGATTTTACTAGAAGTTCTTTGGTTTTGGGTGGAAATTATCTTTCTTCACGACTTACTTCGTCGGATTGAATTCATTTCTTGACTCAAGTTTGGTTTCTAAGTTTCCGCTCTGTTCTGGCTCGGTCTCGCAGCTGGGCTCTTGCATCGAATATTTCATCAAGGCGCCGCCAGAATGCGGAGTAAGGAGATCGTGGGCATGCGGTCAGCAGGAGGAACATCTGTTGGCAGCAAACAGAATGCTAATTACAAGGTCGTACTATCTTCATGCCGTAATCCATGAGATTTTCTGAATTCTTAGATATCATTTTGATTTCTAAGTCTCTGGCCTTTGCTGTCTTAGTTCCCCAGCTGCGAGCAAATATTTCATGAAGGGGACAGCAGAGTGTGAGTAATGAGATCATGTGCATGCGGCCAGTGTGAGGGAAATCTGTTGCCAGCAATGTTGCTAGCGAACAGATTGTTAATTACAAGATCCGATTATCTTCACGACTTAGTGGGACTGACTAAATTTCTTAATATCATTTTGAAGTTTCTGCTGTCTTCTGTTCCAGCACCTTAGTCAGTCATTAATGTAATTAAGAATGGCACATCCACTTTTTCAGAAAAAAAATATTTTCTAAAAAATTGCACTGATCTCACATATTGCCTTTTATTTTTGCCATTTATTACAGGACTTTGTGAACAATATATTTCATCTTGGAATATTAAATAATTTAATCATTAGATAAGTGCTCAACATATAATTATATTGAGATTACCTTTACCAATCACGGTCGTTTGTTCGAAAATTAACTTAATTAATTCTACTATTTATCCATGAAACATTATTTCCAAAAGAGATTGAAAATATTGTATTAAAAATAAATGTAATAAATATTTATTGTAACAAAATAATGATATATAATGAATTAGTTTACATTTGTATTGTATACATTTAAAAAAAAATTAATACGCCTGTAACAAGTAATGTACTTCAGCTTCCGGGTCAATGACACCCACCTCGATCAGGTTTTTCTCCAGTTTCCCTGATCCATTGAGCAAATGCTGAGATGGCCCCCTGTTTTGCTTCTGGACGTAAATGTAGTTTCACTGTGCGCACTCCTTTGTTGAGCACTCCTTTTGCGTATAATGGTAGGAGTAGAACTGATGTTCATTACTATTTTGTTAGCAATGCAGAAAAATAAAATCAGCAGTTCATTTACCGTTGAAATTGATTTTCTATAACTCGGCAACAAACATTTTTCAAATTTTTATTTTTCTAAAATAATAATATTTTTCTAAATTCTTGTTTCTAGTTTTGCATTTATTTATTTTAGGCCTCAAGAAAATGTGCGCAGATAATCTCTTTCCCCACACGTCATATACAGTTTTTACTGTTTTTGACCAAATAAATAAATAAATATTATTTAGTGATGAAAAGTATTAAGTTTACATTTTAGTAACTAATGTAACCGAAGCAAAACGCACTGTAATAATACGGACAATATTGGTCGACAGTGAGCACCGGACTCACCTACAGTAATGTCTTTACGTAATTTAACATGTTTTTCGAAAGCTTTTTACTTTCCCGTATACATATATACGTAGTATTGGGAAAGTTATGTAATGTTGCGGAAAATCTATTTCCAGATTTCAACGGAAATACACGTTTTGGGATCCCCTGATGTATAAAATGTGGTTATTGTCAAAACGTCCGTCCATCTGTCTGTCCGTCTGTCCATCTGGGAACATCACTAGCGCTTATACCATGAGTAGATCTTTTTCCAAATTGAAGAAACCCCTGTCCATCTGACTCGAGTTGGAAGCTTTGAGATTTTTGAAAAACTTTCTTCAAAATTTGAGGCTACATTTCATGAAGACCTTGGGACATTTTCAATTTTTTTTTCAAAAACAGCCCCAAACTTTTCTTTAAATTTCTTGTAAGAAAAGAGTAAAATATGCTTATTAAGGTGGCATGTGTCCTAATTTCACGGTTAACTCTGAAATTTCGAAAATTGCAAAAGTTTGGAATTTTCGGGGTCTTCCTACAACTACAAAATTGAAGATAGAGATTCTTCCTTCCAGTAATGTTTTTTTCCTTAGTGACTTCTTTCATTACAGTCATGTACGTTTTTTGAAAATGTTCGTAGTTTTCGTAGAATATTGCTTGCAATATATACTATTTTTTTAAATACAAAAACAATATTTTCTCAAAAAGGGCTCCAAATTTATTCTTTAAACTTAAAGTAGGGATAGTGGTTAATGTACTCTATGAGATGACATAAACGTCACATTGCTCTATTCATTTGTTTGTTTTCAAAAATTATAAATGTAATTTTTTATATGTTTTGAAAATGTCCCAGGGCCTTCATGTAAAGTAACCCCAAAATGTGAAGAAAGTTTTTCAAAGTTCCACGTATTTGTGTACGATCAGATCGGGAGGCGAATATTTATTCTGAAAAAAAAAAGTACTACAAATTGTGTAGGCGCAAATGCTATTCACAGACACACAGGCAGATGAACCAATAAACAGACAAGACGAAAAGATAGACGGGCACACCGATGAATGGATGTTTCGAAAAAAACACTTCGCTAGCATACGTTTGCCCGTGCCTTCGATATTCCCGAACCTTGCGTGCCTCGTCTACCCCATTTCTCCTTCTCTCCATGTTTTTCCCGCATCTCATACTCCTCACCCATAGCCGGTTGACAATTACTACTGCTTTCCCGTACGTTATCGTATTTTCCCTTTTCTCCTTTTCACAATCTCTCTGAGGTTTTTACCGTACTTCACCCTTTTCATTTGTACCAGTTTTCCAAACAGTCCGGTGTTCCCGATCCCCTCCATCCCACTTGCCAATCGTTGCTATGTTTTTCCTTTAACTCTCCCTCCTCTCTCCCTCCATTTACCAATTCCTCAGATGCACCGCTAGTTCCTCGCAGGCACCCGTTTTCCTCTACCTTCACTATTGCCGCATCTCACCCGCCTCGTCCGCCCCATTTCCCCATCTCTCCTATGTTTTTCCCGCGTCGCACCCTCCTCGCCCGCAGCCGTTTGCCAATCCCGGCGCCGCGCGCGTCGCTGTTTGTGCAGCGCTGGCACTGCGTAATCCCCACTCCCCACCCCCGCCCCCTCCACTCCCTTCGCCGGGCGACGTGGGGCGATGCTCCGCTGCGCGGCTTCCACCTTGGAGGGCGCCACGTGCAAGCCCGGCTTTGTCTCTGCCAGGGGCGGAATTTCTCGGCCGTGAAAGCTTTTCCCCTGCGCTTCGTTTCCTTGCAATTGGTCGAGGTGATCTGAAAAATAGTTTTCCCGCGTAGTAGCACGAAAATATTTTTCATTTGATAAACATGTCACTGCAGTCCCTCTGACCGGGAGGTCCTAGGTTCGAGTCCCGACGGCGGAAGGATTTTCGACACTGGCTTGCCAGCTAGGTCGAATTCAGTCGCCGTCTGGAGGAGAATTCTAGCGGCCGGCTGCTCTGATGGATTGTTTACCGTGGTTTCTCCGATAAACACCAGGCGAATGCCGGAGCAGTACCCTAACAAACGGGCCACGGACCGCGCGCGATCTTTCCTTCCCCTTCCTTGACCTCTCCTCTCCTCTTACACACACACTTACACTAACATGCACTTCACTACCACACATGTCGGGAGACCGGTCGGGAGCTTACAGCTTGTCCCGGCTGGGGCGGTGCCCCGCTGGTGGGAGATACTTGCTTGAGGGGAAACCCCGCTAGTCGACGGTAGGTCGACGCCAGATCTCGCCATCCAGCGGGGAAAAGTTCATCGCCACCTCCCGAGGAAAAACACGCACTACACTAACGGGACTAATGACCAAAGTAGTTGACGCGTCCGGAAACACGAATCAATCAGTCAATTTCATAAACTGCAGTTTTTTTAAGTTCACTTAGTGAAAATATTATTGGTAGTGTTCGGAATTGTATAGTATATTTAAATTTTGCAGTACATAGAAATATTCTGAGAGAAGATATTTATTTATAATACTACAGAATTTTGTCATAATATCAAACGATTTAAATCATAACATGGCAGCGTGCATTATTTCCAAATACAGCAAATTATTCTTAAAAACTAATATTTCAAACCTGAGAATAAATGAGGAAGGAACGATCGCATTGGGTCCGTGGCTCGATTATTAGTATATTCCTCCGGCATTCTTGTGTTGATCGGAGAAACTACGGAAAACCAACGATCATTGCAGAGATTTTATTGAGGTTTGAAATTTTAGTTTTCAATAATAATTAGCAGTTTTTGGAAATAATGCACGCTGCCGTGTTATGATTTAAATCATCTGATATTATGACAAAATTGATTGAAGCAATGGCTTCTTCGCTTGACCAAAAAGAGCTTGTATAGCTTGAGCATTGTTCCAATGTAATTTTTGTACATTGCCTTGAATTGTGAATGAGTAATTCTCTGAAAAGTAGGATACTACAACCGCACAAAACTAAAAATATTACAAACAATATCTATAAAGAGCATTACTTGCCCCATTATTCCGCTTTGTTGACCGAAAACTGCTTTTCGATATTGTGAACCAGTAATAAGATATGAGTGTGGGTCACAATTGGTGGGTCACCCGGAATAAATAGAAGTTTCTGACTTCCAAAATATGCTTCAGATACATTTAAAATGAAAATTAATCACTAAATAACGAAAGCAAGATTCACAAATGATAAGCGTTTATAAATGCGTAGTTCTCCTAGGTCCATTAAAAGCAAAAATGAAAATGTAACTTTAACCGGTAATAACATTGATAAATTCAAATGTACCATCGAGATTCTTTAACTTCTATAAACTTCAATGTCTCCGCTTCAATTTGGTGACTAAAAGAAGAAAACCCGAGATGGAGTATTTGAGAAAATGAATTTTGAAAAAAAAATGTAATTATTTACTTTGGAAGGCCTTATTAATGCCGTTATAATTAGGGTTTATCATATCAAACTTTTAGAGTGGGATGTACTCATCAGGCAAGTTGCAAAGTAAAATCAAATTTGAAAATACTTTACTAGTTTTTTAGATAATACCCCCTGAAACTCATGTAAAAATCACATTTCAAAATTTTAAAAAGGAAGTAAAATTGAATGCCAAAAATACAATATTTAGTGTTGTTTCGTCATTCTAAAACGATTTAAATAGTTTCAGTCGAATCGGAAGATGGTCGGGAAATTTTGGCCGATATGACATGGAATGACTCTCATTTATTTCTATAATTCTAAATTATTTAATAAAATGACAGTACAGAAATTACACGTACACGGTAATAATCCCTATTACCGTGTCTAAGAGGTTTGCTTGACAAAGTACGAGTGACAATAACTTCCTCTTAAACAGAGTAGTAGGTCTGCTACCCAACTCTAACAATGATGGGAATGTGTATTAAATTACTTTGTGATCTATGTACTTTCACTATCCCATAAAACGCAATATTGTGGTTCGTAATTTAATTTATTGCAATAGATTCGAGAATATTAATTTACCTTATTAATATATTAGTGTTACTGGGCGCGTCAAGTGCTAGGATCATCGATCTAGTAAGAGTAATGCATGTTTTTGTCGCACAGGTGGCGATGATCTCTCGCTAGATGGTGAGATCCACCACCAGTCTACATTTCGGCTTGCGGATTTTTCCGTAATCTAGTATCTCCCACCAGCGGGGCATCACCTCAGCCGGAATATGCTCTTAGCTTCCGTCCGGTCTCTCCAGCATGTTTGGTAGTGCAGTGCATGCAAGTGCGTGTAAGTAAGCAGTGATTAGAGAACAAGCAAGGGAAAGGAATGATCGCGCGCTGTCCGCGCCCGTTTGTTGGAGTATTGCTCCGGCATTAGACTATCGTTGATATGAGACATCAAGCAGATCTACCGATCAGAGAATCTGGCCATTACCATTCTTCTCCAGACAGCGGCGAAATTCGACCTAGCTATTTACCGCCGAGACTACCGTAGGATCTCCCGGTCAGAGTTTTTACAATGGTTTCCAATTGATACTTTGAGTTACCTTAGCCAGTCATTTACTTTATAAACGTGGAAGCACGACATAACGTGGAAGCACTTCCGATTTTATATGGCCATAAACATGCGAATCCTTTATGATTCATTGACGATGAATGGGTTGATGGATTTCGTGTCTCATTCCCATGTAATCATAAATGAATTTATTATTTTACGTTCTCAGCTCGTGTGAAGACCATAGGGACTAGGAAACATTCGGTCGGTCTGTCTTTGGAAGACGCAAAATAGTGTGATGGGGGGAGAGGCATCAAGAAAATGGTGAACGCAAGATGAACTCGTGGGATAAGAAAGACTATCATCGTACTTTGCAGAGACACAGAGCAAATTGTAGCAGGTTAGGAGGCCAAGAAAACATCGTCATGAGCTAAAAGTGGACGATTGGCTTGATTCGCAGGTTGATGGGAATATGGATAGCTTTAACTGAACATCGATTTTATTAAATTGTTACCTCCTTGATAATTGTATTTTAGAGTTCAATGGATTTGTGATGACGGTATTCGTTTATGCTCATTAGTTGTGTTATTTTTTTAATATGGGGCATTTACTTTTAAAAGTCATTACTACCTTCTTGCAATTATATAGTTCCTTACTTTAGTAGTGTAAATGCAAATTCTGATATTTAAAAAAATTTTGTTTCCTGCAGGCTAATAAACTATAAGTAATACGCGTATTCAGTAAATGTAAATCTATTTAGACTATACTGAACATGATGTAGTAGATACAGGAAAATGACTGGGCGTGAAAGAAGTGTACAAACTGCGAATGTAGGCGGTAGATGAACAACATCGACAGAGATCCACTGTGGAAAGCGGAGAAACATGCGTTTGTGGTGAAGTGGCACGTAACAGGTCATACTGCAATTGAGTACCACTCTGTACCAGTAACTTACAAAATAAATTAATTTCAATACATTACCAATAATAGAAATAATAATAACTATAATATTAATAACAACAATAAAGAATTGACTGAACTTAATATTACATACGAATTCTGCACTACACCATAAGCCGATACAGCACTGCAATCTGTTGTATTTCACTGCTCTGCATTGCACGACGCAAGTTACATAAGTTTTAACATACTATAAGTTTAAGTAAGTTTCTAATGATGCTCATTTCATCTAAACTAAACTAATTATAACATATTTCTGGGATTAGGTACATTGCAAGGAATAGCTTTGAAATTGTTGCTGGCAAACTGTTGCAATCTGTTGTAGTTCTATTTATGAATGAAAATTTCCCTCTATCTGTTCTCTACTTTGTTGCCCAAATTTTATAATTATGGTCTCCTCTAACCAAATACTTTTACTTCTCTAGTCCAGTAAGAATTTTCTGCCAAGCTGGTTTGCCTACGAACGATTTAAATAAATTGTAAAGACTCGCTTTTCTTCTTCGTCTTCTTGTTTTTTGCATTTCCCGTTATTGTTTTCATGTGTTTTCCCATACGTAAACTTGAAACACTTCTTTTGAATTCTTTCTAGATTTAATTTGTGAGAAAGTGTAATGGGTCCCAACAAGTCACTCCGTATTTCATTATAGAACGGGCAGGAGATGTATATACCAATTCTTCCGTATTTACTGCATATTTATTTAATGTTCTCATTACAATATGCAACAATTTCCACATTTTTATTGTTATCATGTTTTTCTGATTCTCCACCGTAATCACCCATGTCATCCACCCATGTCATAATCAGCAACAAAACTATCAAAAAGGTCAGCCATTTAAATGTAAAAAAATGATAAATCAAAAATGTGTATTTTCTTCATACTTTAATAAAAATTCTTGTTAAAAGTAAGTGTGTATAAGATTTTTGAGCTGACTTGCATTAACGAAGGTGTAAATGTTAAGTATTTAAGAAATCACCTGTGTTAATAGAGTAGTTTTTGAGGCATGTAAACCTAAAAATCATAAAATTAGCATGGCCTAGACAGAGATATCCTTCTTTCCTTAAAAAATAAGTTGATCACAATTGTACGACGGAACATGAAGATACATAAGATTTAACGACACCGCTTCAGACATCACTCGCAAGTTGAGTAGTGCTTTATAAAAGATGGTGAATGATATAGAGAATACTGGAATGCCTTGCCACTGGATACTCCTTAAGGACTGCAGGGCGACACCTTCAACACAAAAATCCATTATGGGAAAAGTTGCAGAACGAATTAAAGTTCCATTAAATCGACTGGCTTCATTTGTGCATTCCACCAACGAAAGTTTTAATGACAATTTTTTTCATGTGCCCACGTAAGAAAAAGATCAATGTTTTAAAACTATCCACACCGTGGACTATCTCGCTGCTGTCCGTAGCTGGTGCATAATAAAAAAGGAAATAATGTTAGGATGAGGGAGAGTTCAGTAATTGTAAGGGTTTCGTTCTGCATACTCGACGCCTGTTAGCTAAGCAAAGAATATCGACCAGTTCATCCGATTTCACAAATTAATTTTGCTTGTTGCAAATATTTAAAAAAAATATTTTCGTGAACACAACTACATCTTCCGTTATAAAAGTAAAAGTTGTCTTTTAATTAATGTCATCATGTCATTAATACCACGATGGTTGCGTACAACACATTCTGTGGTTTGCGCTCTCATAATGCGCCCAAGAAATATTACGAAGATACAACATATACGCGATTGTCAAGACACACGTGCCTCCCTTTCTAGTTTGCAACTCACGGGCCGCAGTGGCCTGCAACCTGATATGAAAGTCAAGAAAAGCAAAGTACATGGAAGAGAAGACTAGAACAGGAGAAGGGCGCTGATAAGCACTGAAAGGGGCGTCGGTGAAGACAAGAGAGAAAGAACAAGCCCACAGCGACCGGATCCTAAGAATGGATGAGCAAACAATGCAACGTGAAGAGACGACAGCAAATACAAAAGAATGCGGGAAAGAGAGAACCTGCTTTGCGTGGAGAGGTGTCAACATCGGTACAGTGAACCCGGTCGTCAGGAAACAAAACACAGAACAGACAAAAGACAAGTATAATATTTTGAGTTACAGAAACAAAAAGATTTTTCCCATTCATTTATCTATAACGACATTTTTTATTTCCTTTAAATGAGGACAAAATACTTGAAATTACTATTTTTAAGTCCACCTTTTTTGTACCAATGTTCATATGAAATACGTTCTAAAGTGTGATCATATAATTTTATTGAATTCACTATTGTCTCTTCAAATTTACTTAGTTCTCTGGGAAGTATTTTTCCGTACATGATAGGGTTAATTCACCAAAGGATCCCAAAACAATGGAGCATAATACAAAGATCGGTTCACATTTTATAGCGAGGTACCGTCTGCGATAGCCAGGCGCAAGAACTATTTTCTCTACAATGCATATAATTGGTTGCTTGTAGGGTTCGAGTTCCGCGGTGACTGATTGTCGATCAGCTAGATAGCCAGGTCGATTTCAACCCCTGTCTGAAGAAAAATTATAGTGGCCGGTTGCTCTGATCGGTAATTTTCCTTGATTTCTCCGAGAATACCAGGCGAATACCGGAGAAGTAATGAACGGACCACGCCCAGCGTGTGAGCATTCCTTCCTCACCCCTGTCCCTCTTCTCCATTTCACACCACACACATGAAACAGACTACCACACACATTGGGAGACAACTGGGAACTTACACTGCGATTTTTCTAACTTTGCCTCACAAGGCCCGTCTTCACAATAGAATATATCACGGTATTTCGCGTCGTCCTCAGTCGTGCCGCTAGATCTCGCATTATCGCGATCGTGTCAAGCAATGCTTGTGATCATGCGACTTCTGGCGGCACGACCGAGAAAGACGCGAAATGCCGTGTGGTATTCCATCGCGACGACAGGGGCTTGAGAGGCAGAGTTAGAAATATCGCACCATAGGGATTGACCCGGATGGGGCGGCACTGCGCAGTTGGAGGTACACCACAGACACCCCGGAAGCCCACGTGTGGGATGGCGTCGAATCTCACGCTCTAGCAGGAGAAGAAAACAGCCACCACGTGGAATCTAAAATGCTCTCCCCTTATGACACTGACCACAGCAGTTGACGCCCGACAATACAAAAAAATAAATCAATCAAATATTGTGAGGTACCTTTATTATATACTTCCAAATTCAATGTTCTCCGTCTAGGTAAGTTTGACTGTATTATTTCTATAAAATGCATTATTCACGTGCCTTTGGTGATGTGGGTGTGAGAGTATCTTGTAAGGAAAGGATGAAAGAGTTGTTCGACAAACCAAGTAATTTGAAGAGACAATATTAAATACAATAAAAGTATTAGATCATATTTTAGAACGTGTTTCAGATGTACTACGGCGAGGGTACAAATAAGGTAAATTTAAACATCACGAGTATTTTTTTCTCATTTAAAGGCAACGCAAAGTTTCATTGTAGCTAAATGAATAGGCCTATGCATAGAATCTGTATGTTTCTGTAACAAAAAGTAACTTATTTGACATTTTTACGATGCTCTCTTTTCTCTAATGAAGAAGTCCACAGTTTCAGCAGCGAATAAGCGCCTCTAACAGTTCAATGCGCTGTTGCCACACATGACTACGCATACGGTACCACCTTCATTACAGATAAATTAAATTTCTGAAAGGGTGTGACATGTCTTGATATCATGTCCACAACATTCGCTAAAGCTGAACCATATCGCTTCTGCGACTTCCTGCGAGTCAGATGAGCGGCAGCACTGAACCCTGAAGAAAGTAAACAAATCATCGCAAGCTGGTTGCTTCAGAGCAGGTCACATGACGTACCACAGCACGTGGCGAGAGAACTGTCAGAGTCGCTTATACGCTGCCAGTACTGCAGGTTCCTCTGGGAGCCTGGCGCCTGGAGGGGTCAGCGGTGAGTAAATCCGGCCAGTTGGAAATCCGCGGCGCGTTGTGACGCGCCGGAAGGAGAGGAGGAGTGCCTCGGGGGAGGGGAAAGGCCGGGAAGGGGGGAAGAGGGTAGCGGAGGGGTGGAAGGGGGGAAGACAGGAGGGGAGAGGATGGATAGGGAGGAGGGGAGAGGGAGGAGGGGAGGACGAGTTGTGAGGGAGAGGAGAGGAGGAGGGAGGGGATAAGAGGGGATGGAGGGGGTATATGAGGGGAGAGAGGGGGGAGATGAGGGGAGAAAAGGGGAGTGGGCGGCGGCGAGGGTAGTAGTTACGGGTGGCGCGCGTCGTTGTGACGGGGCGCGGGGGTGGCGAAGATGGCCGGCAGCTGTTTGCCGCGTTGAGTGGCGCCGGCGCCTCCGGGTCCCGCCACCCGCTGCGCCACCTGTTTGCCCAGCCCCGGGCCGCACTCTTCCGAAGGCACTTTGGCTAAAATGTTTGCAAACCACGGCGCCGGAACATCTTGTAAGAAAACTCGCGGAGCGCAGAGCTAATATTGGACTGCAAAGCAAACGAAGACCAAGGAAATCGTAATTTCATATCAGGTAAATTTAAAACTAACACTCCGTATTCAGGTAAGTATTTGCACAGAGCCACTGTATGCATTTCCTTCCGGACTTCACAACTCCTTCTGGATGTAGAGGAACCCAGAGACCCTGTGGGAATGTTTCTTTGGTCGCCAGAGAAAAGACATGTGAACTACCTAAAAAAGTTCAGCACCAAGATGTACGTAAAACGGCGTACATGGATACCTAAAGAAAATATTGAAATTTTTACCACGCAAAACAACTTCATTGTTATTTCGAGATTTCTGCCAATAATAGTACACTTCAACAATTAATTCTACATGCTGGCATTTTCAGAGATTTATATGTGAAATAGGACATCAAAAAATATTTTACCAGTGACGAAATCTTATCTTGGTAACGCATAGACATATTCATCGCACAGAAAAATCTTTACAAACTTATATATTAAAAATTATTCATATGAAAAACAGAAATTAGGTAAAGAAAAGGCAGTGTACCTGACGTATATATCGGGTTGTTTCTGATGTACCAATGAATTACATATTTTTTGTGAGGAAATGCGTTATGGTAATTTATTGGCATATACGTCTTAGATCCGCTATGCCCTCTAAAGATGAATAATTCACGAGCAGCCTTCTTCGAAACCGAAAGTTCGTGCCTTGGATAGAACCATAAACAACGGCGAGACTAAAAGTAATCTCGAGGTGGAATTTCAAAGCCACATTTAATAAAGGGGATGTAGGAGTAATAAAGCACCGAACGCAAATATTTAATCTCGTCGTAAACAGACAAAATTGTCTTTATAAAACCGCAACATAGGGGAACTCCTGCGGAAAGTGAACGAACACGGGCCTAATGCTGTGGGGACTGGAGGAAGCAGGTTTCATGGCAAATTGATGCTGGCTTCGGTGGGCAGTTTGCGAACGAGATGATCTGGAAGGGGTGCGTAGGCAACAGGCAGGTATTGGCAGGAGGAAAGTTGCTCGATTGGGTTGGGGGTGAGGGAACTGCTGTGCACGGAGAAGTTACATGGAAGAAGTTGTTTCAGGGACGTGGAGTGGGTTTCAGTGGTTAGAAGGCCTAAAATTGATGATTCGCGTAAGAGTAAAAGTATTTAGAGTGTGGTCTATTTAGTTCGTTGAAAGCAGTGAAAAAAAGCAATATCATTTAAATACAGAATATAATGATTATGAAACTCAACATCATACTATCTCACATTTTTGAGAAAGTAATTATATTCTCTCATGTAGATATTAGCCAATAAAATGTGATAAAATACAAATTTTATGAAACCTATCATGATAATTTGTGCCAAAAAGATGGAGCTTCGGGGCTGTAGTGAAAATCAAGTTGGTAAATCAGAAGATACAAGAAACTATGGAATGATACAGATGTACCCTATCATTGAGGAAACAATTTAACAACAAAATAGTAAAAATAAAAAATAAATTTGAAGAATATCATTGAAAAGAAACACCTAAATGAAGCAAACGTGACGAAGGCAGCTAAATTAACAGAGCATTTCTCTTAAAATTGAGGTTATTAAAAAAACTAGTGGTGCTACAACGTTAAGTATTTTCACGCATGAGTATTACATAAATTTTAATACCTCAGTTTGTGTCCATAATTTCAATTCTTGATACCGCAATTTCTTCAGATGTAATTACATCTCACTCATCACTTGTAAAATTCATTACTAGTTGTTGCACAACTAGTAATTAGGTGCGAAAACTAATTCTTCTAATGCTAACACATGAACACAAATTCAATAATATAAAACTGTGCCCCGTACAGCGAGAAGTATTATCTGCTTACACTGAGGTAATACTACGAATTTCAAATTACCGTCTTGCGAGGTTTACATGTTAGTATTTCGATACGAATTAAGACGTACTCAAATACAAGAAAACTATTAATAGGCTTATTTAAAAAATAGATAAAATGACATACTGTTTTATTTGTAATTGTGTCTTAGAATTATAATATTAGAAGTTATATTCCACTAGCCTTTAGGCTATTTCGTGAAACACTCATCAGCAGAAGCCCCAATGAGTTCAGATGCCACGTCCATTGAGACTCTTGAATATCTAATACTTCATATCTATCCTCAAATACCTCAATGCTATTCTCGAAACTTTACTTAACTTGAATTACTCATATTCCATTACAAATAGTCATGAACACTGACCACTGATCATGCACGTAAAATTGGAAAAAAAGTATCGAATAATATCACTCTATATTTCAATGCACCTCTCGTCCCCCATCAACAAATTTTAGAGATGGTCCAACGAATTTTGGAAGGATAGCCCCTCTAAAATATCCATTATTGGACACGAATTAATAGTGAATGTTATGTTTTTATTAAATAAAATAAAATGTAACATAATTTATCTCCCAAAATAAGGTTGTCTTTTGGGGGCCTTTAAGCTTATTTTTCTCTTAAATACTTATGCGCTATACGCAAAAATTAGTTCAGATTTTATATCAGGTATGTAGACGATTACCGTTATAATTGTTATATAACAGAACAAATTTCCAGTAATATTAGAATTTATTAATACATGCAGCCAATCTATTCAATTTAAATTGAAAGAACAGAAAGAAGAACATAATCAGATCGTCGTCTTTGATATTACAACATATAGAGGGTAATCAGTAATCATAATTTAGAAGATAATTGGTTCACTTCAGAATTAACCCAAGATGGTTAATGGTGACTTACCTGGCCATTCAACTTTGTTAAAAATTGGAGTTATCTACAATTTAGAAGATAGAATTATTTAATTATCTCATAAGTTTCATTTTGATAATTTGAATAAAGTAAAATAAATTCTTTTGGATATTCATTACCTTGAAAAATACATACTAAAATAAATTAACAAACATTTCCACAAAATGCTAATTGTCACCTAACAAGATAGCTAATATTTTCATTGATTCTATGCAAGCTCAGAATCATGTTTCAGTTGTAAAATCACTGACCTTGCTATATCAACAATTTTTAAGACAAAGTACAATACAAACTAAAAAGGCGTTATTAAGAAACAATGTTATAAAAAGCACTAACGTTAGAATACCCAAACACGGCATGACGGATAGTTTATGAAATGAAATGTAATGATTGTAAATTGAAGTACATTGGGCAAACAGAAAGAATAGTAAAACAGAGAATAACAGAACACGGAAATAATATCACAAAAATTATAAATAGACTGAGTTAAATATCCCAGTCTAGAATTAACTTAAATCATACAAAGGATTCTGTTTCATTTCGATTTTTTGTGGTTAAGCCCAAGAGGATTAAGTAATTAACACGGGAAAACGTTAAGTATAAAATCTCAAAACGAAATGAATACAGTTATTGTACCCAATCAATTTACAAATAAATATATATGTAATCACACCTTAAATATTGCTTTGTATTAACACATACTTTTTATATTTAACCCAATCATTACAATACTCTAGCCATTCCATATCATGGCAAAGTCTCTAATTAACCGTTAATGCGACTGCTAATTCGTCAAAACCGCTCTGCACCACGGAACTAATTCACTTATAAGAAGTTTTCGTATTCGTGTACTCGATAGTAGAGTATTTTCCACTGATTCAACAGGACTGCACCCAACCCGGAAGTTGATTCAACCTAAGGATGTATTTGGATTCTTCTTCATATAGATCTTAATTTTAATTTTTAACCACAAGATGTGCTCTCATCTACTTTGCAATTTTATTTTTTGTAAACATTTTTTTGTATTATTCATTTCAATTAAACACTTTTGTAATATCTATTTTCAATTGTAGAACCTGATGAGGAAGACAGAATAGTCTCAGAAACGATGTGATAAATGTAATCTCATAGAATTTTATAATGTTATTTTTATTTGAATAAATTATGTGATTCGACTAAATCTTGAAAATATTCAGACGGCTGTCCAAAATTAAATAAGTATTATAAAAGTAAGCATTATATTAAAGAGACAACCAAAATAAAAAATTGTGTATGATATTACTTATGGCTTAGCCACTAGGGTTGTTCACATACGGAGAGACACAGTAAATAAAGTTTTCTATATCAAGGGCCCCCAAAAACATTGATTTTGACATAAAAATTGTTAGAGTACAAAATGTACAATACAAACAAGATTTATCCATTTTTTCAGTATCATAACTCCACAAAACGAAAAAAATCCCCGTTTTCACGCAGCATTACAGTACTTACTCTATATTGTGTAAGCAGTAGCCGAGCATGCAAGCACAACCCTGTGTCTCCCTGACGGGACCGCAAAAGGCGTAAGCATTTGACTGGAACATTGAAATAAGCTTAACATTACTTTATACTTCGTATACTACACTGTATATGCATATCTATAAGAAAAGTAAAAATCCCGACATTATTTATCTTAATGAATGAATTTTTCCCCGACATATATTATCTGTAGGAGCGAATAATATTACCATGACTGTTGTGCCTGGAATAAAAAATGAGAGTCAGGAGATAGCATGAATTCCCAAATTCAAAAATGTCAAATAATTCAGCCTATATATGAGTGTATCAATAGCTACGTGTCCAAATAAAAGTCAACAACAATAAATTCGCATAAAAAAATAATATGGAGAAAGTTAATAACATCATGATGGTAAATTACAAAAAACATCATGCACATCAACTGTTAGAATAAAGTATTAGCAATATACTACTTATTAAATTACATAAATATACAAGTTTATTTAGTTTTTGATTTGTTTCCAATGGCTTACCTGCAGTAATGAGAACATGGTGTTCACACAAATCACATATTATTTTACATGACTGAGTTAAAGTTTCAAATATTTAAAAAAGTATGTTTGAGGTTTTAAAAATGTATTTTTAACTTAGGAAAAAAGGACGTACTTCCACCTCTTCCCGAAAGGGGAGAAGGTACTTCGTGGTGGTTGAATGGAGGCGGTTTCGTGAGTTAGGTGACGAAGGGCTCATTGTTTACTCAGGCACAAGTTCAACGGTCGAGGCGTTGGAAGAACTGTGTCAGGAGCTGCGGTCCGGCGGAGGCGGGGATGAGGGCAGGGGCAGGCGCGCTGAGGCGGCAGCAGCGCATTCTGGCGGCGGATATCGATCGGCTCCCTGGAGGGGGAGGAGGCTGCGGAGGCGGCGACGGCGGTCGGCTCAGACCAGCTCCCTCGTCACGGACGACGGGCTCTGAAATCCCACAGCGAACTCTAACTCAGCCAGGCCTTTCCATCTTGCAATCAGCGAGACGTTATTGAAAATGTGGAATCGAGAATTGGAGAATGGATATACACTCGTTCATTTCTTTTATTTCAAGCTAAGGATTAAAGCGTGTGGTTTGTGAATCCGACCCTGAACACATGAAAGATTGGAATTCAATGAAAAAAAATGTTACGACTACTTCATGTATAAAATATATCCTGTTGATAATTTATGATGAATTCAATATTAATCAATAATACAAAACTGTACAGAGGGAATATTGAACATTGCTTTGAAAAATTCAAAGTTCTAATTCGCGTTTTTTACGTTCTTACTTCAATTTTTTCTTTCTGAACTATTACAAGAAATTAAAATTACATGTTCTACTAAATAGAATTTCAAAATATGATGAATAATAAAATATTTGAAAATAAGGCGCTTTACTTCTTTATAAGACCATCTTCGTTACTAAATAGTACCTATTACGCGTAGTGGTTAATAATGGATGTTGCCTGCACTCCACACGAAATGCAACCCGTCTGGCACCTCTGTATTAATAGAGAGAGGTTGCAGCTTCCCTGAGACAACGTCCAGCGAAAGATACGATTGCGGTGGCGCAACCAATACAGCCTTGCTCCCAAATTGGCAGGTTCGATCTCCTACCGAAACCCATTTTTCGAATGTGAAAATCGATTTCACGTATATCGCATTTTTATTACGGCATGTAGTATTGAACGGCTGAGAAACATTTGGATTTTCTCCGCAAAACCAAGTCTGCTTATTAAGCATCCAAAATGGTTTGGAATTGTGTGCTGCTAGTAGCAGCAAGACAAACGTACGATTACTCGCAGTACCCTTTGGGCAGATAATAAAGTTCAACTTATGAGAATGAGCAATTATTTTCTAAATATCACTTTTCGGTAGCTTATTAATTATAGTAGATCAGGGCGCGCGCTGTGATCTTTTGACGTGCAGTTGACCCTTCAACTTCGCTTCCTACTTTCGTTGCGAGTTCCCGGTACAAAGTATTCCCGGTACAAATCCCTTCCACACTTCCGACGTGCCTTTGCTCGGGGTGGACCTCTAACTGCGCTGGGCTGTTATTGTAACTCATAGGCCTATTTATTAGAGTACTGTTAGTGTTATTGCCGTATAATTATAATTCCGTATAATTATTCACACCCCGAATATCAGGCATGAACAAATTGATGATAAAGGTAGGAAAATGGTTGAATAGTTGATTGGGAGAGCCGCCCACACAAATCACACGAACTTACACCGAAGCTCTAAGGGGACCGCCTAAGGTTGTGGAGGCCATCAATTGATGTCTCTGCAATGCCTCTGACCAGGAGGTTCTAGTGTTCGAGTTCCTACGGGGGCAAGATTTTCGGCACTAGCTAGAAAACTAGTCCAGTTATGATCGATAGTTTTCCGTGTTTTTTCGATCAACACGAGACGGATTCCGGAGAAGTACCTTAAAACAAACGGGCCACAGACCGCGCGTGATCTTTTCTTCCTCCTTCTTGTCCAATCTTCACACCATACACACACACACACACTGACATCAACTACACTACCATACTTGCCGGAACACTGCTGCGAGCTTAGACCTTTCCCTGAGGTGAAAGATACCTGGCTGCGGAAAACCCCACAATCCGACGTTTTGGTCGGAGCCGGACCTCGTCATCCAGTGGAGAGGTCACCGCCACCTCCCATTATAAAATAATGCACTACTCGTACGGGACTGATGACCATTGTAGATTACGCTTAAGGAAACTCCAATGAACCAATCAACGGGTGATGCAAACTCACATCCCATCGGAGGAGAGAGATGCTGATCCGCCGATCTGGGTAGCCGCGTTCGGTAAGCAGGGCACGTCTTCACAAATTCGGTTAGAATGAGCGTGGGCTCGAATCACACCAAGCGCATGGCTGTTTGCTTATACTGAGAATTTTCCAACATTGCCTCTCAAGGCTCTTCACGATGGAATATCAAACAGTTTTCGCGTTTTTCTCAGTCATGACGCTAGATATCGCATGATCGCGACCGCACCAAGCTGTGCTTGCGAACATCACGCGACACGACCGTGGAAGGCGCGAAATACCGTGTGATTTTTCGTAGTGGACATAGGGGCTTGAGAGGAAGAGTTAGAAAAATTGCACTATAATATGTTAGTTAAGTTAATGCCTTATTTCACGAAATCTTCCATCTGACCACGCAAATTTCACTACGCTCCCTTCACCAACTAGCGGAGAAAGAAGGTATTATCTCGGGCGACGAAACAGGCGATTTGAATTTAGCTCGGAGATGTCATTTAGGCTTGAGGATCTTTTACCTCCAAGTAAATCTACTAACATGGGACAGCCGGCTTTACTTCCCCTCCGAAGGAAGGCGTACGAAGGATTGTTTGAGTTCGGGAGTAAAAACTTTGGTCTAGAATGCAAATTATACAAGCTTTAACGCAATAAATATTTTATTTGAACTATGTACTACTAGGAGAAACATTCTTGTGGATATTAGAATGGATTTTCATTTAAAAATTCAATTTTTCTAAAGCTCTTCCAAATTGCTCGGAAATTTGGCTAATTTTAAATAAATATAAAACAATGTCAAAGATCAAACATATGCACTAAATATGAGGCTTCTAGCTTTTTCTACATCACATTGAACCATTCAAACAACGTTTAGACCAATCGGAATGGGTCATGCTTTTTTCGGCTTATTTCACATGGAATTACCCAGGTCCATCGCTGTTTCAGGGGAGATCGTCTGGAGTTTAGTCTGGTACTGCAGGCGCTTAATATATTTTCATATTTTGGTAGATCCGGGTTGTTCAGGATCTTGGTATATTCCCGCATAAGTGCTGTTTCTCTGCGGATGTGTGGAGGCATGATATTGCTGAGTGTCAATAGCCAATAAGTAGGGGTAGATTTTCTGCAACCTGTTATAACTCGTATACTTCTATTCAGTTGAGCGTCTACCTTGCAGACATGGCAGCTATTTAGCCAGACTGGAGATTCGTGCTCAGCAGCAGAGTAAACAAGACCCATAGCTGAGCAACGTAGGGATTCAGCAGAGGCACCCCAGGTTGTACCACAAAGCGTGTGTAAAATATTGTTTCTTGTCAGGATCTTTGCAGTGGTGTTTTCCAGATCTTTTCTAGAAGAAAGAGTTCTATCCAGCGTGATTCCTAAGTAATTTGAAGTAGGGTTGTATTTAATACGAGTTCCATTCCATATTTGGTTCTTGTCTGGCTTCTCTATTATTTAAGTCGAAATATGAACATTCTGTTTTATCTTTGTTTAGTACGAGCCTCCACCGTCCACACAATGTCCCCAGGGCTCCCAGATCTTTTTCTAAAGTATCGTTTATAACATCAGGCAATTTATGTCTCACAGAGATAGCCAGATTGTCGGCATATGCGAATTTACAAGACGTTGTTTGAGGTATATCAGAGATGTACAGGTTGAAGAGTATGGGAGCTAGGACTAAGCTCTGGGGGAGTCCATTGTTCAAAGTTATCTGCCTACTTGCCTAACCATCTGGATTAACGTGGAATTGTCTTTCAGATAGCAAATCATTCAAAAGGAAACCAAAAGGAGGTATTTTCATTCTGATGTTTTTTAAAAATATAATTCTTTCATTCTTTCCACAATGCGTTCTCCAAGAAGGAATATATAATCTTACTGTCGGGAGGTATTCCCATATTAAGTAATTTTGCTTGACATACAAGTATACATACTTGTATACTGTACGTATATTGATCATAAGAGATCTCATTTAATTCCGCAGAATTCTGGACTAGAAGCACGCAACTCCTTAGACTGCGTCTTTTCAATGCATTTTTAGGATGTCTAAAATATTGTAAATAAACATATTTTTGTGTAATATTATTACAAATACAAACATATCGTCGTTGATGAGAGCCAACATTAATGTACAGTTGGTTATGTTTGAGCATTCTAAACTTTCTATATAATGGTATTAAATATTTCTTTACTGTAATATTTTTCTGAAAGGTCCTTACGAAAACATCTCATGTGACTCTCACTGCACACGAGTTATTCCATCATCAATGAATTGTAAAGATCACATAGGAGGTTTTTTATTTTCCATTTTAAGACCATTAATTCTAGTTTTCTTTGAAAATTTTCTTATCAAAATAAAAAGCAAGTTCTGAATCATTGGAATCAAAATGTAAAAATCGCCAATTCCGTCACATAGGAGGTTGTCTATCACCTACGACGATATACTGGAAAACACATAGGCTACATAGACTTTTATCTCCCGTCCTTTCCCTTTCTCCCCTCGCGTTTCGCATTCCAGGGATTCCCCGCCCCACGCGTGGAGAGCGCGGCCCGGCGCGGCGCGGGGCGCGTTGCAACGCTACGCGGCTGGCACGCGCGCCGCTCCGGCGAGGCGGTCCGGGGCGCGGCGCCTGTTGAAATTCCGGGCTCCGATGGCAGGCAGGTGCGCGCGTCGCCCGGGCGCCCTGGGCGATGGGCGACGCAGGTGCGCCGCCACGCCCCGCCCCGCCCCTCGCCCCGTCGCGTCGCCTGCGCAGCCGCCGTCGACGGGAATTGGGCCGTGGAAGCAACGGAAGACGTGGGCTCGCCGTGAGAAGCATCGGAGAGGCGATTTTTAAACTATTAGTGTACCCATGCGAGAATTCTCGCATGCTGTACTCCACCCTTTTCCTCATTTTTCCATATTCATATTAAGCCTGTCATATATATACAGAATTCTAGACCCTCTTATCCCACCTGTTCAAGACCCTCTTATCCTCCATCACTTCTTCTATATGTCACCTTGTAATAGATAATATAATTCCCCCTAATCAATATAAACTATTCTGATTTTACTTTATTATCGAGCAAACAGGTACACCCATTAAATTCAATCGCTTAAAATATCAAGTAATTAGTAATTTCACATACAGTTGCAGATTCTACACGCTCTGAACAGGTGGTGTAGTATTGCGTCGAACCAGCAAAAATGTAATAGAATAGTCAAGAAGATCTTATCTTGTAGATTACGGTGTGATGAACGTTTTTTGTGGCCTTGGCCCTCAAAATGTTAGTTTTTAAGGCCCTAGAATGCTTCAGGAGTTATTTACCTCTAAATGCGTTTTTAAACAAATGCTTTGTAATTATACTTTCCCGTATACGTACGTATACACGGAGTGATGTACGTAATATAGGAAAAGTTATGTAATGCTGCGGGAAAAAATTGCCAATTTTCGGCGGAAAAAATTCATAGCCGGGCCGTGATAACAAACTAGTGGTGCTACAGAATGGCACAGACTTTCTCGTATCAGTTTTCTATTTCCTTGGGTTTTCGCTAGCAATTCGGAATTGCCACATATTCTTTCTTCTCAGCTACCAACTATGACAACCAAAAGTATATTTTTTTGTCATTTTCTTAATTTTTCGGTTTCCTATTGGTAGAACGAAAATATTAATTTTAGAATATTAAAGAACACAAAAACCTAGCCGTAAATGGCAATTTTCTTTTAAAAATTATGTGCCGTTTAAGAGAAAATGGCGTTTTAGCGCTAAAAAAATTGCGAAATTTTAAGCTCATTTTCACAGAAAATGTTTGAGTTTTCAAAATACTTAATTTTAAGTTATTTGAAGCCCTTACACTCACAAATATAATAATGTTTACATATTGCTGTTAATGTGAATATTAAAGATGTGAGAGATCCATAAAAAAAATTAAATATCGGTAATTTTTGAAAAAAACTCAAAATAAACTTTACATCATATTAAAGAGTGCCATTAGCACTATCCGATCGAAAAGTTTGAAGAGGTTTTTTAGCCATTTATGAGAAAATCACGTTTGAGCGTTTCTGAAAATGCGGAAATTTGAGCTAGTTTTCACAGAAAACGGTTGTGTTTGCGATAAACTTTACTTCACATTATTTAAAACGCATATACTCATAAATATAATAAAGTAAACAATTTGCCTGTAATATAAATATTAACGACGGGAGAGACAAATGAAAAATATTACATTTTTGCAATTTTTGAAAAAACAAAAAAATACCTGAAAATAAACTTTGCGTCATATTCAAGAATGCAATTAGCACTATCCGATCGAAAAGTTCGAAGAATTTTTTTAGCCATTTAGGAGAAAATGCCGTTTGAGCGTTTCTAAACTGCGGAAATTTGAGGTAGTTTTCACAGAAAACTGTTGTGTTTTCGAGAAACTTTACTTGACATTATTTAAAGCACATGTACTCTATAAAATTAATAATTTGAACAATTCGCCACTAGTGTAATAACGACGTGAGAGACAAGTCAAAAAAATTACATTATTGGAATTTTTGAAAAAAAAAAACTAGTGGTGCTAAAACAGCACTTACTTTCCCGTATTAGAGGAAACAGCTAACTAGTACTGTAATATTTGCACTTTATGCGCTACTAACATCTTCGCTTGGAACTCACTATTTCCATTGCAGTGTTGTCAGAACTACGTGAATTCTACAACTTCACAAAAATAGAATGCAAAAGTTTTGTAACCCTGTATTGGAAAAAGAAGCCTGATACCCTGGAAATATAGAAATGCCTTCCATTGGGCCATGATTAGGGAAGAGTATTTTAAAACCATGCAACAAATTCTCTACTCACTACAAATGGTACAGCATTTGGTGCAAAACTAAATATTTGCCTGCAAATATCAACATAATTAGACAATTATTACTACCTTTTCATACAGCTCCATTAGGTCACAACAATGACACTAATTCACAGATATTCGCGAGCGCAAAGTGAATTCCATTGTTGCAGACCCTGCATTGTCGCTATTCTGAGAGCTATTAATTCTTTTTACTTATTTCAAATATTTCAAAATAAACAATTTCTAAAATATTAATGTGTAAGTCTATAACAAAGTTCGAATGTAAAAAACGAAGAAAGAAATAATATACAAAATTGCACATTCTAATTTACGACGCATCCAGCTGTCCGAAGCGCAGTAAATTTACAGCGGCCTATTACGTTTGTCACAAAATTAAAGAAAAACTACTCGTATTTTGAAAAAATTAAGCATGTCCTTATTTATTTTATTTATTTATTTGTCAATATTCGGAATTGCCACATACTCTTTCTTGCCAGCTACCATCTATCATCGCCAAAAGTACATTTTTTTGTCATTTTCTTAATTTTTTGGTTTCCTATTGTAGAACAGAAACATTAATTTTAGAATATTAAAGAACACAAAACCTAGCCGTAAATGGCAATTTTCTTTTAAAAATTATGTTCCGTTTAAGAGAAATGGCGTTTTAGCACTACTAAAAATGCGAAATTTGAAGCTCATTTTCACAGAAAATTTTGGAGTTTTCAAAATACTTTATTTGAAGTTATTTGAAGCACTTACACTCACAAATATAATCATCTTTACAAATTGCGGATAATGTGCATATTGAAGATGTGAGAGATCTTTCAAAAAATTTACATTTATATAATTTTTGAATAAAACAAAAAAACTCAAAATAAACTTCACGCTATACTAATGAGTGTAATTAGCACTATCCGTTACAAAAGTTTGAAGATAAAAATTGCAGCCATATACGAGAAAATGACGTTTGAGCGTTTCTAAAAATGCCGAAATTTGAGCTAACTTTTCACAGAAAACAGTAGTGTTATCGAGAAACTTTACTTGACATTATTTAAAGCATATATACTCGTAAATATAATAATGTAAAAAAATCGCCGATAATGTAAATATTAACGACGTGAGAGACAAGTAAAAAAATTTACATTTTTGTAATTTTTGAAAAAACCAACCGATAGACCAAAATGGCTTTTATGTCATTGATAGAGTACAATTACCACTATCCCTACCAAAAGTTTACAGAAAAAATTTGGAGCTGTTTTTGAGAAAATTTTGTTTTTGTAATTTTTAAAATTGCACATATTGCAGGCAATATTGCCGAAAACTACCAAATTGTGAAAAACATTTACATGACCTTTATTACAGAACTCAATATGCAGAACAAATTTTATTTGAAGAAAAAATCTCTATCTTCAATTTTGTAGTTGGAGAAAGACGCCGAAAAAAATTCAAACTTTCACAATTTTCGAAAATTCAGAGCTGTAGGTGAAACTCGAACCTAAGCCATGTTAAAAAGTGTATTTTTCTCTATTCATACAAGAAATTTAAAAAAAAAATTTGGAGCCGTTTTTGAGAAAATGTTGAAAATCCCCGGGGGATTTTATATAAAGTACCCCCAAATTTTAAAGAATCTTTTTCAAAATCACAAAGCTTCGACTAGAATCAGATCGACTGGGGAATATCAATTTTGAAGAAAATCGACCGAACGGTTTAGGCGCTAGCGTTGACGACAGACGGACAGACGGACAGACGGACGGAATGCCGTCAATCGATTTTAAGTATAAAGAAGCAACAAATCATGGATATTGACGACACCACGTGTTAGGGGATTTTTTTTCTTAATTTAGCAACTGGTTTTATCCACTTATTCGTTTTCACGGCCCGGCAATTAATTTTTTTCCGCCGAAAATTGGCCATTTTTTCGCGCAGCATTACATAACTTTCCCTATACTACGTATATCACTCCGTGTATACGTACGTATACGGGAAAGTAAAAATAGAGGAATATGGCGTTTATGTCTTCTCATAGGGTACATTTAGCACTATCCCTACCAAACGTTTAAAGAAAAAATTGAAGCCGTTTTTGAGAAAATCTAGTTTTTGTAATTTTTTAAAATTGCACATAATGCACGCAATATTGCGTGAAAACTACTAAAATTATTAAAAGAATGTATATGACCTTAAACAAAGAACTCACTTTGGAGAACACATTTTGTTAGAAGGAAAAATCTCTACCTTTAATTTTGTAGTTGGAGAAAGACGTTAATACAGTTACTCAAAAACATAAAAAATTACAAAAACAGAAATTAGAATAACACATTAATTACAAAAAACAAACATACAAAAAACACCTAAAACTAACAAAAACTTTTAATATATTTACATCACACGTTATTTTATTCAGTTTAGTTAGGTAATTTAGTTTCAGATACAGCAAATTCCTTCAAATAGAGCAAATGACCGTACCTTAAAGCAAGATTTAAGAAAATGAAATAAATGATTGATTATTGTTTTGATCATTTAGTCTCAATTGTTCCAGGATGTCTTTTGTTTTTTACCACATTTTTTCTTAATGGTTCATAAACTGGGAACAGTTTTATAATATGTTCTAATGTTTCCTGTTGATTGAGATTGCATTCCATTCATCTTTCTAGTTCCGATAGTTTGTAGGTTATGTTTCTGAATTTTAGTTTTACGGTGTTTAAACCAGCAAACCTAATTTGTGCCATTATTTTGATTTGTGCTGATGGTATTTTCGAGTTTATGTATGGTTCACATTTAGGAGATTCTGTATCTTTTATTAATTTGTAAATTGGGCTGCAGGATGAGAATGCTACTCTGTTTAGATCCTTTTGAAAGACATTATCTGCGTACAGGTTGCAAATATGTGAAATAGTCGTCTCAATCTTACTCGAATCTAGTAGATCAGTAAACAGCTGATCGCTACCGAGGAACTCGAGGTTGGTTTTCAGAATATTAACCCAGTTATATTTCGATTGTGAGTTCAATGAGTCAATGCAACCAGTTTTTTCTTTTGATTACTAAAGTGTATCACCTCGTGAAAATGAAGGTGGATAGAATGATTATCTAGCACCATCTGTTATTATTGTGCGTTTTATGATGTCATCATCAGATGGTGCCCCATTTACTTATTCTATTTATTATTGTTGAACTGTTTCTTGTTACTATTAAATTAAAAATCAAACAATGAAATTGTCTTTTTCTAGAGGTAGCATATATTCAACGCTAGCTAAATAGGTGTGTCACACTCACCCAGAGGGGAGATTTATAGCGGTAAGCTGCTCGGACCAGTAGTTTCCCGTGGTTTCTCCGTTGAATACTATGTGACTGCCGCAGCAGTGCTATAAGAAACGGACAACGGACTGTGCTCTATCTTCTCGTCCTCAGCTTCATCCCTTCACCTTCCCTTACACACTAATACAAACGATCGCGCGCGCGCGCGCACACACACGCACACACGCACACACACACGCACACACGCACACACGCATGCACGCACGCACACACACACAACCCACACACACACCCACACACACACACACACAGACACACACACAGACACACACAGACAGACACACACACAGACAGACACACACACAGACACACACAGACACACACACAGACACACACACAGACACACACACACACAGACACACACAGACACAGACACACACACACACACACACACTTGCACTGTGAGTTTGTGTACACTATCACAAATCCCACTAGTCTGGACAACAGTGTTGTGCTTAATAATTTTCTTGGTTGTGGCGATGTTTTCTTGGGAGATACCTGGTGAAGGAAACTCCGCAGGAGGTAGGTCAACGCCGAATCTCACGTCCATGAAGCGAGGAACATGGCAACCTCCCGGGATATAACATGTTCTACACTTATGGGACTAACGACACTATTAGTTGGGGCACCGGCAAACACTAAATGATAATTCAATAATCACTTTAAATACAAAAATTTCTCCCATTAGGCACACTGAAGCAAAACAATACGATTAATATCCTAAACCGTCTGTTTAATCTATTTTGTCAGGAGAATGGTCCAGGATTAATTTCTAAACAGTCAGTATGTAACAGATAATAAATGTTACAAACTGACTGTCTTGAAATTAATCTTGGACCATTCTCCTGGCAGAACACTACGAGTTTTCATTTCGTGTGACAGCGAAATCCTAAGGTACAAATACTTTCTGCTTCTTGCGATCACTTCCCAGCTGAAGGGCTGCACTCACTCCTACACCAAGCTCAGTTTCACCCAGCGCCCGGACTCGGAACTTTACGACGGGCCTCAGCTGCGGCGAGCCGTAACCCAACAGGGGGCAGCGGCGCGATGTGGGCGAATAAGGCCGCCTTGCTTCGACGATCGATTCCAGGAAGGATCGAGACCGCTTGACCTCGCTCTTTGGAAGCACGTGAGGTGGTCAACGAAGTTGCACACTCGGCTGCAAACTGCCACTCGCCTGCGCCAGTGCAGCTCAATGAAGCAGATACGGAGGTTGGAGAGGGGGGCGTGGAATGAAGAAGAGAGAAAGATGGAGAAAGGGGAGAAATGGCATTGACAGGAATGAAGAAGAATATTACTGGCTCAAAAGAGGAAGAGAAACTATAAGAGAAGAAAAAAATAAGAGAGCGTGAATCAAAACAGAAAGAGCGTAGAAGAAGCAGTTATTAATACTACTGATGGACATTCCTGGGAAAATAAATGTATTCTGGTCATGATCATATTACACTCACTGAAATTACAAGACGCATATGAAATAATTTTTACACGAATGAAAATAAAAACGTTAGTGTTTCTTTCAGTGAATAACATGGGTTTGGTGAATATTTAAGAACACCCACATGAATTTTGAGAAACACGGTTAAAAATATAATAATAAATGAATTGTAAATAAATCTACAAAGTCACTTTTCTCGTCAAAGTCACTTTTCCACATGGTGTTCTTCTATAAATAACACATCCATTTCATATCCTTTTTTTATTTCTCGGCAAAATAGTTACTCCCTCGATCCGGCTCTTTAACCCATCCCGCCAGTGCCATCCGGCGCCGCTAACCTCTCCCTTTCTCTCTGCCAGTGAGCACATGAGCGCCCCTGGCGGATGAATAATTGAGAGGGGCAATTTACGGAGGGGCCTCCAACGTTTCCCTCCGCGGCCGCATTTGTCCTCGAGCAAAAACGCCGCGCGCGCGCGAAGGGCGTTCCTGGGTGGGCGGCGGCGAACGCGCCCATTCATAAAGCGACGCGCGGTAATGGAGCCGCGCAATCCGTCCGCGCGGAGCGGCGCGCCCGCGACAAGCGACGAGAGCGGAGCGCGTGGCAAGGGGGGAGAGACGGGGTGGGGATGAGGGTTGACGGGAAGAATCAAAAGGATGAGACGCGATGGGCGACGAGAGCGGGTAGTGGAGCAAGGGGGGAGAAACGGGGTGGAGGTGAGTGGTGATGGGCAAGAAGCAGGGATGGGGTGCGGAGATGAGCAAGTGGCGAGAGGCGACAAGCGGCGAGAGCGGAGCGTGGAGCAAGCGTTGATAAACGGGGTGGAGGTAATAGGTGACGGTAAGAATCAAGGACGCAAGAGAAACACAAGTGGCGAGAGGCGACAGCCAAGCAGAGCGGAGCGCGGAGCAACGGGTGAGGAACGTGGGGGGGGGGGGGAGGTGACGGGTAAGAAGCAAAGGGTGAAGAGGAGAGGGGCAAGTGGCGAGGTGACGGGCGAGAAGAGCGGAGCGCGGGGCAAGGGTGAGAAACGGGGGTGGGGGGTGAGGGTTGACGGTAAAAATGAAGGAGATGCAGAGAAGGGCAAGTGGCGAGAGGCGACGAGCGACGAGAGCGGAGCGCGTGGTGAGAAACGTGGGGGGAGGGTGGTGAGGGGCAAGAAACAAAAGAGTGAAGAGAGTGGCGAGAGGCCACGGGCGAGGAGCAAGGTTCGTGAAGTGAAGGTCGAGGCGAGGAGCGCAGGATGAGAGGCGAGAAGCAAGAGGTGAAGATTGAGAAGTAATGGGCAAGACGTGAGGAATATGGAGCGACGAGCGTGGGTAAGTAGCGAGGAGTGTGGGCCGAGGGACGTGAGGCGAAAGGCGTGAGGCAAGAAGCGTGAAGCGAGGGGGCAAGGGACATGAGGTGGAGGAGAGGGTGGAGTGGTGAGCGGCGTGGGGAGAGGGGCGAGTGGCTAGGGATGAGGGACGTGGGGGCGAGGGTTGGCGTCGTGGGGTAAGGGGCGAGGGGCGAGGGGCGTGGGACGAAGGGCGCCAGGCAAGTGCAAGGGGCAAGGGGCGAGAGGCGTGTGGCTTCTGGAGAGGGCTGTAGGGTGCGGGCCATGGGGCAAGAGGCCAGAGGCGGCACTACGCACGGGTTGAAGTGCGAAGAGCGATGCCCTTAATGGAAACACCCGCAAAAGATGTGCGTAAAAAACGCGCTACGAAGCTGGCGATCAAAACAACATAATAATCATTTATTATGTATTTGGAGCTTTCTGAAAGGTATTTGAAAGCATTTTTATCTAAAAGCATTCAGAAAAATTTATCCACATTTTTTCCTATAACTCATAACAATTATCTTCAACATCCTATAACTCATATCAACGAGAGATGAGCGTGGTAGTGGGAGTATGTTGAAGGCGAGATAGAAACAAGCAGAGCAGCAACGAAGAGGTGACGTAGACGGGGCAAATGTGGGGAGGAGTAGTGGGGCAGAAGGGGAAGGGGTAGGCGGCGGATCCGGGCGACTAATCCCGTGCAAATATCCGGGGCAGGCCGCGCGAGGTGGAAGGGGGCGCCGTTGTTTAATTAACTCCCGCACACTACCCCCTTCCGCCCCACTTCCACCCCGGAGCTCACACCCCTTGTGCACTAACCCTGCACCTCGCTCTGCACTGGGGGTTAAAGACGTTTTTATAATTTTTGGACAGTTAATTTACATATATGATTTAAAAGTATACGTATATAATTGCTCTAAGCACCTGCAATACACTATATGTTAAACATATTTGTTTTTAAACTGTATTTCTATAATTGTTCTATATACATGTGTCATACACTATTTTCTTGGCAGCCTTATTAATTTCAATTTCATTGTATAACCTACTGATACATTACGTTGAGCAGTAGCTGAAGCGGTCAGCTGAAGCAGTCTTTTGGTTTCTTTGTTGCAATCATAAATTTATCTGAACCCTTTCCCGTTTTCTCATTTGTAACACTAGTGCCAAAAATTGAACTTTTGCATATCCTGAAAGAACCGATTTTGTCAGGAACTGTCTAAAAAATGTATACATGAAGTAAGAGAGACGTTCACAGTAATTTCTTGGACTAAGGAATATTTACCTTCTCTCTTCTATTACACATAGTTAACATACAAATGATATAAAATGAATTTTATTTAATACTTGGTCCTACTGTTTCCATTACACATATTCAATTTTAAAGATAAACAACTGGTTTCTAATCACTCATAACTTTCACTCGTTTGATCCCTCGTAAAATTCTTCTTGTCTAATCCAATTGGCCACAATAATTTCTTGAATTTTTTTTATTAGTTGTGGATATCTTCCCATTTTTTCTCTACTTACTACTATTCTACATTTTATTGCCTTTTTTACTTTTATTTTTATTCGCTCGTGACATTTTCAATTATCTCATTTGTATCGCTGCATTGGACGTATTGTTATTTCTATTGCTTCCTGACGGCATTTTTCTTAATTTGATACTATTCTCCTGTTGAAAAAACGTATCAGTGGTAATAAAATACCTCTCTAGACCCCTTTCACACATGCGGAGTACAGTGTTTGCGTATTAATCTGTAACGTGTTGATGTGTGTGACCTGCAATATTCCTTTTCTGTGGGCTCTCCTACCCCTTCCTGGTCCATTTTATTTCACCGGTGAAATTCTATCCCCCTTCCATCCCCATTTCCGTAAAGCGGTCTGAATAGCATGGCATGCACATGGAAATAGGATCTATTTCACTGCGGAAGGGCGCTTTCACGCTCTGGCTAAGCTGGGACAAACAGGATGCGGCAACGCGGTCGACAACATTAGGCTTCCAGCTTTATCCAGACCAAGCGCCGCGTTGAAAATTTGTATTAGTAGGTATCGAACGTATTATTCACGCGAAATTAGAAATTATTGTAAATGGCAAACAGCATTTTCAAGAATGTCACACATTTTCATCAATTACAGGTTAATAAAATTTCATCCCACAAATAATACGTGTAATCGAGAAAATGAAAAAAATCCAAGAGATTAACGTCAAAATATTTGTGTGTGATGATAAATATTTTGTAATTCAACACGTTCAATTGGGTTGAAAGGAATAGCCTTATTACACGTCTCTATAATTAGTACTCTGTAAATTTACCCATCAAATTAAAAAGTATTATGTCATGAAAACGCTTAAAAATTTTCCAATGCTTAAAATTAAATACAGAAATTACAAATTATTGAAATAATGAAAGAGAAACAGTATATCAAAAGCAAAAAGTAAAAAACCAGTGCTATACACTTTCGTTATGAATGGTGCGCAGTTAAAAAAACAGACGTCTGTGATATACGTAAATATCATAATAAACGGCAAGTTTGCCCTCATGGAGGATATATTGGTAGAATCAATTTTTGTCATTATAGTCAGGGAAAAGTATTTAATATATTATAATATTGTACATTGTAATGGTTTCTAATTTTTTCTGTGTTAGTGAGGGTTAAAGAGAGTTTGAAAGCCTATTACAACTTAATTAAATGTAAGATTAATTTATTATAACAAATTATAAATAATTGAAACCAGGAAAAAAGAATATTAGAAAGTAATATAAAAACTACAAAAACCTGTTCCATACACTTTCGTTATAATAATAGTAACATAATCGTTCCTATTACCCAATTAAAAATCCTAGAGTTTGATTCCCAACTGTGGCGAATATTTGTCGCTAGATATGACGAATGCAGCCGCTGCCTAGATGTGGCCAGCTGCTCAGGTATATAAGGTATATAGTTTTCAATGCTTTCTCAAATCAATGACAGATGATGGACGGAGCAGTACCTTGAGAAAAATACCATGGACTTCTTGCTTTCTCTAACTTGTTCCTTTCTCGTTCCCCTTACACTCACACATACACTGACACTTATATGCACTGTACTAATTTCGGTAACTTAAACCTTGTCTCGGCTGGGGTGGAGACCCACAGGAGGAAATATGTGGACGGGAAACGCAGCGAGCGACCGTGTAAGCCGGCGCCAGATCTCCCATTTGAGTGAGGAGAGAGAGCAATGCCACATCTCGAAATGAAACGTGCACTACACGTGCACAACTAATGGCCACAGAAGCAGACCTTCCTGGAAACACGAAATAATTAATCAATTATTCAAATTTGAAGATTTATTTTACTAATGGAATTACGAGTAATTTTTGGAGATTAAAAAGTAATTATAAACAATTAACAGTGCACTTGATCAAAATCGAAACTCTACTGTGTTAGTAGTGTTAGAAGGCAAAATGGATCCATTTTGCCATCCGATTTCAAAGTGTTTTAGATACATTTTGTGTTCTTATTTATTCTTGTAAAAGGAACATGAGGGGAAAGTATTATACATAACACATTCATAGGACTACTACGTTTTTCTGTATAATCTTTGTTGTGCTACAATCGTATGTATGAGATTGTCAATTTCATGTAAGGAGATCCCTTTTAAGAGAACTTTCATTTTGCGGCATTGTGACTTTGAAAGTTGTGACATTTGCGGCAATTGTGAAGTTATTGTTTGAAAACAAGGCAGAAAAAGGTGAAAAAAAGTTTCTCTGCTGGTCGTCAAGCTACATCCTTTGGGCTTATCAACCAACGTAACAAACTGGGCAAGACTTAATATTTTAAACAAGGGTGATACTGATTACTTTTGAATTGTATTATCTTCCTCATTTAAAAATACGTCAAAATGACAATATAATAAAGACCAATGGAGAGAACCCAAATTCACATTCCTAACATCACCTACCTTAAACATAGCTTACATTTAAAACTAGTGGTGCTACAGAATGGCACAGATTTTCCCGTATTAGTTTTCTATTTCCTTGAGTCTTCGCTAGCTATTCGGAATTGCCACAAACTTTTTCTAGCCAACTGTCATCTATCACTGCCAAAAGTACATTTTTTTCTCATTTTCTTAATTTTTCGGTTTCCTATTAGTAGAACGGAAACATTAATTTTAGAATATTAAAGAACACAAAATCTAGTCATAAATGGCAATTTTCTTTTAAAAATTATGTGCCGTTTAAGAGAAAATGGCGTTTTAGCGCTACTAAAAATGCGAAATTCGAAGCTCATTTTTACAGAAAAGTTTTGAGTTTTCAAAATACTTTATTTGAAGTTATTTGAAGCACTTACACTTACAAATATAATAATGTTTACAAATTGCTGGTAATGTGCATATTAAAGATGTGAGAGATATTTCAAAAAATTACATTTATAGAACTTTTGAAAAAAACTCAAAATAACGTTTAAGCCGTACTAAAAAGTGTAATTAGCACAATCTTTTACAAAAGTTTCAAGAAAAAAATTGCAGCCATATATGAGAAAATGGCGTTTGAGCGTTTTTGAAAATGCGAAATTTTGAGCTACTTTTCACAGAAAACGGTTGTGTTTTCGAGAGCCTTTACTTGACATTATTTAAAGCACATGTACTCGTAAATATAATAATGTGAAAAAATCGCTGCTAATGTAAATATTATCGACGTGAGAAACATGTAAAAAAATAAACATTTTTGTAATTTTTGAAAAAAACAACGTATAAAGCAATATGGATTTTATGTCATCTGATAAAGTACATTTACCACTGTCCCTACCAAACGTTTAAAGAAAAATTTTGGAGCCGTTTTTGAGAAAATCTTGTTTTTGTAATTTTTTAAAATTGCACATATAGCACGCAATATTGTGCGAAAACTACTAAAATTTTCTGAACAATGTACATGACCTTTAACAAAGAACTCACTTTGGAGAACACATTTTATTTGAAGGAAAAATCTCGATTTTCAATTTTTTAGTTGGAGAAAGACGCCGAAAAAATCAAACTTTCACAATTTTAGTTATTTAAATAAGGCTTATGCCATGTTTAGATGTGTATTTTACTTTATTCATACAAGAAATTTAAAGAAAAAATTTGGAACCGTTTTTGAGAAAATGTTCAAAATCCTCGTGGGGCCTCATATAAAGTACTCCCAAATTTTGAAGAATCTTTTTCAAAATCTCAAAGCTTCGACTAGAACCAGATGGACCGGGGAATATCCATTTTGGAAGAAATCGTACGTATAGATTAGGCGCTAGCAGTGTTCACAGTCGGACAGACAGATGGAGGTTTCCTTTCAATTGGTTTTTCGATATGAAGGACGTAGAAAACAGAGTTTCTGGCTACACCACGTGTTAGATGATATTTTTTCTTAATTTAGCAACTGGTTTTAACCACTTTTTCGTTTTCATCGCCCGGCAATGAATTTTTTTCCGCCGAAAATTGGCCACTTTTCGCGCAGCATTTTATAACTTTTCCAATTTATGAATATTCCCTCTTTCCCACTGTTGTTTACAGAAAAGTTTCCACAAGGTTATATCGTCTAGTTGTGCTTTGCGAATTTCGTAAATTTGTTGCCAGAGGAGTTGTCACGCTATGCTTTCAATTTACCGAATAGAAACCCATGGATGGATAGGGAGAGCGATGGTTAACATTATATTGATTGATTGATTGTTAGTGATTCTGGGTACGACAACTAACAGGGTAATTAATCCCGTAAGTGGAGTGCGTGTTTTTTGTGAGACATGGCGGTGGCCTTCCCCCGGCGGACATACCGTCGGCCAGCGGCCTTTTCCACAACCAGGTATCTTCCTCCAGCTTGGCACCGACCCAGTCGGGTCACACTCTAAGCTCCCGACCGGTCTCCGGGCATGTGTGGTGAGCATTGCATGTTAGTGTAAGTGTGTGTAAGGGGAGAAGATGGGACAAGGAAGTGGAAGGAAAGATCGCGCGCGGTCCGTGGCCCGTTGGCTATGGTACTGCTCCGGCATTCGGTTGGTGTTTATCGAAGAAATCACGGAAAACTACCGATCAGAGCAGTCGGCCCGCGAGAATTTTCCTCCAGACAGCGACTGAATTCGACCTAGCTGACAAGGTTGTGTCTTAACTCCTGCCACCGTCGTGACTCGAACCTAGCACCTACCGGTCAGAGGTACTGGCAATGACATCAGTTAATGCTTAGCAGATTACTAGTAGAAGACTTACAATTTTCTGATAAGAATGTTTTGATTCCGTTCCTAGCATTCATCATTTCTCCGGCATTTGCCTGGCGTTGATCAGAGAAACCACGGAACGGAAGTAGCCAGTTGCTAGAATTCTCCTCCAGAGAGCAGCTGAATTCATCCTAGCTGTCTAGCTAGTGACAAGCTCTAGTCTAGCTGCGACTTGAACTCTAGAACCTCCCGATCAGAGGCACTGCAGTGGAATCCGTCGATGCCCTGAGCCACCTCTGCCGTTTTTTTTCAAACGAATTTTTTTACTACATACAAACTCTAACTAAATAAATGTTTTGAATTAAGTGTACTATATTAATGTCTGAATTACACTTGCGACTAATTTTATAATAGCAATATGAACTTTAAGTACTTATTTTAGAAGAATACTTAGTTGGGCAATATTTGGGGCTCCCTACTTTAATTCAGCATTGAGACGTCACGTTTGAAAGTGAATCCTCAGGTTTTCGCTTCGAATTGTACCCCCTTTTCGCTTCTCCTTCTCAGCTCCATTCTCGGCTTTCCCTGCGAGTGTACTGTAAGAGAGAGTGTTCTGTAAGTGAATTTATCATAGACCGCGAAACATCACATACCATGCGCTACTAACGATTTCATTGAAAGAAATGCCAACATTACACAGCACATGGTTCACATTACATTACCTGTGCCTCATGAGTGGCATTCCATTACCTGAACTCGAACATCCTTGCATTGTCAAAGAACTCAATGATCTAAGATGAGTTTAAAAATGATTTGCTTTGCTTTTAATATATTACTTTTTGCTGGAAACCATTTGGATTTGAAATGTTAATTTGTGAATTTACTTATTTAAAATTATTAATGGAAATTAGATTCTTTCAGAAATCCATTCCAAGTATTAAAGAGAAACGTTCTTTGTCAATAATTTCAGTAACGTATGTTCGCGGTATTCTGAGACCCTCAAAACATTTTACAAGCTTATTAAAATATTTTTTGGCATTCTAAAAAAAAGTTATCTCGGCTGTGTCTCTCAAGTAATCTGCATGATATGGAACCTTTGTTTTTTCAAGATAACTCTGGTCTTTCAGCGGTATTACCGACTAACTTAAATATCAAGGAAGAAATGAAACGTTTAACTTAATTACAGACTTATTAACCACAATTTCGTAGGGATCGTCTTTTCGTGGCTTAAAGAGGAATGTATCTTGTTGTTTCTAATTAGATTAATTTTCTACAAACATGACTTCGTGTTTTTTTCATACTTAGAGTGCAATTAGTTCTTGGTAAACCATAATGGTTCGATGAAAGCGCAATTTTTAATTTAATTTTGTGCTTAGAGACAAATAATTCAACAAAATATATTTTTGACATTTAAAAAGAAACGCGACCTCAGTCACGGAAGCCATTTTTTAGTTATAATCTTTCTTTCAAACACTCAAAAGTGTACGAGGTTTTCTTTAAGATCTCAGATTGAGAATATAAGATATATTTTCAGCATTCATGCATGAAAGTTATTTCTTATCATCGCTGTTTACTGATTGGAATGTGTTATTTTGCGATATGTCTCAAAGACGTCCCAGCCACATAAAAAAGCATTTGAGAACTGGAAAGTGAAGACAATCCTACAGTGACATGAAATAACATGGTTGCTGCTCCGCATATTGAGAATGATCTCAAGATATTAGATCCATATAAGTTTCCATGAATTCATTCTAAAAATTAACGTAACACTCACAAAAGTATTGAAGTATATTTGGCATTTTGTTTTTAAAATTCAGACCTCGGCTCCTATCGTTGATACGTCCGTCAGCATTTCAGTCGTACTTACACTCATTTTTATAATAGTTTCTTAAACTACTATTTCAGATCAATTTCATGTCTCTCTTGTCAAGAGACATTCCACTAATTTCATTTTGGAAGATAATTGAGAGTTTACATTGACCGAAAGGTTTTAACTTTCCTTGAATAAATGTTACAGAAGTTTGCGCCTATTTTGTTTTTTCTTAGCAGTTCCTCTCCCGGAAGGAGAGTTCTAATATTCGCGGTCACAAGGCAGATACCAATGAGTCCGCCCTCAGGCGGAGGCGCGTGCGGCGTCCCCGGGGACGCCCGTCTCGCGAGGGCCTAACTAGCGGACGCGGTGGCCGCCGCACGGCTGCGTCCAGCGGAGGGCTGCGCGAACGTGCGGGCGGTGGTGGGGGAGGGGCGTAGGGAAGGGGAGGGCCGAGAGGGGGGGCGGTGCTGCGCGAGGTGAAGAAGGACGCGGCGGTGGCCGCGGCACGGCTGCGTCCAGCGGTGGGCTTTGCGAAGGTGCCGGCGTGGATGGAGGGGGGGCGTGGGGGGTGATGGCCGCGGGCGGGTGGGGAGGGCGGCTTGCGCTCGGCCGGGGCGGCATTTGCGGTGGCGCGATCGTTTGCGTCCGTTTGCTCAGGGTGGGTGAGTGGGCTCGCGGTGGAAGATGTGACGACGAATGGTTTGGTTGGGTAGGTGGATGGGCACGTAGCGTTGGCGGGTCATCACAGTTGTGAATGGGCGGGGAAAGGGGGACGGAGGAACTGGGTGTCAGGAGGCGAGGGACGAGAGGATGGGAAGATGGCGGGACTGGACGACTAGAGGATGGGGACGAGAGGGTGGGGAGGAGGGTGAGGATGAGAAGAAGAATAACAGGGTTACGGGAGTGTGATGTGGAGCGTATGGTTGGGGTTCCAGCAAGAAGGTGGATGGGTGGGCAAATCGGTGGGTAGCGTTGGCGGACGGACAGGCGGACGGGCAGGTGGACGGGCAGGCGGACGGGCAGACGGACGGGTAGGGGGACGGGCAGGCGGACGGGCGGGTGGAGAGGCGGGCGAACGGGTGAGCGGACGAGCTGACGGACAGTCAGGAGGACGGGGGACGGACGGGAGGGCTGGCGGGCGGACGGAGAGGACAGTTGGATGGGGAGGGTGGGAGGGTGGGCGGAGAGGGCGGAGAAGGTGAAGAGGGTGGAGAGAGCGGGTGAGCGGACGGAGAGGGCAGGTGGACGGGGAGGGGGAATGGCGGTCGGAGAGGGCGGAGAGGGTGGAAAGGGTGAAGAGGGCAGGCAGGTGGGCGGGCCATGGTCGGCGCAGGGCCTCAGTTCTCACTGACCGCTGACCTGCCGCGAGAGAGGGGTGGATGCGGCGGACCCCGTTCACTCGGCCAGTGCGGTGCTCGCCCGCAGAGCGTTGCGGTGAGGCGCGCATCGGGAGGTTCCTTTGCGGCGGCGGTGGCGGCGGCGGCGGCGGCGGCGGCGGCGGCGGCGGCGGCGGCGGCGGCGGCGGTGGAGGCGGAGGCGGTGGCGGAGGCGGAGGCGGTGGCGGAGGCGGCGGCGGCGGCGGAGGCGGAGGCGGTGGCGGAGGCGGTGGCGGAGGTGGCAGCGGAGGCGGAGGCGGAGGCGGTGGCGGAGGCGGCGGCGGAGGCGGGAGGGCGGCGGAGGCGGGAGGGCGGCGGAGGCGGGAGGGCGGCGGAGGCGGGAGGGCGGCGGAGGCGGAGGCGCCGCCGCCGCCGCTCCGTCGCACTCGGCGCAAGTTGTCTGGCAAAGGCGGCGCCCGCGCACCAGTAATCAACTCCAACAGCGCCACTGGCCATCTGCGATGCGTTCAACGGCGCTTTATTCGGAGGGGAATGTTAACATACGGTTTTGTTTAAAATGTTAATTTTTTTCTTCACGAGGGTACTCTTGGCAACGAGGCACTAGTTCCATAAAATTGTTATTTGAAAAACTTTAGAGCTGCAAAGCTAACACAGTAACCGAACGTTTCTCAGGTCATGGACCAATGAAAGCACTTTAATTCCACATTTTTCAACTTACACGAAATACAAATCAACGTGCAAAAAATTGTATGATATCTTACAAAAATGAAGACAGTGAGCACATTATTATTTTCTGTAGAATCATAAAATTGTGAGTCCCAATCATCATCTCACATTTTTAAATGATCGACGTATTTTAAATTTTGTTATTGATAATAACAGTAATAGTAAAGTTGATTTTATTCATGCTATTCAGTGTTTGTAGTGTAAAATGTTGAAACAAAAAGCCAGAATATTAATATAAGATGAGAATGTATAATTTTCAACAGGAATAATCCTTGTATGTGCTCACCATTCCTCAAATCACATCAGAAACTGAGAAATTATTTTATGGTTCTTTTATTTGTTATGGCTACAACCACCTAAGGAATGGATTCTCGAATTATTCGAACAATTTAAAATGGTGCTGACAGTATTTTACAATGTTTCTCTTACTATATATTTTAAATAATTAATAAAGACACAAATATTAGAGACACAAAAGAAAACGAAAACCACAACACCACACAAGTTCACAAAGAAACAGAAGAAAATAACTTAGGTTTTTGTTTCTAAATATTCGACTGAATGTTCCATGATTACTGAAAAAAATACATGACTGTGTATGTTAGTAGAAATTTTGCCATTTAATCAATATTCAATTTGTTTTGCAATTATGTATTTTGATTGGCATACGCCGCAATTTTTCAAGAATTTCGAAATATTTTATTTTTGCAGGAAATATTTCTGGATTTTGAAATTGAGATTACGCTTTCATAACGAACAAAATAAAATATAAAAAAGAAGAATTTGTCTTCAATGTCGTATTTTCAAGAACTCAGAACTCCTTCCTTCCAAACCAACATCTCACGATACCGTTCGTTGCGTATTTTAGTGAAAAAACAATACATTTACGATAATTACCATCTAATTACTTCGTTTTGGAATGTTTTTTTTACTTGAGTAGGCTTATTGCGACAAGGAAGCGTAATAGTGGTTCGAATGTTGTGGCTATGCAAATCTATATGTATTAATTGAATGAATAAACATGAATTTAACTGAGTTTCATGCGTTACACGCAAGTGTTGCAGTAACTCATGCAATAGTGATGCCACATTAATATTAGCTGGGCAACTGAGAAGAAAAAGAAGAGAAAATAGGTAGAGACACGGAAGGAAAAAGGAGAAAATGAAGAAGAAGATTAGAAAGTGGGACGTGAAGAAGAAGAAGAAGATTATAAAATGTGGGAAAAGAAGAAGAAGAGGAAGATTATAAAAAGTAGGAAATGAAGAAGATACATAGGTTACATGAAGACCACACAATTTTTAAAATGCATCGGAATCTACAAATTGATTTGAAGACGACTTTCAAACATATTAATAGGGTAATGTGAATTTCATTGTAATATGAATTTTCAAATGTAAACATTAATGTAATGTGATATACGTAAGCAAGAAGTCACTGATTACCTTGCCGTTAAAAAGCTGCTTAAAATAAAAAAAATTAAAAAACAAAATAAGAAGATAAAATTGTGGACTTATCACAATATTACGTATTCTGAACTTATAGTTACCGTAGATGTGATTGATACTTGTAGAGACATCTGGCGGTCAATGTGAGAACACTGAAGCGAACGTGGCGAGTGGCGCTGCTCGTCGGGAGAAACGTGAACTACTAAGACTCCTGAATTGCTCGTGACCGCCCCGACGGGAAGAGAAGCAGGGCTACTACGTACTATGTGTTTGCAAAGTGAACAGTAAAAATCATTGTTTTTAAAGAAATTTAATGTACGTTACAGAAGAAAGACTTTAACTCAATGATAACTTGAAACGCTTATGATGTATTAAACTAAGACACGATAGGAAGAAATATCTAAAAATACCTAGGTCTAGTCTTTTTTACTCACATGCATCGTCTTCCCTAGCCTGACGAACTGTCACCTTGCCGTGCTGCGTTTTCAGTTTGTTATAAATATTTCGATTTCTTGTTACGGAAGAGATTTTTTTAAGTAGTGATTTTTATATTTATTGTTGTGTGCGTTGCTATCAACATTCTAACAATGTGACAATTGATTGTAACATGAGAAGACCCGGAAGTTCAAAAAAATATTTTTGCCATTTTTTTCTTTTATTCTATAACCCTGTTTTCCTCTCAGAAAATATACATATTTTGCTTGTTTGAGCTTTCAAAATGGTTTATCAATTTTTAAACGTTCAGTGTCAGGATGTTCGTGTTTCTTAGCCTGACGTGCTGTCATAGTGCCGTGATGAGTTTTCAGTCTTATAAATATTTTGAGTCCTTTTACGACAGAATTGTTTTTTTTTTTTTCAGTAGTGAATTTTATATTTATTTTTATGCGTGTTGCCATGAACAATGTAACAAAAGAAGGTAGAAAATAAAAGTCTTGTTTTTCTACTTTTTTAGCAAAGTACATTTTTTGTTACATATGTATCATTTTCTCAGGAACTAAATAACCAACTTAATTGAAAATTTCAAAGTAGTTTAAACATACACAAATGCACATTTTGACATGGTGTTTATTTGATATTGAGTTTTTAAACATTACTATAGGTATTTGAGCTATCAATTTTGCAAACTTTGAACCTATGATCTTTCAAAAACAATTTTTTTGTACACATATCACAAAATAGTTAAACAAATAATGTCAAAATTTGTTTAAAGGTGCACTTCAACTAAAGAAAAACATACAAAGCCATCAGTCAAATAGGAAGAGAGAAAAATATACTTATATTAGTATGGCTTGGTGTAGAACTGCCGGGTCCTTTAGAACACTTCTGGAGAACTGTTCAGGAGAGAAATATGTGAAGTTGAGATCAACAAAGAAGGATTCTTATAAATACGTGTCTTTGTCAAAAACGTCTCATTTGATAATTATGAGAACGGAGGCATTTATGAATGAATTTATGAATAACCTTTGAATGATGCTTGGCTCCCTTGAAAAATAAGTTCTGAAACGTTATGACAGGACTTTCACCCTTGTCAAAATTCAAATAATTTTCAAATTTCATTCCGAGTATCTCTACTCTAATAACAAACTTATGCAAGCTACTGAACATGTCCTATTCGAAATTATTTCTGATAACATTTTTTGCTATCTTTAAGTCATACGTAATAATATAAACATATCAATTTATTTTTATTTCAGTTACTCAAACGTGACTATAAAATAGCGGGTGTACAGGAAATTTTGTTATAGATTTCTAAAGGTATTGCAACAAATCTGAAATAATGTGGGGTAGAAATAAGGTACTGAGCTTGTCGAAGATCGGAGAAATAATTCCAGAGTAATATATAAAAACAACTTCTTCTTCTGCTGCAGCAAATATCAGAACTTTCGTTCCGTTGCGTCTCCCTTATTCGTCCTCTGATCTTCGGTCTTCCTATGTTATCTTTTCCTAATGGCCTATATTTCACAATCTGTTCGGTATTCGTGTGTCCATTCTATCAATGTGTTCTCTCCATGCTTTCCTATATTTTTCCTATACTTTTTCCATTTAGATTATAAATTCATACGTAGTTACGTATCTCATCATTACGAATCATGTCTTTCCTTGTTACACCATTACAACCCATTAAAACTTCATTTCGGCAGTCGGAATCCTACTTCTAATTGTATTCATGGTCAATATTTCGCATCCATATGAATGGTCTATATTTCACGCCCACAATGAACTGATAAGGTTATATTAAATTTCATGATGGTATCTTTCCTGACTTTACTTTTTAGGATCCTCATAATAGTTCCACACATTCTGTTATTTTTTTCAATTTTCTTATCTTCTTATCGCAGATAATAAATAAAATACATCTAAAATAAAAAGGTTCCCCCCATCCCTGATATTCGTTTTCTGAAGGTTTCCCCTCGCTAGAGAAGATGCGCCCCAGAGGAGCGTCCTAGTCCCTGCGGAGCCTACGAGAGGCCGCAGGCGCCTCCGCCGCACGAGACTAAGTGACGGGCGCCGAAGATGGATGAGCCCCCGCCGGAAGGCGTGCCTCCTGTGACGTCACCTCCGCTCGCCCCCACACCCTCCCGTACCCACCTGGAAATTCACCTGCGGCCACACTGAGCGACTTCTTTGCTGGCGGTCTCTCGCGGCTGGGTTTTGTTTTTAGATCTATTATCTCGTTACGTGAAAATGCTTCCGTTACTGTCGCTTCAATAAATTTCAAACTATTCTTTCGTTTCTGTAGAATTCTACAAATGTACTTCCAGAATATCTTTCTTTGTGAATGTGGCATGTGTATTCAATGTATAAAAGTGCAAATACTCTGTATATTCTATTTCTACACAAACTAACACAGTACAACTGAGGTGGAGAATGTGGTATCCAAAATGTACCAAATTGGCAGCCAAGATCACGTCAAGTGACACAAAACAGCGGTGCGTCCTCCATTTTTTGATATATTATAGACATCAGGGGCGCTCCGTCATCAACGAATTGAGCACTATTGAGTGTCCACATTTGTGTAAATTGAGTCCAGTCAGCTACTGCGGAGAGTAGTGGATACCGCACTTTAACATCCCCGTGTAATACAATTGTATCACAATTTACTTTCTCGTTTACGTACGATAATACGGAATAATTTACATAGTAAAGAGAAAGTTATGTAATGATGCGGAAAATCGATTTCGAGAAGTTTACGAATATATAAGTTTCATGGATCCCTGGTACCAAAAATGTGTCTTAACGTCCGTCCATTTGTAATTTGAAATGTTCAAAACTTCAGAGAGTTCAACGAAATGAGACCTTCGCCATTACTGTAGGTATTCTTTGTTTTATATGGAGAAACAATTGAATAAAAATGTTTGAGCAGTTTTTAATAAAATGAGTTTCTTTACAAATTGCATAAGTTTTAAACACAAATTATGCAAATTTACTAGTTTTTACTAATATACACACTCATTTTTTAAGAGCTGATGTTTAGAACAGATTTGGTTTGAGACAAAAATCCCTATCTTCAAATTTTGAGGTTTAAAATATTAAAACTTTGCAATTTTCAAAAATACAGAGTTCGCCGACAATGAGACTATCTTTCACTGTCTTTTACGATGAAATTTTAAAGAGAAAATGGGAGGCGTTTTTTGAGAAAAATTGATGAAATTAATTTAAAATATCCCATATTTCACGCAAAATTATGCAAAATCAACTCATAGTTTTGATAATTTTACATGACTTTATTTTCAATCTTTAAGTTCTATCTTTAAAGAACAGATTTCATAACAGAGTGAATCATCTTCTTCAATACTGTAGTAATAAAACGCCGAAAAATAAACCGTAGCAATTTTCGAAAAAATAGGGGATTTTAACGAAAATGGGGCCTGTACTATTCAATTAAAACTCCTTTACTCCATTCGGAGACAAAGTTTATTTTGAATAAAATTGGAGACGTTTTTGAGAAAATCTTGAAAATATTTTTGAAGCTTAATATAATGTACCCCAAAATAAAAATATCAATTTCAAATTCTGCGGGCCTCAAATTCATTTAGGCCGATCTGGAAATATCAATTTCGGAGAGGTCGGCTGAACCGTTTAGGCGCAAGCGTTGACATCAGATGGACGAACACAGACAGCCAGACCGATAGACGTTCAACCTTCAATCGATTTTTCGGAAACAAGGATCCACAAAACATGAATTCTGACCACACAACATGTAAGAGGAAGTAATTTACTATAATTAGAAAGAAGATTTATCTACGTTTTCATTACCAGGGCCCAGCAATAAGAATTTGTCTGTCGAAAATTCGTCGATTTTCGGCGCACGATTACAATACTTTTTCTTCTTACGAAGTAAGTGCAATAATGTAAAAAATGAAAATCAAAGATTCCTCCAATGATACTACGTGGCAGAGGGTAAAACTTTGAAGTTCGGCAGTTTGTATTTTTTATACCAAGAGGATTTGCAGTGCACGCAAGTATTGGAGAACTGGGACCGTTTCGTGCAAGACCGCAACGCTGATAAACATATCTCCTTTTTTTCCTTTTCCCATTTGCATTGAGAAACGTTATTTCGGATAATACAATCTGAAAATGCAAATGAAAGAGGGAAATTTATTTTCTATAAAATACGTGGTACCTTTGTATGAGAATGAAGATAAGTTTCCTAAAATATATTTTGTGTTCTTGGAGATTTTTCTTTAAAGATTTCCGTTCTTCGCTTTTGTGCAGGATTTCTGTTCTTTCGCTTACCTTTGATCATTTGCATTTTTAATTAGTAGTCTCATTTTATGAGGTCAGTGGAAAGAGATTCATCAATATATACATACATTATATTAAAATTTACATTTGAGTTTGCAAATATAACGTTCTTTTAAGCTTTCCGAAAAAAACTGATTTTTCCTCATCCCTTAGCCTGCATGCAAGTTAATTTAAATATAGTACAGTTTGAATAGAAATAGTTTTGCTTCGTTTTTGTAATGATGTACTTACTTTGTAAAATGGGATAGTATTGTAATCGTGCGTCAGAGAGTGGTGAATTTTCGACAAAAAAGAATTTTTCCAATGTATTAGCAATATTACTTATTGTCAAATTATTATTGTCAATTCTTATTGACAAATTACCATGCCCGATGTGTCCCGAAGAAATATTTTGGGAAAAATATAAAATATTTTCTTAATCATAACTAGAGAGGATTCTAGATTTCAAAAACATCAATACTTGGTTTTTCAACCACGTGAATACACCCGTAGGATGCGCTGTCTTATAACAACACTGGATCATTCAGAGGACAAAATAAAAATAATCTTATGTGCTTTTCATTATACAGTAGTTTTCATTTCATTCAATCGTGAAAATGTTCTTATTGTGCTTGTATGTCAACAGTATAATACCTGGATACAATAATTACCTTAATTCAACAATGCATTAGCTTTTTATGTAGCAATTTCCAAAATATGTTATACATGGTCCAATGTCACATTTTGAGCATTCATTGCCGCCAGTTGTGGAGCACCACATGTCTTTTTCATTTCAATAGGCACTAGCCAATGGTTCAGTCCATCATAGGGAAGAATTTCATAAGGTGTTCCTTCTAATGTGAGCATTATTCCTGCACATTTTGACTCCGTATTGATTAGACTAGTAAATGGCAGTGTGACGCCTAAATTCTAAATGAGAGATTGTAGGATGTGCAGTTCTGTGTAAATGCAATGCATTATGTACACATACATTAACCAATCATGTGAAGATGCAACTCCGTCATTTCTTGCCTTGATTTTCTAATCGATAAAAAATTCTCAAATTGTTCTTTGAGTTGCATTCCAAAGCAATCCTTGTAATTAGTGGGAGGATGGATCACCGCAGAGTAGATATCCATGGTAAAAGTGTCAGTGACCGGTCCGAAGGTAATAATAGCTCAGGGTGACTTGTCTCATAGGCCGAGGTTAGGAAGTCGCAAGTTCAACAACGATATGGGTTTGATAGGTCAGGGGTTCGATTCCCGCATAGGCACCTGTGTTTGTGCTCAGATGCTATGGGTCAATGGATCTCAGCAATGTTAATGAGTGCAAAGCTGATGCATGTGCGTCAGGGTGTCAAAGAGCAGAGGCAGAACTGAGTGCGGGCGAAGGACAATGGATGTCGGACGACGACATCAGTAATGACGATGATGATGAATTCATAGGATTCTCTGACCAGGAGGTCCTAGGATTCGAGTCCCGACGGTAGTAGGATTTTCTACACTAACAACGTAGCTATGTTGAGTTCAGCCGCTGTCTGGAGGAGAATTACAGCGGCCAGCTGCTTTGATTGCTAGTTTTCCTTGATTTCACTGATCAAAATTAGGCGAATGCCGGAGCACAATTCTAAGAAATACACCACGGACCGCGCCTGAGCTTTACTTTTTTTAATCTCACTCCCTACGCATACACATACATTTACCAACACTTAACTACCACACATGGGAAGAGGCCAGTCGGGAGCTTTGAGATTGTCCCGGCTGTAGTGGTGCCCCGCTGGTGTGAGACACTGAGTTGGGTAGGCTAGTGCCGGTTCTCGCCCTCCAGCGGGGGAAGACAACCTCTACCTCCTAAGATAAATCATGCAGTACACATACGGGACCTAAGCAGATGACGCGCCCGGAACCGCTAATCAATCGCTTAGTCATCTTAACCTTTCCCGCCTGTACGCGAGCGCGCATGCCATAAGCTGTGCCGCTGCCCCGTCCATCCATTCTCCAGCGCGCGCGGGAGGTAGCCTGCGACATGCCTCGCATTCCACCGCGCCGCCCGCGAAATCTAAGGTGGCCACAGGTGCGCCACCGGGCTTGCTGTGAGCGGGCAGGCTCTTGCAATGTCTCACAAAAACAAAACTAACATTGCTTTTGTTCATTTTAACAACCCATAGTTCGAAATATAATAATAAGAATAATAATAATATTATAAAGAGCATCATAATATTAATAATAATAATAATAATAATAATAATAATATAATTGTCACCATTCCCGTCACTTTGTTGGAAACAAGCGGTAACCTGCGGCTGGGCGTAAACCAGAAGGCCCGGGTTCGAATCCCGGTCGGGCCGACCAATTCTTTGAACAAATTTAATTAATAATAATAATAATAATAATAATAATAATAATAATAATAATAATAATAATAATAATATTAATAAGAAGCCGGCATCGTAATGATCAACGCATTCCTCAAAATTTCAATATAGAATACTCCAAATATCAACGAGTCAAATGGTGTCCGAGAAGCTAAAAGACAAAATATAAGCACATTCTCAACGAATAATCAGGACAGAAAGGATGAGCAATGAGTGCTAGTAGTTCAGGCCTATATTATTTTTTATATTCTTCTAGTTACTATTTGAAAAAAATGGCTTCCGGTGATATCAATATAATTTCAAATACTGCATTTCTACTGATAAAAACACACACAGACACACACACACACAGACACACACACAGACACGCACACAGACACACACACACACACAGACACACACACACAGACACACACACAGACACACACACAGGACACACACACAGACACAGACACACACACAGACACACACAGACACACACACAGACACACACACAGACACACACACAGACATACACACAGACACACACACACAGACACACACACACAGACACACACACACAGACACACACACACAGACACACACACAGACACACACACACAGACACACACACAGACACACGCACAGACACACACACAGACACACACACAGACACACACACAGACACACACACAGACACACACACACAGACACACACACACAGACACACACACAGACACACACACACAGGCACACACACACAGACACACACACACATAGACACACACACACACACATAGACACACACACACACATAGACACACACACATAGACACACACACACAGACACACACACACATAGACACACACACAGGCACACACACAGACACACACAGACACACACACAAACACACACACAGACACACACAGACACACACACACAGACACACACACAGACACACACACAGACACACACACAAACACACACACAGACACACACACACACACAGACACAGACACACACACAGATATATATAATGAAACACTTGTACGTTCTTAAGAGTTTATAGGACTATGCACTCAGCTACGGCTCCGAGTCGCAATGTAATTTAACATTGGAGGGCCCGGAAGTGCGCAACTCCTGATTGGATTTCCCAGCTGCTCGTCTCTTGCTAATCTCTCGAGGGGCATCAACACATTAGCCGCGCCTGGCCAATCGAAATGCAGAGCACCATAACTGCCTGTGCGATACGCGACGTTAGCTATAAGCTAATCCATCTGTTATTGCATCGCATTGCGCCAAGTCCCAATTCCAGAGTATCCACGTTGTATTACCCAGTCTCTAGCAAAGATCCGCAACTAGAAGAGTCACTTAAGTATTTAACTGTCGAACTAGCTGCCAAAATTGCAATACCATCTTTACAATAATGATTGCGTTTGTCTGCGATCTATCCTACACTCTTTCTCAGCAGTAATTTCTAACAGACTTTCTGGTATTTCTCTATCATTTTCATTTGCTTTTAATAATGTGAGAAAAAGTGTATTTTACAAATTATTCCCTTCTTTCTCCCGTTTCTAATTCCAAAGTTTAGATATCCTACTTCCTGAACCATCTGGCAAACAACATTATTTCAACTTACTTACTTACTTAGTGATTTTCTAGCACACTCTGCAGCATTTCCTTGGTCAACTTTTGTTACTCTTTCCTCCTTGGAACCTTGGACTATTAGTTTGTGCATGTGAAGATGGCTCATTAGTTAGGAAGTTAGAAAAAAAGATTAAATTGTATGAAACGATATTATCAAAATTTTTAATTTGAAATGTTTACACACAGGCCGACTAATTAATTCAAAAATGGCGCCTAATCACGAATGTAAACAATTTTAACCTACAGGCCTAATCACGAAGGCTGACATGCGGCAGAGCTCCGTGCCACCTTTGTGATTTTATTATTCTCAAATGGAGTACGGCAATTTCACATGTTAGGGGGCTTCAGTATTCTCACTTGGCAATATTCTAAACGAAATGCGGAAAACTCCATTCTGTAGCCTTCTCCCTATCAGCCTTAAAGAAGATTTGAAAATAAAGCAGCATTCCGTGCTCTACCGCGTCCACTCATGTAAGAAGTTTTAGTATTTCAAACGAACATTTTACTTAATCAGATTGTTCGTTTACATGTTTTTCTATCACTGAAAGCAAAATCGAAGATGTTTAAAGTTCCTCCTATTAATTCTTTTCCTATTACTTGTAGTCTTATTTTAGTTTCTATTTGCTGAAAGGCTGAAACTTGTGTAACAGAAGAAGAAATCAAGCATCTTATTGAGTTACTGGAAACGGTTTGATGAAAAACAATTGATGCTTTTCTAAAATTTAAGGAAAGTAGGCTGCTTCAGTTAATTAATGACAATTTTATAGGTTATTTTGTTTATTTTAAAAAATTGTTTATTTAATAACAATTTTATAGTTTATTTTATTTTTATTTTCTTTATTATATTTTACTTTACAAAGTTTTCTGAAACAATGTGTTATTTATTACTCTGTACCTAATACTAGCCAAATTTCTGTGATTTGTAATATGTATTAACATTAAAAATGTAATGAATAATTCTGAGTTTTTATTCGTCCTTCTTCAACTAGCTAATAGAAGTTTTAAGAGAGCAAAATAGTGATTTCTCGAGGCAGCATGCAGTGCTCCTACGCGTCCGTTTTTGTGAGTACCAAAGTCGCGCCCACCGGAAGGATAACCATTCTTTGAAATAAATTAACAGCAAAGGACGTACACTTCAAACGTCCCGCGTTCGAGATAATTTACTTTTCCCTCAAAAACCGCCAACTGCGTTACAGAGAGAACAAAATCTAAGAATATTCTCTCCCACTACTTCAAAGATGGCCGTGAGAGCGCACCACCTTTCGGCCGGCGGATACGACGCACCTGCAAAGTTTTCTATTGTCGACATTCGAAGAAATTAGATTCTTCCCGCTAAGACGCTGAGAGCGCATATTCTTTGAATGCCAACAGCCGAGCTATTTAAGTGTCGGGTCACCTCGCGCGTGAAAACCGAGAATTACGCGAGTGTCTACTACACTGAGAGTTGAATCGTTTCTGTGTGGTCGATGTCACGATTTCGAAGCTCCTTGGTGCTATTTTCTGCACGAACTGGCATTTTTTTCGCAGCAGAGCGAAATATGATTGCTTGATACATGCATTGCATAATGGAATAAAACAAGAAATGAAACCGATTTCCTTTCGTCCAAAGTCAGGTAACAAGGATATATTTTTCAATATTTAGAGTTAAAAGTAGGTTCTAACCAAAGGTGTGCTGACAGTCTTGTCGTTTTCAGAATCTCCCCTTTAGACAGAACCTCATGAAGATGTATTTGCGAATTTTCGGCCCAACCTTTGACAGCTCTCTCACATCTTATCTATATTTCGCTGCCTTAATAGGAAGGAATGTTGGATTTTAAAATACACTGTTACTCGTCCGATCCAGTGACTCTGCCTCCCTGCTCACTCTCCAATCGTCTCACTCGCCCGCCCTCTCACTCGCTTGTCACTTCATACGACTACACTCAGTCGTCACGTCCCCCAGTCTACGTCTCCCAGTCTGACTCAAATACCGAGTCGCCTGTCTGCCCGTTATAATGTATTCTTCTTCACACCTTGGACCTTTAGTATAAGTGTATGTAGACAAGCGCTTGCCAACTCAATATCTGTGACGTCACAGCAATCTGTCCATCTGCTCCGCACGGAGCCGCGGAACAAGGGCAGAGCCCGACGCGGCGGCGGGCGCTCAGTGTTCAAATGATGCTACCGAAACGAGGGGAAAATGTTTGCTTAGAAAATCAATAATTACATGTAGTAAATGGTAATATTATTTAGAATGTTTATGATTAACCTTTAATTACTCGCTCTGGCGCCCTGAGTGTGACAGTTGCATTCCTTTGGTTCCTGACGACAATACGTGCATCATTTTGCTTTATATCTTCCGCCAACATTCCTTCTGAGTTTCTTTAATAGTTTGAATTCGTATTTCAACTGCTCCGTTGCGTGTTTTGGGAGTGACTAGGCTGAATTGTCTAAAACGTCGGCGCACTGAATGCGCCGCGTGAGTAATTACGTGTCAGAAAGGAACGCGGGTAATTAAAGGTTAATAACAATATGAAGAATTATATAATAGAACATACATTGTTTCATAATTCAATGCAATATCCAACACTTTATCATAAACAGTATTGTAATTCTAGTTCTATTCTTATATTAGATAACATTTTTTGAAAAGACAGTTTTAAGATTTTAGAACACTAATATTTTATACAATGGTATATGATATATTAATGTAAACAAATTGATAACAAATAGGTATACTTAGGTTTTTTGAATGAATTAAAACGCAACGAGCAGGAAATTGTTCGGGCATTTTTCTAATCTTTAATTCAATTTGATTTATTTCTTTATTTAGTTCGAGCTATTTGCGTAAGTGAGAACACTTTAATTTAATGGTTAGGAAAAGAGGATGAGGCCCAGAATGGTGTTAGGTTTCGTCCTGTCATTATCTCTTACTCACTAGCACATGGAATAAATCATATTTATCTTTCGTTAGTATACGATTAAAATTGACACATTCTCATGGGCGTACTCATTGAGTTTTTCTATGGTAAATGGATCATAGAAACGTTCCACGCTGTATACGAATACGTCCTTTTAAATATGTATTTAGGTATTAAAACTGTTTCATAGGGAGAAGATTTTGAAAGTCGTTTCCATGCATTATGAATCGTTCAATAATTCATATCTAGGTTTCTTTAATAGAAGCCTTCATGTTTATCATCTTTCCGTCAGAAGTAAAACAGCTGAAAATCTTCAGAGCTTGAAAGCTGAACGACGCACGTTGAAACTTCAATTTGATTGACTACTATGTTTAGCAACTCTTTCATGGTTTTAAATAGCAACAAAATTCTAGTCAATATTTCTCGATCATCCGAAGAACCGTAGGGATGTGTATTGGACAAAAAAAGGAAGCTGGAATTTTACTTACGAGTTTACTGCGGAAAAAAGGAAGCTGGAGTTTTATTACGAGTTTTAAGGTGTTTTGTAATCGCTCTATAAAATTGCCTTCTTTTCTAGTGATTTTTTTGTTTGTACTTTATTTATGGGTACCCTTCAATGTTTCTCATTAGTACAAAATATAATTTCAATACAGTAAATTACGATCATATCTCTGGAAATTAGATCAAACGAGAAGAATATTATTAATTAATTTGTTTAAATTCCTCAAGCTACAATGTCAAAACATGAAATAAATATTAACAAAAGAACATCGCATACCCAAAAATATATTTACATTTCAAAAGAGTAAAAAAATATTTATGTGAACACTATTGTTCATAGAATGCCTGAGAAAATTATTAAAATCTTCAATTGATCAGTAAACTAGCTGGTTTACTGATTTATGAAAGTTTAATTTGTGAAATGATGAACATGTCATTTTTAAGTTCATTTCTGTCCTTTTCGGCAGTACGGGATTTAATATAAGTTTTTTAAAACATTTTAGAGCTAGTTGTGAATAATAAGTATTCTATGTAGTGAATGGTTAACGAAATTAATTCGTTTTGTAGTAGTTTACTGTTCAGTGTAATTTTTAATACCAACACATTACGGTTATGCGATTCTGTTGTTGCTAGATTTGTTTATAGATGCCAATATCGTCGGAAATCTGGCTGATGGCTCAAAACTCTGAATATGATGTATCAAGGCCGGACAAATTGATGTGATATTTGTTTGGGAATTTTAACAAATAATTTAATAATTATTAATTGGCCACGATCCTTTTCATTGGTAGTGCGATGCGTTGCAGGATGTATTAGCAGCATTTCGCATATAATGATTTTGATGGTGCCAATGTATTCCACAGCCCGTACCAATCATCCCTCTATATTTTGTCTGAACATACCAATTCTGTCAGTTGAACAGACCAAACTTCATAGTTATGAAAATGTAGCCAAATAACTCTAGTTTCCATTGGTATTCTCATATTTGCCAAAACTCAACCGGAATTTCCTAAAAAATGAAAATGAGCAACTGCTGCCAATCACCTCCCTCCCACACAATTTCTATGTTTTCTAACTACATGATTCTTTAGTGTTTCCCTTCTGAAACCTTGTTTCCAAACATTCAAACATTTTTATAACAAAACTTCCACTCCACTTCACTCCAACACTGAGCTAACTTCAAACGAGAAACCCCGCGAGAGAAATAAATGAAAGCGAGGTCGGAGTGGTGGCGCCAATCGAGGGGGGGGGGTCGCTGTACATCGGCCTGCGCCTCGAGACAAGGGAAAAGCTTTCGGGACAGGGTTGCTGCGCGAGGGTGGGGGGCAGTAGAGGGTGGTGGCAGTGACACGCGTCACGGTTCAGTAGCATGCCACAAGCTTCTGATGTACAGTAGTTGTAGTTCAGTGTTGAAATTGTAGTTGAAATATGCAAAAAGGGTCGTCCATAAATTACGTAATACAAATTTCAATGCCCCCTTCGCATTGTAACGTACTTCCCTCTCTCTATGTAACGCAGCGTAACGCTGCCTCTGACCCCTCCCTTCCCCTATAGTCGTACGTAATTTATGGATGGCCCCAAAGTTAATCTTTTTTCGGAGTCTTTCTGCAAATACAATAATGAAGACAGAATGTTTTCTTAATGAAATCTGTTAACCAAAAACATCTGAAAATAAGATCATGTACAATTTTTCGAAAGTATGAGCAGTTTTGAGTAGTTTTTTCATGAAACACAGGGAATTTTGAAACAATTGTATACAATTATTATATCAAAAACTGTTCCATATTTGTCCTCAAAATATTTTCCATGCATGTAGCATGAAAGGCTAAGAAATTAGAAATTATAGTAAGGAACAAGAAATACGAAGAAGTGGAGAAGGTAAAATTTGCCGATTTATTCTGGATTTGTAATTTTATAAACAGTACATTGACTGAAATTTGAAATTAAATTGTTCATATTTAAATTACCTTAGGAGAGAGGCTAACGGACAACGATTTTTAGTAAGTGGCAATACAGCTGCAGCTGAGTTTATTGGCGTTCAATCGATCGCGGGTGTTCACGAGTGCATACGGTGTTACGGGAAGATTGAGGTTAGTATTTTCGTAACAGCACGTTTACTTAAATTCTGGGATTGCTACCATAACCCATAAACAAGATGACTTCTGAATGGAAATGGAAATGATCGTTTTTGAGAAGGATTGATAAAAATTCTTTCGCATCTATACCAAAATAATCGTCCATTGCTGCTTTAAAAACGCCGGGCTGGCAACATCGCAATACAATAATGCTTCGCTGGCTATGCTCTATCAACAGCCGTCATTGCCACCGCTGCCACCGCTGGGTCAAATGATAACTATTTTAAGACTAAATATGCATTTAATCCCGTGATTTGTTTTGACATATCAGGCATAAACAAATTAGTTTTCTCAATATTCTACGATTTGTAAGCAATTTTACACACAATGATGACTGAAATGTGTTAATTTGGACAGAAATTGGAATATAACAGAATTACCTAACCGTCACTAAGGGCGAGAAAGTACGTACTGTTTTAGAACTTCTAGTTCGATATGGCAACGAACGTCGTTCTCGTAAGTTTTTCATCAATCTTGAATTCAAACTAAAACAATGAAGTCTTTTTAATATTCTTATTTTTGAAATAAATAATCGAGCTTCATGTAAACAACTTATTTCCACACGTTAGTTCGCTCTCTTGAATCGGTGTTACCTCTAAGAATGTGAAGCTTCTCTCCAGACAGCCGGAACTCTGGGTTACAAAAGGGTTCTAACTTCGACCAGCAATGTGAGTTCGCTAATCTCGCCCTTAACCCAGTGGAGCGCATCAGCCTAAACGCACGTGCCCTGCGCCAGATTACCTCGCCACCTCTCTGACCCTGAGCACACACTCGGATTGGAAGCAAACAGACCAGGGCGTAAGGCAATCACAGGTCCCTCCACGAAGCATGTTGCGTAGCGAAGGGACCTCAATGATCATGGAAAACTGTTAATGCAATTTAGCACCTAAAACAAATGTGAAAGCGAAAAGAAATAAATGTATGAACAGTGTGTCTACCCGGATAGCCACGGTGCAAACTCAAAGTTGTCCTCACTACTTCGATGCGTCTTATGCACAAAACTCATCTTGAGCCTGGATATTAGTGATAGTTATTTAACCAATCATAATAGCTCTTTTATTTTTCCTAAACTGCTTCTATCATGCGTTATAACTATTGTTGAAATCATGAGGCAGTTCCTAGAAGATGCAGCCCGTCAAATATAAACACACGACACTGCCAATTCTATGTTTACAAAAAAAGTATTGAATCTACACCATGGGGATCACTTGTGGTGAGCTACAATCGGTACCAAATAAAAAAAAGATTGTATTTGAGATTGCCAGATACGAGTATTTCCTCAGTTTAAATGGGGAAATATGTTCATAATTTTATTTTACGTATGTGTTAAAATAAAATAATTTAATAGCTAATTTTAGTTATACCTAATCTTTAATACCTAATACTTTAATCTTAATACCTAGCCAGTCAACAATATCATTTTTTCAATGATGCTTCAGCTGCTACGGTCGTTAGTCCTGTAGATGAAGTGAATGCTTTATCCAGGGGATGGCGGTGTTCTTTCACGCTACGGGGTGAGTTAGGGGGGCAGAACTAGCCGTAGGCTTACAGAGGATTTTCCTTCCCAGTTACTTCTCCCAGCAGGGCACCGCACTAGCCGAGACAACCTCGTAGTTCCTGACTGGTCTTTCGACTTGTGTGGCAGAATCGTGGATTGTGAGTTTAAAGGAAGAGGATAGGACAAGGAAAAGGAAGTAAGATTGCGCGCGGTCTGCGACCCCCTTTTGTTGCGTTTCTGCCTCAGAATTCGCTTGGTAATGATCGAAGAACCCATGGAAAAAACAACTAGTCTAGGCGGCCGGCCTCCAGAGTTCAACTCCAGCCAGCGGCTGAATTCGATCCAGCTATCAAAGGAAGTAGCAATGTAGGGTCCGCCACCGTCCCTATTCAAACCTTAGGACTTCTCAGTGAAAGTAGCCACGGAGCATATCGAAGAACATAAGACGTTTAACCAAGTAGTGTAGCCCTTTTTCACCACGAAATCACAACACGTTTTATATTTAGATTTGATTTCAGACTTGCCCCCGTCAATCCAGCAGCAGTGTTATGTGAATCACAATGACGCGGTCTACGGTTGGATAAAGTGAAATTAAAATGAAAATGGGGAAAAAAAGTCGTCGTCGTCGTTACGATATCACCTCTTATTTTTCTCATAAATATTACTGCGATCTTGAAAAATGTTCGTACCTAATAACGACATGCAGAACCTTAAATCCTTTCTTTTCTCGCATACGACTTACGTAGTATAGATTCTCACATAGTATAACTCTTATTGACGGGCCATAATAACGAAAAAGTGGATAATTCTTGCTCCTGTATGTAGTAAATAACTTTCTCTTAAAGAGTGAAGGCTCAGACGTGGGAGTCTACGACGATGCGCGCCATGAGCATAGGTCACAATTTATGACAACCCCAGCTCGGAGTGGTTCACGATTCGGATTCCCCTAGAGACGAATCGCTTTGCATTGTGCTCACAAAGGGGGTGGTGAGAATATGGCCATCAATACGAATAATATGGTTCGGCATAATGACGCCATTCATATTGATGTCCCCCTAATCTTTATATGTTCCAAATGCAGTAAGAAGTATAAAGGGAAGCTATCCTCTTTGAGTCGTTTCTCGAAGTGCCTGGGTCCGAAAGAATCTAAAAGAGACTTTATTTGTGATTTGTGCTCTGTCACTTGGACTCTCAGGACTCTTTAAACATTCACAAAATGCTCATCTGAGCATTGCAGGTAAAATTTGGGCTGCTGATAAACGCCTCTTAGTTGCAAGACTGCTGTGCTTAGAGCAGGGTATGTCTTCTTGAGGGATGTGATGAAAGTGGTTGCATTGTGGAAAAAAATCAGAGTCGTCTAACGAATATTTAGCTGCTCCGCAAGAAGACCGTCTGACAGGTAGGCTAGGAAAAAAAGAGACTGGGTTTCGAAGATAATTATAATTACCAGCTATTGGATGTTACTGTGACTGCAGAATCATCACTCCCAACTGGAGATTGTAGGCTCCAATATTCAGCTAGACCTCCTATTAGCACTGATATTGTCGCCTCATCTCCAAAGTCATTACCTCTTATAAGGCTCCAGTGAGCCAAATTCCTATACTAATTTGCTCCCCCCCAATATTGAAAACCTATCCTAAAGAAACAAAGAAATCCAGTGACTCACTGTTCTGACACCTATTCAAAATGTGGGCAGAAACGTGTTTGCAGGTACAGATAATCAAACAGGCTGATACCGACTCTCTTGAAAAAATTCTGCCGACAGGCAATAGCGGTGAGGAACTTGCAATGGTAGACATTGCTTCCTCGAAGGCAGATATGGTACGATCCACGAACGAGGAGGCCGCTACAGTTTCAGATAAGAACCAAAACTTTTTCGCCGTGCCTGTTTCTTTTGATTCTGTTTTTTCCTGTTATGCTGACCATGCTTTTATTGAGTCCCCGGCTGCTATGACGCCCAGAGACGTAAATACTGAAACTACTAGTGACAGGACTAAAGACTACTATTAACAGGACCGGAACCTAAGGCTCACTGGAATGAAACATTTCAACTTCAATACGAACCTGCGTCTCTTTCCAAACCAATGTAGATCAAGATTTCGCTGAGGTGGGATATGAGTTCAAAAGAAAATTTGAATTCCAGGACCAATTGGATGAAACCTATTCCAATTTGATAGCAAAATTGGGTCATGATCCACAATCTGTGCCCTCAAGACATTACGGATCACGTCTTGAGGCAATCTACTGCCTATCTTGTTATTTTTTTTGTTCGATTAAGCTCTATAGCCAATTTGTAATTACTATGAAGCAATTTATCTACTTGCAGAAAAGGAACCACTTAGTCCCTTAGGAAAGTCTAGGGATTTCAGGAGATTCAAAAATGCTTAGGAATTACAAGTCTGTAAATGAGAAATGTATGACATTTAATGTGGCGAGTAGAAAATGGTGTAGTCAGGATCCCCATTTGATGAGTTCTTGATACAGAAAAATTGGTTTTCGGCAAAACTTCTGTTCGTCTATCTAACCGTAGCCCGTACGAACGTCAACTCTTTGTCTACTTGAATTTCCGATAGATAATTTGTTGTTCGGGGTTTACAATACATATCACCCCAAATTTTTTCGGGTCTTCTTACAGTTACAACCTGTTCTTCAAGACTTGTTCTTCATGACCTGTTCTTCAAAAATAGATTTTTAACCAAAATTCTGTACAATATTTTTAAAATATGAATAGTTTTCATGTAATTTTGCACGCAATAAAAACTTTAAAAACAATACTTTCTCAGAAACGTCTCCAAATTTGTTCTTTACGTGTTTTCTAAGCTCCATAGAACTCCAAAATACGTTTATGTAAGCCACATTTTTGTTGAATTATCTAAATTTAGAAAATTTCATTAAAAGTTCACAAAAGGAGAGGAAGTATTATGATTGCACCTCTAGTTTAAAGCACCATGTAAAGTGCTTACTTCTAAATGAGACTGAAGTACATATCTTAGCTTAACCTGTTAATTCAAATTTTCAGCGTCTTCAGCATTACTAGAGAAACTGTTCCTGAAACATCCTATTTACTTAAACTCTGTAATTTTTTGTTGGCAAAATTACTACTACAAAGCACATGGTTCAAGCGGAAACATTCTCTGCCACGAAACTTATGCATAAATTTGCATATGTTGTTTCGATGTTCTGTTTCCTTATCCATTACGTATCTTGTGTTTGCATGCAAAACACTTCATGCTAATGAAGGAGATATGGATATTTACGTGTGGCTTATACCATTATAACATAAGTTCGAACTTGACCTATTAACTTGACCCTTATTGCGACGGATATCATCTCAGGACTACACGACGAATTCTCTTTATTAACGGATAGAAAAAAATGCTATTGAAGAGAAAGAGTGTTTGTAAATTTCAAAAACATCTGGATGATTAGATTTATAAGATGATCCAGACCAAATCTAAGGAAGAGATTGCGAAATTCTGCAAATGTAAAATTACGCATCTTCCGGGATTACACGCACACCCAGAGATCCTTCAGCAAATTCCTCTCCCTCCCTGGCAGGAACAAGCGGCTTGGAGGTTCCGCACATGCCTGCAGGAACGCCCATTCCGCGTCCTGAGTGCTTCAGCTCGCCCCAGGGGGCAACGCTGCCGATGGTGGCGGCGGCGGCGGGAGCGGCGGAGGCGGCGGAGGCGGCGGAGGCAGTGGCGGAGGCGGCGGCGGAGGCGGCGGCGGAGGCGGCGGCGGAGGCAGCGGCGGAGGCGGCGGAGGCAGTGGCGGAGGCGGCGGCGGAGGCAGCGGCGGAGGCGGCGGAGGCAGTGGCGGAGGCGGCGGCGGAGGCAGCAGAGGCAGCGGCGGAGACAGTGGCGGAGGCGGCGGCGGAGGCGGCGGCGGAGGCGGCGGCGGAGGCGGCGGCGGAGGCGGCGGCGGAGGCGGCGGAGGCGGGTGGCGGCGGAGGCGGTGGCGGAGGCGGTGGCGGAGGCGAGGGCGGCTGCGGATGCCGAGGCGGAGGCGAAGTCCGCTGAGCAAGGCACGGCCAAAGCGGGTATCAAGGGACTGCTGTTCGTCTCACAGGCGTTGTGTCGCTCCACAGAAAAGTTTCTTTTTGTTTGATTTAGCTAGTGAACACATCTCATTGAAATAAAATTTCAAGCTCCTTTCAGCTGCTAAATTTGAATTATCTTCATTTTAAAGGATAAATTTATATAATTAAAAACGCTGGACAATTTTCTAACAGTAAAAACGCGTTATTTGTTATAACACTAGTCTATGTTCATCCGCACCCCTTGAACGACTGTTTTCTTTTGCAGGTTTTATACTTTGGCCAAATAGAGATTTATTGCCTAGTAATTTGCTTGAAAATCATAAAAGGAAATTCCCTTTATTTCAGTTAGACATTTTTACATCATTTTATATTTGAATGTGTTTATACATAAATGTATATTTAAGTTAGTTATTGTTCAGAAATTTGTATGACTGTCAATTAGTAATGTAAGTATTGTATTTGACAATTACAATATATGATATTGTAATTGAAAATGACAATACTGTATTTTGAGTAAATGAAGTACTTTAAATACGTATGAATTTAGCGAATCAAAATCTAATGTATTTTGAATATGTATTTAAATAATTATTTATAAAGTATTTAGGCGAAGTATTGAAATACTACATTTACTTTCTCCAAAACTGGTGATAATAAACCTTGAATTAGTAAATGTTCGATCACCTTAAACACAAATAAATTGCAGCCATCTTCTCAAATGCTTACTACGGTGATTAGAAATGATTCTCATTAATTTTGAATTAGAAATAGAACACGGACTTTTAAACGCGGAAATAATTTTTTTGTGAACTCTTTCTTTGAATTAAGAATTTTGACTTAATGCACAGCTTCCCTCTAAAATACAGATAGCATCAAGTACACCACCACTTGGGTATTTCAAATTAGCGAGATGTAAACTTTCTTTTAACATGGTACTCTTATTACCAGATGCTCTTTGTTGATATAGACCTGTAATTAAATTTATACGTTTTTGTAGTCCCAGAATCATTTACACGAGTCACATATAAATACTGTATCGTATAAATTAAAATGTCAGGAATAAATAAAACGTTACGCACAAATAAAAATGCAATTTTACTAAATTCTTAATCATCCACAATTATTAGCCTTCCCCTCCAACACAAAAAGTGTAAGCTTGTAGTAACCTCATTCTGTTTAAAGAAGCGAGGGGAAGGACGTTTTTTATTGTGATAATCATTATTTTGAATATAACATGATTACGTACTATTTGTTGACACATACCTTAAATTATGTTTTCTAGATACAAATAATTAACGACCAATATAGACAGCCGTGTGTTCACACGATTAATATTATAGCTATACGATATGTTCACATAATAAAAATCGAAACTTCGAGGTTAATAATTATATTACAGTCAAATTATGCACGTTGAATAACATGAATATGGTAATATGTTCTGTGCAAAACTAACCCTGACTAATTGACACAAATGCTCAATGAAATTGAAATCAACAAAATAAATAATACACGTATGCGTAGAGTATTTGCTAGAACTAATGTAAAATTATTGTAGACTACCAACTGCAGGAATCACGGGACGAAGTTTATAACTCTTTTGACAGAAATAAAAAAATGTATTTTTCTGAGAGCTTTCATTTCTCATTAAAGCGTCCTTTTCGCTTAAAAAGAGAAAATTAAATATTTCACAGAAGAGGAATACTTCACTCAAGGTATTAGAACATCGTGTAAATGTACATTTTGTCTTCTTTCTAAACGTCATAACGTTCCGCCCGGTCTCCATCTTTACTTCCAAAAATACAAAAGCATTTTAACGAAAGTGATAATGTAGGCAAGAAAATGAAAAATCGTCAGTGTATTTTGAATAACAGTAACAAAACAGAAGCTATGTAGAAAATTGTAAAAAATACGACTACATCGTCTCAATATTTTTGTAGAGAAAGTGATTTTAAAGGATAATGACAGAAGTAAGCATTTCGGTAACAGTTGCAAATAAGTTCAACAATAACTTTTCAAGAATTACGAGTGATCTCATAAAGGGTCTAAAACCACAAAATTCAATATCAGACGCTTCTCAAAAAGTTTCGACAAGATGTTTATTTCCTAAATTCTTTCCAGTGAAATTCTTACAATAGTCAGTAACCAAAAAATAAATATTTGGTTTAGATGAATTTCCGGGTTGTTTATTAAAAAACTTCTGCACCAATTTTTATACACTCGTCAATTCAAATTATCAATACTTGTTTACGCACAGGAATATTTCCACACATTTTGAAATCAGCAAACATTGTCCCTTTAAAGTACTCAACAACAACAAAGAAATTCAAAATTATCAACTAATTTTTAAAATTCGAAACTGGTTACATTCTCAGTCAACAGGAGACAAATAGCAACAGAACAAATGTTCCAAACAAATTTTTCTGCCTTGTAAAAATTAAATACTTACACAAGTGCAAAAAATGTGATCAAACAAATTACAGAAACTGAAATGAATGTACAATGTCAACTCTGAAATACAAACAGTTTTGCCACCATGATCTAACAACACTGTTCTACAAAAAAATAATTTTCTATTTCTGGAGAAAAAAGTTGTGATTCTTTGAGTAATTTTAAAGGTGAATCCAAATCTGTTTTTAGTTTTTCTCTATCAGGGATAGTTTAACCGGAATTCTAATTTTTATCTTTCGGTATAAATGTAAACTTATTTTGCGGAATTCAAGAAATAGCAATAAAATAATTTACAGTGATCTTGATGATTGATTTCAGTTACGTACTCTAACTCTATTATATTAGGAAAGCCGTGGAAGGTGCTGTCAGAGGCAATATTCACAAAAGAATTCACTTTGAAGCATATATTTTAAATGAAGACATACAGAAAAAGAGAAAATGATACAAATGTGGCAACAACAATTTACATATCTTATTTTTTCTTTTGTAACGAGTGTCTTCCTTGTCTAGAATGATACTACAGCAATAGTCAGGCAACATTGTAAGCATTCATTTTTCTCCGTACCGTTTCTTCCATTATAGATATATCTTTAGGAAATTTCTCTTCGTGTTGGTCCGATTCATCGCTGCAACTCCTTGGGAAGAAGTCACTATGAGAATCCATGAAATATACTACAGACATTTGGAAGCCAAGTTCTTGATAAGCTTTAATTATGGGATTCACTATTTCCTCGTAATTTTCAGCTCTTTTTCTACCAAGGACGTTTTCTGACACGTTCTTGAAACATTGCCATGTTCGCGCTTCTGCGTCAGTGAGGCATGTTTCAAAATTTCTATCTGAAGTTCTCTGATCTGAGGGCCTACAAATACACCTTTTTTTAACTTTGCTGCTGAAAGGCGAGGAAATTTCTCAGCAAGATACGTAAACACTTCGCCAGTTGGATCCATCGCCTTTACAAATTGTTTAATTAAACCGAATTTGAAATGAAGAGGTGGTAGAAGGATATCTATACGAGCTACCAGATTTTGACGTTGGACATTTTTTCACCTACTTTCCAATTTCGTTCCGGCCTTTTCTTATTTATGTGGTCGGAATTTCCATCGCGACTATCCCACTCGCAAAGAAAACAATAATATTTTGTGTAGCCTTGTTGCATGCCTAATAACAAAGCAATTACCAATTTGAAATCGCTACATACCTTCCATTTATACTCACTGTATATAATTAATTTGAAAATATTTTCTAAAATGGTACTGGAAGGCTTTAGAGTGTGGCACTGACTTTTGCGCATAAGGTAGGTCCGGGTAAGCAATGTGATTCTTTGACTTCTTGTTTTTAAAACCTCGAATTTTTTTGACACACAAATAACAGTCTGATGTATGGTTTTTTGGTTCTCGCCATACGGTAGGTACAGCAAATAGCATGGTATTTTCTTTTCTTTTTCACCAATTTATTAATTTACAAGAAAAAGATGCGCAACATACTATTCCTCTTTCTTACAAATGTGGATTCTCCGCAGATATAGCAAATGTTCTCGAGAGTTTCTTGACAGGAGCGCCGACGAGACATTTTCTAGAAAAATCAAAATTATATCATAATAATCTTTAATTGGTGCTGTACAAAGACATTCTTATTTACTCCTTTCCTTCTTATCAACTTACTTGTCACTTTCTGTACCACCACGAGAAACATAAAAAGTCACTTTAAACGTTCTCACACGTGAGGCTTTTTGACAGTGACAGTGAGGCTAGGTTTGAGGTAAGCAGTGTTTATAAAAGTATTCAATTGAGGGAGGAGTACCAACATTTGAATATTAAAACATTTGACATAAATACAGAAGTCCATGTTGCCAAGTGTTATTTGCAAACTTTCCCCCAAATTACGGAATATAATGCGTTTTTCATGATACAGAAGTTAAAATTACTGAAAAACTATCCCTGAACGCGACATTTTGATTTCAGATATGGACTTACCATTGCAAATTCATAAGAAATCACACACTTTTATCTCAGAAATAGAACCCTTGTAGAACAGTGCAATTAGTCAAATGAACTGTAAATTGAAGTCTGTGTTCTGTAATTAACACATTGGTGATGTTTTATATTATAACCTGATACAATTCAAACCATACAATTTCTTCCAAATACACTAGTAACTCTATATCAAAGATGTCTAACCCACTGCATCATATATCAAGAACATCAACAAGCAAGAATACAGCCTCGTCAAGATTTACCAACATACCATCCTGCGGTGGTAAACATTTTAGAACACTTATGTCAATTTGGCAATTAGAATTCAAGGTAATGGAGGACTTATACAGAAATGACAGAGTATCGACATTATTTTCTTTGCACTATTTTGGTTTGCTGATCGAAGAAAATAGAAGTTCGAAACAACGAAAGTCAGCTCTCGTCCTAGTCCTTGTGTATTTATTTGAATCTGCCGCGCTTGGCCATTCACAGATGTCAACCAATTACGGGTCGTAATTTTTTTTCTGGTTCCGAATGAAGGTAAGGAATGCTAATATGCCTCCCGGCAAGGTAGCGGAGTGCATGTTAGTGTGTGTGCAATGGGAAAAGATATGACAGGGAAGAGTCAGGAAAGATCGCGCGCGACCCGTGGCCCGTTTGTTCGGGTACTGCCCCGGCATTTGCTTGGTGTTGATCGGAGAAACCACGAAAGCCTACCGATCATATCAGCCGGCCGCTAGAATTCTCTTCCAGCCAGCGACTGAATTCGACCTATCTGACAAGCTAGTTTCAAATATTATGCCACCGTCGGGACTCGAACCTAGGACCTCCCAATCAGAGGCACTGCGATGACTAGTAGATGCTCTGAGCTATCTCTCCCGGCGTGTGTCCTTTACTTTTCCATCTTTTCCCCCTTATATCATTTTAAACACATATGCACTACACTACAACACATTTGAGGAGGCCAGTGAAGAGTTTGTCACGACGGGGGCGGTGTCTTATTTGGGGAGATACCTGGCTGAGAAAGAGTTGGCTGTGAAAGAGAAAGAGAAACTGCTAACCGACGCTGGCGGTGTCGAATCTCACGTTTCCTCGGGACAGGAACTTGTGGTCTCCTGCGCTCGGACACACTAATTAATCAATGAATTCAGTGCCCTGTACAAAGACAAGAGAGGCCAGTATTGTGTTGGCCAGAGTTAGTTATGCGTAACCGTAATTCAACGCAAATGAGAAATGTGTATAGAAGAAGCTAATTTTTTTAAATATGTAAATTTAACATTCCACACTAGCAAAAATGAGGAGGGACATATCTTGATAATTTTTGTAATTTTTATTCTTAATAAATATTACATTACCCACCTAATTGGTGTGGCAGAAACCATTCCACTTAACCGTCCGGTGAGCGCGCGGAAACACTCCGGGCTGGTTGTGCTTTTATTGTTCTAAAATGAAATATGGCTATTCGACTTGTCAGAAAGCTCCAGTATTCTCACTTCGAAACATTCTAAAAGAAACGCGTAAATCTCCGTACCGTTGCCTTCTCCCTATCAGTCGTAAACAAATTCGAAAATAAAATTCTGACTGTAGCTCTCCGTGCCCACTCCTACTCTCCTACTGCTAATATACGGACCATTCAACGGCCGATTTTCCAGTCAGCGGTTGCCCAGGGCATGAAAGCAGCATACGCTACTGGGAGAGACAGACACACATAGACGTTTTGCCGTCCTTTGATTTTTGGCTAACAAGGACCCACAAAACATGGATTCTGGCTACACGGCGTGTTAGAGGATTTTTGTATAAATTTAGCAAATGAATTTATACATTTTTGTTACCAGAACCCGGCAATAAGAGTATTTTCGACGGAAATTTGCCACTTTTTCCTCAGCTTTACATAATTCACTTTTCTTAAGAAACACCAAGGTAAGGACGAGAACATAAGAAAAAAGTGTGTCATAGCGGCAAAGACGTAAAAACGTTCTAAGAAACAGGAGTCCAGATTACAAATTTATTGTTAACACCATGTTCGAAAATTTGACCAATATGGTTGAAATATGAGTTTAAAGATACACTTCCTACAGGCTCACATTTACTATTTTCCACATTATCTTGGATTTTACAGTAACGAACATAGTGAACGTTTTCACCAACATTTGAGCCAACATTGTTTCTGTCGTCTTCAAAATAATTATAAATACTGGCAATTACGTTTCAGCATCAAAAGTTTCATTTACTTTTGCGATTTTGATTCCAATTACGTTCTAACATCTACATCTATATTCCAAATCTATCTTGTTACAGATCTATCTTGGCAGATCAATTACAAATCTTTCTTTAAAAATACAAAAAAGATTAAGTTTTACAATGGAACAATTTATTGGCAGTTTTAGTATAATATATAAACAACAATAATATACGTGAGGCTATAAGTGTTTCATTTTGTAGTTAAAATTTGTTTATTTTTTAGTTAAAAAGCGAAAAATGTTTAGGAGCTGGAACTTCAAATAAGAAAAATGTAATTTTTGTAGAAAAGTGAGCGAGGTGGACCGGGAATTTCCAATTGGGGGTCAAGACAAGAGAGAGCTATCGGGACGGTGACGGGTAGAGCATAGCAGAGAGGAGCAGAGTGGAGTAGAAATACAATGAAATATAAAGAAATAGGCCCCGCCGCAGGGCTTGAAGAGATGGAATTCTTCCAGCCTAATAATTTACAGGAATAATGCCCGGGCAACGCCGGTTGCTTCAGCTTGTGTGTGTGTGTGTGTGTGTATATATATATATATATATATATATATATATATATATATATATATATATATTCAGGTTGGCCCATTTATCTTGACAAATTAAAATAACTCGAAAAATATGCATCGTACAAAACAAATGTCAAAGGCAACAAATTAATATCCCCAAGGGGCACATCTGTCACACCTAAGGACTTCAAACTTCCACGTTCGCTCTGTGAGGGTGAGGCGGGAGCCACCTGCGAAATCGTAAATGGGAACCCTCACTTTTTATTGCAGATTAGGATTCTACACTAAAAAATACAGAAGTTTGGACTAAAACATTTTTTACCGAGAGAGACGATCCAGACATGTTCCAGACAAAAAATTAATATCTCCAATAGGAAAATCTACTCTCCCCCACGCCCCTATGGGAGGAGGAAACTTTGAAATATTAAATGGAAACCCCATCTTTTCATTAAAGAATTTGATTTAACGTGGTTAATATAAATTAGTGCGTGTGATTTGAAGCCGCTGGACGAACATGAATACAAATAACCGGATCGTCTCTCTCGAACAAAAAACATTTTAGACCAAATATATATATTTGGTGTCCAGAAGATCTCGTTACAAAAGAATACCCCAAATTCTGTATTGCACGTCATAAAGAACGGTAGGTCCATTTTTTCCGAAAAAAAATTACCTTTACCACCGCCATGTACTGTAGCTATCATTTTGAACAAAATTGAATTTTTAATTAGTACATTTAAAATATTTATTGAAAAGAACTTACAAGCATTTGATATTATTAACGTATATTAGTGTAAGCCACGCGAAGCTTTCCTTAGAGAATATTACTCGACTGTTTAACCGACTGTTTAGTCGAGAATATTACTCGACTGTTTACGTGGAGAAACGAGGAAATGCTCCGCGCAGAAGGAAACGCCGCCGTCTGGTTTCGTAACGGTCGGTTTGAATTTCGCGCCCGGAAGTAATTTTTAAACTCAATTTTCTCGAAGGCAATTTTTTTCGGAAAAACTGGACCTGACATTCTTCATGACGTGCAATACAGAATTTGGGGTATGTTTTTGTAACGGGAGCTTCTGGGCACCCAGCATATATTGTATATACATATGAAGTACTATATATGGTGTATATACATATATAAAGTGTAGTTTATAAAATCCATCACCGTCGGGATTCTATCCCTAGACCTTCCCGGTGCTAGTATACGGTACGTTGCCCAGAGCCATCGCAGCTGTATGACTCGATCGACATCCGCCCATTGGCGTCGTGTCATATTGCAAGACCCCGCCCTCGACTGATAATTACGGCGTGCCATGAGAAACACTTCACGTCACGCACATTGGAGAATGCCGTGAGCGAGTTTGCAGTTTGACGCCAGCAAATGGAATATTGTATGACCAATTGAGGTAAAGGAAGACACTTGTGTCATCTGGTAGGAACCGTGTCCACCGGTTTCTGAAACGATGTCACGACTGCCCGGTATTTCAAACATGGCAGGGGGATACAACAGTCCAAGTTACAAGAAATGGAGCAGTATTCTCAGAGATGTTATGTGGGAAATGGTTCCAATATGTATTTTCTACAGTGTACGTACGTGAGTGCTGATTTTCCGGATCGCCATTTTCCGGAGTATTGTGCATTGAGCAAACTCCTTAGAAGGTCAGTGAACTACCATTTACGACTTCTTTCTAATTTATTGTTTCACTAATCTTCAGGTCATATGAATGGTAATGCCTCATAAGTACAATTTCATTTATATCGTTTGAATTAAGAATTTTAGATTTTTACTTTCACGTATACATACGTATATACGGAGTAATATACGTAGTATATACGATTATATAGTATATAGTTATATACGTAGTATATAGTAATATATGTAGTATATTACTCCGTATGGAACAATATGTAATGCTGCGCGAAAAAAGGCAAATTTTAGGCAAGAAAAAAATCTTTGCCGTGCCCTGATAAGAAAAAGTGGATAAATCAGGTGCTAAATTTAGAAACAAATCCTCTAACACGTGGTGTAGCCATAATCCCTGTTTTGTGGGTCCTTGATTCCGAAAAACCAATTGAAACAAGAACGTTCGACCATGTCTGTACGTCTGTGAAAACAGCGCTTAAACCATCCGTAGAAACTGTTTTCCAATTGAAGACCCCTGCTCGAGTCGAAGCTTTGAGATTTTAAAAGAGATTGTATAAAATTTGGGGGTACTTTACATGAAACCCCCCGGATATTTTCAAAATTTTCTCGAAAACGGCTTCAAATTTTTTCTTTAAATTTCTTGTAACAATAAAGTACAGTTATTAAGGTAGCATAGGTCCTAATTTTATGGTTAACTCGTAATTTTCGAAAATTGCAAAAGTTCAAATTTTTTCGGCCTCTTCCTTCAAATACAAAATTATTAATAGAGGTTTTTACTTCAGATAAATTGTTCTTCATAGTGAGTTCTTTCACAAAGGTTAGTACATTTTTTGAAAATTTTAGTACTTTTCGCACAATATTGCGTGCAAAATGTGCAATTTTAAAATATTACAAAAAAAATATTTTCAAATACGGCTCCAAAGAACTTTTGGTAACGATGGTACCTAACGTACTCTATGAGATGACATAAACCCCATATTGCTCTATCCTTTTGTTGTTGTTGTTGTTTTTTTTTCAAAAATAAAAAAAATTGACTTGTTTCTCACGCCGCTAATATTTACATTAGCGGCAGTTCGTTCACATATGAGTGCATGGGCATTATGTCATATAATGTTTCTCGAAAATTGTAAAATTTTCTATGAAAAGCAGCTGAAATGTCCACATTTTCAGAAACGCACAAACGCTCAAAACAAATTTTCTCTTAAATGGCTTCCAATTTCTGCTTCAAACTAATCGAAGAGATAGTGCTAAATGAACTCTTTAATATGTTGTCAAGTTCAGTTTTGGGTATTTATTTGTTTTTTTTCAAAAATTACACAAATTTAATTTTTTGAAAGATCTCTGCTTTAATTGGCAATTTTCATTGAAAAAGTTCAAAATCATTTATTTAAAAAGTGGTATTGAAGTGTTACAGTAAATGCGGAAGCTCTTTTTCATAGAAATGTTTGAGTTTCGATAAAACTTCATTGGAAGTCATTTGAATCACTTTAACTCACAAACGCAATTGAGTTTAAAAATCGCTGAAAATGTGCGTATTAACAGTCGTGAGAGATATTTCAAAGAAATTGTATGAATAATTCTGAAAGAAGACAAGTATACTCCAAAATGAACTTTGCCATTTTAAACAGAGCAAATAGCAATACCAATAAGAAAAATTTGAAGAAAAACATTTGTGCCATTTCTGAGAAAATGGCTTTTGAATATTTTTGATAATACGAAAAATTGTGCTCAATTTCACAGAAAATTGTTGAGTTTTTAGAGGAACTATTCATAACAGTATTTAAATTACATGTGCCCATGAATGTAACAATGTAATTAAATTGTTACTAATGTAAATATTAATGACATGAGAGAAGTAAAAAATATACTTTTTTGTAGTTTTGGAAAAAATAACGGAAGGATAGAGCAATGGGACTTGTACGTTAGCTTAGAGAGAACATTCAGCACTGCCCGTACCCTCAGTTTAAAGAAAAAAATTGGAATCTGTAGCGATTTTTGAGAAAGGCTTGTTTTTGTTAATTTTTAATATTGCACGTATTGCATGCAATATGCGGAAAATTTTCAAAATATTTACAGTACCTTATAGAAATAAATAACTAGGGACAACACATTTTGCTTGAAAAAAACCTATCTTTAATTTTGTAGTGGTAAGAAGACGCCGAAAATATTCAAACTTGTACAATTTTCAAAAATTCATAATTAACAGTGAAAATCGGACTCATTCAAGTTGAATAAGTGCATTCCACTCTATTCTTACAAGAAATTTGAAGAAACAATTTGCAGCACTTTTTGAGAAAATTTTAAAAATGTTCCTGAAAAGTACTCCAAAATACTAATGAAAGTTTTCAAATCTCAAATTTTCTTCTCGGGCCAGATCGACTGGCTTTTCTTCAATTTGGAAAAAATTCTACGCCCAACAGGACTTATCGCCAGTAGGTCCTGTTCAGCGCTAATGGTGTTTTCAGACGCACAGAAAGACGGACTACGGATGGACGGACGGACAGATGGATGGACGTTTGGAAGAAAAACTTTTTAGGTATCAAAGGCTCACTATTCGTGAAATGTGGGTACATAACGTGTTAGAGTAATTTCATATTAGAACAGAATTTATCCCCTTTTTATCAGGGCTTTACAATACGAGGTTTTGCTTTGAAAAATCGCCGTTTTTTTTGCCGCAGCATTACATAGCTTTTTTCTATTTTCCGTGTATTACTTTGTATATACCACGTATACGAGAATGTTAAAACTAGATCAAATGTGCCTATCTCTTCTCAGATGCTATCTCCTCACTTCACTGTATCTCCTTTTAGTAACACGTAAGTTTCTCACTACGGTTATTATATACATCGCACTTTGCCCACACTTTTGCTGGTCTTCATTGCACCTCACTGGATATGATTGCACTCTACTCTTGCGCTGTTAAAATATCTGCAACGCATAACTCGCGCGCTTGTGGGAAGGGTCGCTAACAAAAATGCAGCGAAATTCTTCTGTTCAATGATACATTTCACCTGATCCTGTTCAAAAATGATCCTGTCCACAAAGCGGAATTTTCCTTCGAGAATCCCCTGTATCTATTGCGCAGGAGCATGCTGTGGGTGGCGGCTGTCGCGGGCGTCGCGTGAAGGGGTGGGGGCTGGGGCGGTGGCGGCGGTGGTGCTGCAGCTTCTGGCGGCGCCGCGGAGCGCGCGACTGCCGCTGCTCGTGGCGGTCGTCGGCCCGCCGACGCCCACCGCCCAGCAGTTGCTGCGCGCGCTCCACGGCGGCCGCGCCCCCTCCGCCCCCCGCCCTTGCCCTCACACTCGCCCTCGCCCCCGCACCCGGCGCGGAGCCGGGGGGCGAGCGCGGGAACGACAGCGCCCCGCGCGGCGACCATCACTTCCACCCCTGGTGAGTGAGTCAGCCATCAGAGGCACGTCAACTGGGGAGGTCACATCGTCGTGGTAACTATAATAGGTTAGTTAGTTAATACCTTATTTTACGTGGTGAGACCCAGGCCATGAGGCCCGCTCTTCCGTCTGACCACGCAAATTTCGCTACGCTCCTTTCACCATTCGGAGGAGAAAGAAGGTATTATCTCGGGCGATGAAACAGGCGGTTTGAATTTAGCTCAGAGGATTCTTTTAGACTTGAGGATCTTGTACATGCAGTAAATCTACAACTTGGGACAGCCGGCGTTACTTCCCCTCCAAAGAAAGGCGTACGAAGGACTTTTTCGTCCTTAAAAATCCACCCCTTCGATCGGGTTTCAACACGAAAATAGGTCGTATTCAAAAGAAATCTCTTTTTATTGTTTGATACACCATTGGGATCAATCTAGAGAACTTCAGCAGTTGCAATAGGTCGTAAGAAGACTGACTAATAAAAAACCTAGTATCATGATTTTACATTTGTGAAAGCGACTGCTAAGACAGTGAGAGGTATAGAACGTTTTTCTTTCCTCCTGAAAACGTCGGTAGAATTGACACACGACCTATTGCGATTTACACGACGTTGTGCTTATTGTTTCGCGGAAGATGACGTGTTGTTCCACTGCTGGAATATGGTGTCCAGCGCCCATCTACATGCGATATTTTTCACCTCCTGGATGTACTTTCTCCACCGATCCATCTCGTTTTGTGAATTCTTGCATACGAAGCATAACTCGTTGATGATTTCGTGTAAATTGTGCAATACCGTCTTCTTTCGTGAGCGTATTATACAGGCGACTAGATTAATTTTTTAGATTTGTACAGGGATCGAAAATGATCATTGTTTGTCAAATCAGTTTGCACATACTGGGAAATCTCATATTGCGGAATTTCACCTGGCATTTGCCTTTTGATTGTTAGGCAACCCGTTATACACAGGTGTTCACCAAGTCACCTGCTATGCTCGCTCTTGTTCTTGATCCTCCAGCTCCCTAGTTCTCGCTCAGCACGGCACAGCACGGCTCGGAAGAAAACATGAGCTCCACTGGGAACGTCACGACTCCGTTTGCAGTGCTGCTCATCTTCTTCCTTTACAATTTGGACTTCTTAGTTTTTGCTCTCTGTTTCGAACGACCTCTGCGAACTGCGCTCCTTCTTGTTCCTCAATAATTTCTACAATTATTCATTATTTCTTCAGAATTTAAAAAAAACTTGCTTTGTTTCTCATTGCTATCTAGTCCAAGACGCGCTTTTACGCTGAGTGTTCTGTGGACGTTGACAGCACTGCACTGCCGTGACGTAGACAGAATCCACCCCTCGCACCCCCCCCCCGCAGTGGAGTATCAAGAAAAAGTGCGCGTATAGTACTGTCGCAGTCATATTATTTACCTGCCTGGCATATGTGCAATGTGCATATGGGATTACCTACTGGCTAGAAGTAAATATAGTGTAACCGTGTAACTATGAATTTCTACCATATACGATAATATGAATTTTCTACCATATAATCATTGGCATTTTCGACTCCTCCACACGCCCCAGAAGTTTGTAACATTTATTAGGATACGTTATTTGTACATCAGAATTAGTAAAAATGCAGGAGTAATTTGTAGCTAATAAAAGTAAATTCAACGACATGCAACCGACATCGATACCACAAAAAGTGGTGCCTGAATAGATACGAAATTTGTACATGCTATTCTTCAGAATTTTCGCCGTATCTTTGCAAAGTTTGGTCAAGATTAATAGAACACAAATGCGGAAAATAAATAATTCAAATAAAATATTGGTAGATGAAGCACTATCATTATTTTTCGCCAGTTATTAAGAGCAGATTGGTTCTTAATATATTCCTGTAGAGACCAGTAGTGACGCAACACAAATGGAAATAGTTTCGCTAGAGGCTAGCAGTAGTGCTTAAAGCAAACATAGTTAATCTAATAACAATGTAGTGTAAAATAAAATGAAATAAATTATAGTAGTTTAATAACATTTGTTGGAATTTCAATAATAATAAACTTCGTGATATGTATGAAAGTCAACTTTTTCCTCTTTCACAAGGATTGGATGCACAGAAAGCCTGGGCAACGTCGGGTGAATTAACCCTTCGCACTCGTAGGGCAATGGGTGACATGCCACCCAATAAAGCTCTCGGCGCTCGGAGGTTTCTGAACACAGAGGTCCTACAACTCGTAAGGCACCTTACACATGACTATGCAAAGTGGTCGCACAGTTTGAAGTCGATACTCGGCTTTCCTCCGTACGAGCTCGTTCTCACATTATCGCGTGAACATTGTTTAAAAATAGATTAGCACCCCGGATCGATTCAACAATGAAAACTTTATTTTACATACCAGAAAAATTGTGGGCGTCTGTGACATGCTCGACGAGTTAATTTAGGTAGTTACGTGTGGCATGACCTACGATTGCGGGACATGTCACGTTACGTACTTTTACGAGCTGGTAGCCACCTCTGACATGCCGTACGAGCTGTAGGACGTGTACACTCTCGTTGCTTACGAGTGCAAGGGGTTAAAAGCGAGTGCTCGGTTGCCGGTGCGCAGGCGCTGCGGCGGCGGCGGCGCTGGTGGTGGGCGGCGAAGATGGCCCGTCCGTCCCCGGAGCGGCTGCGCGCCGCCCTCCACGTCCTTGCAGCGAGGCGGCGGCTGGCCCTGGGCGCCCCTCGCGCGCGTCGTGGTGGCGGCGCCGCCCTCCGCCGACGCGCGCGCCCTACTCGCCCAGCTGCGCTGCCGCCAGGTGCGCACCTCGCTCAAGCCGCCTTCGTCCATACATTACGTAACGCAAATTTGGAGCATTTTAAATACCCCTCTCCCCCTTGTAACGCAAATTTGGAGTATTTTAAATACCCCCTCTCCCCCTTGTACGCACCAGTAACGCCAATTTGGAGTATTTTAAATACCCTCTCTCCCCCTTGTAAAGCGCCAGTAACGCAAATTTGGAGTATTTTAAATACCAAGTCTCCCCCTTGTAACGCGCCAGTAACGCAAATTTGGAGTATTTTAAATACCAAGTCTCCCCCTTGTAACGCACCAGTAACGCGAATTTGGAGTATTTTAAATACCCCCTCTCCCCCTTGTAACGCACCAGTAACGCGAATTTGAAGTCTGGTTCATTCTTGGGCATATTTTTGAAAATTTTAAATCCAATACTTTGAGCGCCAGTGTTGTCATGCTCTAATCTTTTGTAGAAGATCCCCCAACTTTCCTTATGCCCTTTTATGGATAACATGCGTGTTTTATCTCTAAATCGTGTATACTCCATATAATAATAACAATAATACTGTTTCTATGTATACAGACATCTCTGATATGCATCTTCCTTGAGTTTGATGGTGGCTTTGATTTCCTAATTCCATATTTTCAATCTTCCAGGGCCTTGAGTTCAATGGTAACCAACTGCTGCCTATTGTAGCACGCAGTCCACTAAGTTCTTCCAATCGGATTCTATATCGTCTAAGAGTGGTTTCAGATAGTAATTCACGCGCTTTTCGTACAAGCCTCTTATACTGTCTTGCGCAAACAGCTGGACTTTCAGCTACTTCGGAGGAAGTATTTTAAGTACTTCCTCCCCTCTTTCATCCCTGGCAACACAAAAATTGGTTGCCGCTAAAAGTTGCAAAAATATACCGCTAGAGGTCACCAACGGCGCTGTGCTCGCACGAACAAGACAATGGGCGAGCGCTATGAGCACAAATTTAATTTGTTTGTTAGTGGGTTCATACACGACGTGCATAAAATAGATGTCGACCCCATAGCTGAGATTGCTAAGTCAGTAGTGCCATAGTGATCTCGGACCGAGGGATCGCGGGTTCGAGCCCCACCTCATGTATGGCTGTATGTGTTCGTCATTTCACCCCCTATGATCCCCATATCGTTTCTCCCTCGCACCATAACGTTAAATCCAATAGTGATCACTAATGACCTAGTAGTTGATAGACCTTAAAATAGTACATTATGATAGGATGATGTAATTATGGGTATTGATACACGAGTGTGATATTACGATACATACGAGTATCGTAAACTTCACACGAGTGTATTACCCCACGAGTGTATACACCCATTACACCGAGCATCATACGGTACTTTTTATATGACTTTTATAAGTTAAACTCTCACATTGAATCCTTTCGTGGCCGTTGACATAAACGATTCACCTAAGGCCACCTAGCGGACGCTCCCTAACTCTACCCTCACAAGCTGCCGCAGATGGCTCTGGCCACCCGTCCGCCTGCAAGAGAGTACTGCGCTAGTGAATTAGGATCAAAATTAAGACTGAATTTGTTTTAAATAAATTGCAGGAAAAATTAGCAATAATAAAAAAATTAAATCTGAAAAGTATAATATAATACCAAATGTAATTTTAAATTACACTATCGAATGAAACATTTACTAGAACGGTTCTCAATGATTAATTGTCAGTACTTGATTTGTAAACTTCTCTGTGATTGGTCAAGAACATGTATCATAATGAAAACTGTATCGAAATGATTATCATTATGCAACTGGTTGCAGCCATCAAATGGCAGCATTATCCAATGGGAGTAGACAAAAAATAAAAGAGATGCGCGCCCTGTCCGTTTGCAGGTGCACCGGGCGGCGGTGGTGCGCGCGCGGGCGGCGGGCAGCGCGCGCGTGGCTTGGCTGCCGCCGGTGGGCGGGGGCGGGGCCGCGTGCGCCGGGACCGCCTTGCCGCCCCCGCACCGCCGGGAGGTGCGGTCTGCGCGCGACGCGGCCGCCCTGCGCGCCAGGCTGTTCCCGTCGCCGCGACGCGTCGACCTGCGCGGCTGCCCGCTGCGCGTGGGGCTCGTGCCGTCGCTGGGCTTCGTCATGAACGACGCCCGCCCCTTCGTCATCAGGTGCGGATCGCTTCCGGACGACTACCACCGAAATCGTCTGACTTGTTCAATTTGTAAGGGGCCGCCCATACATTACGTAACGCAAATTTCGAGTTTTTTCAATACCCCCTCTTCCCCTGTAACGCACCCGTAACGCGCGATTGAACCTCCTCTAAATAATTACGAAACGCTTGCGACACCACCCCCTCTTGTAAATACAAGAAATGAAAATAAATTATAGTAGAATAAAAACAATTTTTATTTATTTTACTTGTAATGTATATTAAAATTAAAATGACAATTAAAGTAGAAATTAAGTTGGCAATGCTGACTGCACCTAACTACATGATTGCAACAAGTTGTGAGTGAAGGAATGTCGAATAGGCGAGAAAATATCTCATCGCAAGTAGTGCACACGCGCCAGCGTAGTTGGCGCTTGGCCACGAGTCTACTGCGCCAATTTAAATGATTCTAGAATGTACTACATATCAGTTTTGAATATTCTTCGTAATCATACAAATTCAATAAAAAACCGATGAAAAAATATTTCCTTTTATTATAAGAATTTACATAAAATAACTTTATTTTAGTTGTGTTTAAAACGAATTAGATGATATATTAATGTGTTAATGTAAGACTCAAAAAGGAATATTTCAGCAAATATTGAAAAATGTAAAAAATGAATTATATCAACATAACATTAAACTAATACCCCCTACCCCTATATAACGCAGCGTAACGCTGCCTCAAACCCTTTCTCCATTCTTAGCGTTACGTAATTTCTGGACGGCCCCCTAATCCATCATCCTAAAATCCTCATGATTCCACATCTCAATTTTGGCAACATTTGCGAAGAGCACGCCCAATACCATGCACATGTATTGCAGATGGCCTTGGAATTGCAGATGATCTGGACTTTCCAGCTGATTTCGGGTGGAAGGAACCGACCTGGACCCCACAATCTAATGTTAATGACCGTCCTATTCTCATTGAATGTTGAAGCTCTCGCTGGCAGCCATGTTGGGAGCAAATTTACGCGCCATTCTCAAATACGGCGAAATTTTGTAGCTTTTTTCGACTCTGACATGAGCACAGTTATGAATGGAAGTCAAAAGTACTTCGGTCCAACAGTTCCAAAATGCGCCAAATATTGAAAATAACTGAAAGCTATGTTAAAATAAATGAGGTTATGTTACAGTACATACGCGGTTTGTTGGATATTGACATAGCGATCGATGTATACCGCCTCCTAAGGTAGATGAGACACAGTTTTTGATTAGTCAGTAGGGAGAAGCGGTAAGAAAAATCGTATAGAAAAAGTGATAAAGTTTTTGAGATACACCACCCTGATTAAGGTTTCTGTATTTATAGTTAAACACTATTGGTTTTAATTTCACGAGTAGAATAGTCCTAATAAATTCCACTTGTGCTATGGAAATTTTCAGACTTATCGACAATTTCCAAAGCACGCGCTGAATTACCTACACGATAATTAAGATTAACGTGTTACAAATATATGACTTTTTAATTTAAACATTACAATTTTAATTCAAACATACATTGAAACAAGTTGTATAATTTAAAATAAAAATATTCAGTCGATATGACCACAATACATTTGTGCCACTGAGTCGTATTCTCTCTCTGCTCCCTTCGAAGTGTGCCACTCTACCTCTTGGAAACTTAATTTGATTAACGAGATGGAGGTTGATCTTTAACCTTTACCACGAATATAAACTATGTAATTTCTTTTAATTACAAAAACAGATATAAACAGTCTTCGGAGTTGTCTTCTCATCTTTTCAGAACATAATTATAGCAAAGTTATAAATTATAAAAAATAATTAAAGATTTCTATGAAAATATCTACCCACATCGAGTACCCAGTGCAACGAACTATATAGACGGTACACATCCGATTCTAGACAAAGAGATTGCTCCAGAAGAATTAATGAAAAGCATTCGAAAACTGAAGAACAATAAACGGAACCCTACGGAATACCCAATCTTTTCTACAAGAGACTTCCTCCAAACTAGTTGAAACAGTTACTTAAACTCTTTAACATGATTCTCAAGACTAGAAATGTTCCATCAAGCTGGTGTTATTCGGAAGTTATGTTGATACACAAGAAGGGAAACGAAGCAGACACACTCAATTACCGTGGGATAGCGCTTGCAAAACTCGATAACCAAAATGTTCACTTCTTTGATTGCGAATCGATTGATAATGTGGACTGAACTTACGACCGGGCAGATCTTGTGAAGATAACTTGTTTGTGTTACAAAGCAAAATAGGACTAGAGCTAGTCAAACCTAAAGGTAAACTGTATGTAGCGTTTATAGATTTCAGAAGAACTTTCGACTCAGTGATCCACAATATTGTATGGGAATCATTATATGAATCCGGGGTAAGCAGCAATATAAAGATTCTCCAGAATCTATATGGAAGAGCATCTACGAAAGTGAGAATCAACACCCATTCTACTACCAATTCGATAGAAGTTACACAAGACGTACTACAAGGTGGTGATTCGTTGAGCCCTACACTATTTGCTCTTTTCCTTCGAGATATTACCAGTTTCTTCGTGAATGAAGGTTTCACTGACAGTTAAAAGCTAACATTCATCTTTTTGCTAATTATTTGATTATCCTGGCAATCGATGTGATGGATCTTCAACACAATATAGATACGCTATCCAAATATTGCCAGAAAAAATCCCTTGAAGTTAATCTAAAAAAAATGAAATTCGAAGTCAGGCAGAATGAGGTCAGAGAGGTCGGTGAAATACAGAGATGAAATTGTAGAAATGGGCAAGCAGTACACGTATTTAGGTATCCAATTCACAACGTAAGGGTTATTCAATTACGCTGCTGCCAATGCCCTAAGCAAAGGAAACACGGCATAGGGTTCTGTCTGGAAAATATTAATATCAGGAAAAAATGACAGCTGGCAGGCTGATAGGAAACTTTTCGATTCCATTGTAGCATCTACTGTGCTATACGCAGCGGGTATCTGGGGTCTAAGATACACTAATCAACTCAATAAGATACAAATGAACTTCTACAAACGTCTTTTGGGACTATCAAGAAGAACTCCTGAGTGCATGATTAGAAAGGAAACTTGTTCAACTAAGATAGAATCAGAAGTAATTAAAAGATCATTGACTTACACGACAAAATTGCTATCTACGGAGCCTTGTCAATACCTACGTGTAATTTTCAACTTTTATAATCAAGAAAAGCATATCCAATTTGTAGTAAATACAACTGGATGTCCGTTCTGGACAGATTGATTAACGATTGAGCTTTTATAACTTAATTACGCAGCAACAAAATCCTGGTGTAATCAGAAATAATATTCCCACGATTGTTGCAGCAATTGTAGGTAAAATATGTTTGGACGATACGCGTAGAATCATGAATTCATCATACAGTACAATATATCGAGAAATTAGGTATTTGCAATCTACAGAAACTGATAAATCCCTAACTTTGGTTCTTCGCACTTCCATTTCTAGATTACTCGCTCAAATCCGGATGTCCAGTGAGAAAGGAATCAACATCAATAGCAGAAATATGTGGCACAAAATACACTCAGATTTAATCTGCTCATTATGTAATATGAATACTGATGAAAACCTGAAACATATTTTATGTGAGTGCCCAATATATAAAGAGCTTAGAGGACCATACTAAATGATGTATTATCTTTTCCAAATTGTCTCAATAAACTAAACTCTGAAAGATCTACAAATCTGTACAATGTTATTTCATCAATTCTGAAATTAAGAGCATTTTTTATCAATGAATAGTTCAAGCTAAATTCAACAGTCTCTCTTGACGAAGGTTCTATATATTTGTGTGTTATATTGTCTTAATTATTTTGTATTTTATGCCATTGTTTTATTTTGTTATTGTGTTACTGAATTATATATATTTATTGTGTTGTTTATATTGTATCTTGTCCTAACTTCTTTATGCTATTAGAAATGATTTGTAACGAACTTCTTTCCGATAGAGCTGTGATTATACCCTGAAATTTGTAATAGGGTAACACTGTTGTGAGCAGTCCTGTGTCACTAGATAGGCCACTTCCGGTCCTTATTTAAATTTTGAATTGTGACGCGGCGACGCCATATGCCCTTGTCTGTTCGCCACCAACTCGCTCTGGCGATGAAGCTGTGAACTACTCAGTTGCACAGATCGCTGGCTCGGGTCAAGGCGGGTTCTGCATTTCCGTTGGCTTTCTGGCTCTTGGGTGTGTGGGCTACGTGCAAAAGGCCATTAACGGTTTCTAGCGACCAGTTACTTTACGTTTAGGAAAGAAATTTAATGATATACTGTTGAATAGCATTGTCTGAAGGGTGTATTATCGCTACGAGAAGATGCTGGGTGCCAAATTGCACAAATTCGAAACGGTAATTAGCCATCGAAGCGCGCCATTTTGGTTTTCTTTGGAGCGAGAAAAAGGTGAGTCGTATCACGTTTTTATGCATGAAGTTTGTTGATTAATGCTGATATTTTTTTACTAGCATTTTTTAAAATAAGTCTGTAAAATTAATATATTTGTTTATATGCAGAGAATGGCTAAAATGTATTCAGCACCAGCTCTAGCCAAATGCTCGTAGAAGCATTAGTAAGTCAATATGCAAAGAGCATTTTCTGGAACAACATGTAACTGCGAATCAGAGACCATTGATAATGCTGATCCAATAAAATTTTCGGAATCACGAAATCCCGTTTGCGAGAAACCTGTACAGTAGAATGAAGTAAGTTCTCCATTTTCTTCGATGTGCATTCAGATATTTCAATAGTGCGTCGTAAAGTGATTTTCTAATTTTTATTTTGAATTTCAGATACCAGTATTGGAATTTGCACCACAAATTTCAGATGTTGCTAGGTAAGAGTTATTTTCGGAAAAATAAGAATTTATTTGTTCAGAGAACAGTTAGTGGCAATATTCATTGCAATCAAATATTAAATAATTTGAATGAAGTTTATCTCACCAGAAGTTCTTTCTTTGCAGAGCCTTCTGTAGAAGTGTCACACTGTACTCTTTGTCTGTCTGGAGTAATTATGCCCTATACATTTGGTGACAGTATTTGTGGTAAGTGTTTTCCTTGTAGGCGCATTTAAATAATTAAATTCTAAATTGTGGAATTTCTTGTTTATAATTATGTTCAATTTCAGATCCTTTGAACCAGTTGAGGTGACACCAACTGCAATGTCTGTAACTGGTAAGACCTTTTTAAATACAATTAATCTGTATCTGTAATAGAATTAATCTATATAGCACAGTTTAACTTTTTATTTTTTTACATTTGTATACTGCGGTTTTCTTAACTGAGCTCCTGACAGGAATCAGCTTTTGACAGTTTCATCCAATTGGAAGCTTTAACGTTACCATAGTAGCATCACTTTGGAGACTACATGCTCCCGATTGGATTGCAGCGAAACTGCTGATTCCTGTCAGGGGCACAGTTAAATTCGCAGTGTAGTTCATCTCTCCCTGTTGGCAGTAGAGCTTCAAACAGGGCAGATTTGTTTGAGGTAGCAAATGATCATACAATTTTGTATTTTTGGATATTAATTTTGATTACACAATAGTAGTTAGTTCGAAGGGAGAGTTTCTACCAACATTTTTTTTAATTTTCAGATCCTTTTGCACAGGCAGTTGATCATACTGAAAAAGGTAAGTTTTTTGTATGGGTGTGAAATGCAAATAGAAGCATGCTATTAAAACCATAGTGTATTGGTAACAATTTATTCTTGATTGTTACAGGTACTACTGTCTTTCAGCATGCTGCTACACCAAGTGGCAGATGCATTTGCTAGCCTTGTTTTTGCCCTTACTTTACTATTAGGGGATATTCATTACATTGGTAATGCAGGCAGACTGGTATGAAAAAAATGTGAAAAGTTATTGCTGATAATCTGATTTTTTGCAGTTAAAAAATGGAAATGATTCATAAGAGTGAAAATAATGTTGATCTATTATTTTTAATGTTAAAAGTGTACCCCAATAATGTAAATTAACGTGAAGTGATCATTTTGTTTTTAAAAGTTTCTTTGAGAAGTCAGAGCTCAAGAGAGAAAATTTTAAAGAATTATTGTTATGTGCTGTGAATGACTCTTAATTCTCAACAAAGTTTTTGCAGATACCTCTTCTAAGCTAACAGTTCGTAATGGTTTACATAAATAAAGAAGTATTAATTGCAGTGTGTACTTTGTCATTCAATTCAGGTCTATTGTATAAACTATTTTCCTCACATGTTTTTGGAAAATTCTAACTAAATTGAACTTGATTTCAGGATTAAATTAATTCTGTAAAATATGGTCATTTTCACAAATTTGGAATGCTTATTTTACTATGACACTTTATTTGGTAATTATGAAAACAAAAGTTTTTACTGCCTGTTTCAGAGCAAAGATATGTGGTAATGTTTTCATTTGTTTCTTTTAAGCACTGTTAATATTGTTAATGTATAGTGCTCTGTAATAAAGTAGTATTCACATTAATTTTGGCATATCTCCAAGCAAGCATATTTGCAAAATTGCATGGTTCGGGCTGTTGTATTGTTGTTTATTGCCTTTTGTAATCCTATTGAAATTATAAATTGGTAATGGTCAATATGCTCAATAAATATAATTCTATATACTATAATTTTGTCATTTTTCCTTCCATAAAATCCTGTACAACTTATGTTTGTTGCTTTTGATAAGTTATGGTTAAAGAGAATGGCGAGTGAAATTTTTAAGAACTCCCGCGTAACTGTTTTTTTTTTTTTTTTTTTAATTTTGCGGTTCCTTCTACGCTTATTGGTCTGACGTTTGCCCAATAGAAATTCCAGCCATGTGCATATGGCGGCACCGGAAGTCGGGCAAATACGGTTCTCCGTTTAACATGAGTGCCCGTCTCTGATATATCTACTCTTTGGTTGTGAGTGGGAGCGCTGAGCGTGGTGGAGTGGACTGTTATGAATTTTGCCCCGTCTCACAAACCCGGGATAACTCAAAAGGACCACTTCTCCGATTTAGTAAAAAACAACACGTTAGGAGAAGGTACCGGAGTTGTGATATGTCACATGCTTGAGTTTAACACATAATTTAACAAGGAATATATAATTACATAAATTAGTGATTACATAAATTAAGGAATACAATAGTATGCTATTTGAAAGCATACTTAAATGTTGAGGGCAGTTGATCTGAAAGAAAGTACATGACCCCAATAATCACGCCCACTGGTGGACGAAGGCTGGATGACGCAGTAGGATGACGTCACATACAAGGAGATGCGGCGGCGGGTCTGTGCTTGTCGCAACTTGCAACGACCCACCATAGACAGCGGTCATTGAGAGACGGCTCAGTACATAACAAGCGTGCAATAATGATGTGCATTGAACAGCACAACACAGTTAAAACAGCACAGTACAATAAAACTGGGAGTCACGAGTTGAATGTTGGCGAGCAAAACAGAGTACAAACAGTATCGGCGACATATGCGCAGCACGGCACGGAGCACAAATTTTGCACTAACACAGTCAGTCAATGTCACCATATAAAAACTCGTACACAGTGTGGAGCTTAATAACAATGTTAATTATAAACCATGATGGCCGGCTTGACCCTTAAGGAGCGCAAGCGTCCTTTGGCAACGGTAAAGGTAGGTGCCATGAATGGCGTGAATTCGGCTTATAGAGAAAACACAAAGTATAAAAGAACACGGAGCACAGTCGCGTGGTGGTTGCCAGTGATGGATCAAGTAAGTTGATTAATGTTGCGAACATAAGCGTGGCTTGTAGTTCGACAATGAAACAAGTAATTGCCATGATGGCTTACAGAACGCACGACTGAGCGATGGGGAGTGCACTAACAAATCTCGGCACGACTGCACACAGAGAAATTTTCAGCACGACTACACTGCACGAAATCTTTAGCACGACTGGCTATCGACTCGCAGCGCCGGCGCTCGCTGTGAGCGTTTGGCGCCGATTTTTCTGTGGTAGCCAATGGGAGCTAGCGAGACAGATTCGTGGGATTCTGTTTCTTAAAATTAAGAAGAAAGGAATTCATAAACAAAGTGTAAATTAGGCATGATTTTAAATTATAGAAATTACGCCATTAATATGAAATTAACAGGAGGGACCTGAGCTGTTATGTTACAAATCAACTGTAACGGCGTATGTTGCCACGTGCTGCAGCGGCTGAATACGGCGAATGCCGAGGGCGTTAGATTTCGTAAGAATTGGGCCGCAGACAGCGCTGGGCAACAAAGAAGTGGTATTAAAGCGAGGTTCCGAAACCATGCGATGTGCTTCAGTATGAAACATAAGAAATAAATATAAAATAACTTGTTCGAACAACTGTAAACAAATAAAATTGAATTTAATTGAATTATAACAGTTATTGAAAGTCCTTTTCTCTCTGTCTAGTTCCAATGCGTCCATCTACAACGACGGAATCGATATTTTGCTGTTAAATCTACTCTCCAAAAAAATGAACTTCTCCTTGGATTTGTCGATGGAACCTGCTTATGGATGGGTCAGCGGTGAAACACGACTCACAGAGGGTAAAATCGATATGGCAATAGGAATGTATACGGCGGATCTTCGCTCTTACTTCACGCTGCAATCGACAAAATCGTACTGGTCGAACGCCATGTTTTGGTGAGTGATTCTTTTCAAAAGTCTAAAATATTAATTTCACATAATTTTATATGTATTAACAATTTTATATACAATTACCAATAAACCAAACATAGAAAGTGCACCTATGACCTAAATAAACTAGTGGTCGTACAGAATGGCACAGACTTTCCCGTATTAGTTTTCTATTTCCTTTGGTCTCCGGTAGTTATTCAGACTTGCCACATACTCTTGCCAGCTGCCATCCATTGCCGTCCAAAGTAATTTTTTTTGACATTTTCTTAATATTTCGGTTTTCTAATTATAAAACGGAAATTTTATTTTAAGAACAGTAAAACCTCGTACTAAATGGCAATCGTCTTTGAAAAATTTGAAGACGTTTTTGAGAAAATAGTATTTAAGCGCTACTTTAAATTCGAAATTTGAAGCTCTTTTTCACAGAAACATTTTGAATATTCGAAAAATTTCATTAGAAACCAGTTGAAGCATTTCCACTCACAAATACAAGTGTTTACAAATTGTGCAATTGGAAATCTGCATATTAACGGTGTGACATATCTTTCAAAACAATCATTTTTGTGCAGTTTTGAAAACACAAAAAATACTCCAAAATGGACTTTACGTCAGATGAAAGAATAGAATCAGCATTATCTCTTTGAAAAGTTTGAAGAAACAATTTGGAGCCATTTATGAGAGAATGACGTTTGATCGTTTCTGAAAAAGTGGAATTTTGAGCTAAATTCCTCACAAAACGGTCGAGCTTTCGAGAATCTTTACAGCACATTATTTAAAGCACATGTACTCGTAGATAGTGAACAATTCGCCACTAATGAACACTCGTGGAAACATAAAATTTTGCGTCGAAAATGTCTTGGCCCGCGGGCTTGATGGCGATGGAATTCCTCACTGCCAAAAGCGACATCTAACGGTGGGTTTGAAAACTACGTTCTCTCGACCAAACTATGAAGATTAAATTCATTTGATATGAGGGTATGAACTATTTTATCGTTCTTTGAGAGCTAAAAAGTGGTCCAGAAGTAAAAGACATCCGTGATTCCTGCCCATGAAACTGAATTGACATTAATTTTTGTATACGTAATGTTGCATTCAAGTTGTGTAAATTTACAATGTGTTTTTATTAGAAAGGTAATCGTGCAGCGAAAAGTCAGCTCAGTTTCAAAGTTTTGTTCCCGAGCTGGGAAAGTGGCGGGTTCGATTCCGAGTCTAGGTAAATATTTTTATACATTCTACACTGCCACAAGATTTGATGGTCGCTATATCGAAAGTGTGTAAACTGCTGTATGACCCGGCATTTGTTGCGTGGTGAACGGTGGTGGAGGGGTCTTTTATTTCCATCTTACTCGTTGCATTCGGTGTGTGTATAACTAGCAAAAATATACGTAACCGGATCGGCTTTTGCTTAGTATAAGCAAATACAAATATCGCACATAGGCAAATACGAATAACTAGTAGTTCTGCTGAATGGCACAGACTTTAGTATTTAGTATTAGTTTTATATTTTCTTTGATCTGGGCCAGCTTATCGGACTTGCCACGTAATCCAACCAACTGCCATCTATCTCCGCCTACAATAATTTTTTTGAAATTTGATCAATCCTTCGGTTTTCTAATAGTAGAACCGAAATATTACTTAAAAAATATTAAAGAGTAAAATCTCGTCCTAAATGACCAATTTCATTAAAAACTTGAAGCCGGTTTTAAGATAAATATCGTTTAACCGTTACTAAAAATACGAAATTCAAGCTGTTTTTCACAGAAAAGTTTTGAGGTTTTGGAAAACTTTATTTGATGTTATTTAATGCACTGTAACTTAGAAATGCAATTCGCTGGAAATGGGCATATTAACAGCTTGAGAGATATTTAAAAAAATTACAATTTTGTAATTTAAAAAAAACAATATAATTCATCAAAATTAATTTTATGTCATGATAAACAGTGACATTAACACTTTGGGAAAGTTGGCGTTGTTTTTTTTTTTAAAAAAAATGAAATTTGAGCTGACTCCTGCGGTTTCTTTCCGCAATTTCAAGATGGCGGTCCGCGCTGCGCGTTGACTCACTGAAAATAAAAGGAGCCGCCCTCTAATTTCCTTTCTGTGTAGTATCTATTCTATGGCGTTGCCCTTGCGCAGGTACGTGCCGGCCGGCGCCCCGGCCGCGGCCTGGCTGAACGTGACGCGCGTGTTCTCGAGGCGGCTGTGGGCGGGCGTGGCGCTGGCGCTGCTCGCGGCCGGCGCCATCTTCCACGCGCTGGGGCGCCACCGCGCGCCCCGCGAGCCACGTCTCACCGCGCTGCACGCCCTGCAGGTACCCGATAATGAGTACGAAATTAAACCATACTGGCCGGGGAATATCCATTTTGGAAGAAATCGTACTTATGGTTTAGGCGCTCGTGTTGTTCACAGACACCGGACAGACAGACAGACGGACGGACAAACAGACGGACAGACAGACGGATAGATAGACGGACAGACACACGGATGGACGGACGGACAGACGGGCAGACAGACAGACAGACAGACAGACGGACAGACAGGCATTTTGAAAATAACAAATTTTTCGGTATCAGGGGCCCCAAAACGTGTATTTCTGTTGTAATCTGGAAATAGATTTTCGGCAGCATTACATAACTTTCCTTATTCCTCGTATATAACATGGTATAAGTATGGCGGTGAGACGGATCCCGAACGAAATTTCGTTCTCTTCTGCGCATGACGTCACGATGGATGCTCGCCTGCTTGGCGCCTAGTGAGATTGTATGGTTATGGAGTTTGAATTTCTTCCACTCAGAGGCGGATTCTCAGGGAAGTAAGGGACGATAGGTTTTCTCACATATTTTCTTCTTTTTAATGAACTTATCTAATAGTACAATATTTGCTTTCATATTTGAGGGAAAATGTGTAATTTCTGTATTAATGCCTAAAAACTTGAAAATGTCCGGAGGGCTTCATGTAAAGTACCCTCAAAAATTAATGAATGTTTTTCAAAATCGCAGAGCTACGTCTCAGGACAGATGGATAGAGGTTTCTTCAATTTGGAGAAATCGTATGCATAGTTTAGGCGGTAGAGTTGTTCACATATACCAGACGGACGGACGGACATTTTGCTTTAATTGGTGTTTCAGTATCAAGGACCCACAAAACACAGATTTTGGCTATACCATGTGTAAGGGAATTATGTTTCTTAATTTAGGAACTGGTTTTATTCACTTTTTCGTTATCGGGGCTCGGCAATGAATTTTTTCTGCCGAAAATCCGGTTCTTTTTCGCTCAGCATTACATGACTTTCCCTATACTACGTATATTTCTCCGTATGTACGTACTTATACGGGAAAGTAAACCCAGCGTTGAACGGCGCGGCGCGCGCAGGTGCTGGTGTGGGGGGCGTCGGCGGCGTGGCCGCGGTCGGGCGCGCGGCGCGGCGCCGTGCTGGCGTGGGTGGCCGGCTGCCTGGTGCTGAACGCCGCCTACCAGTCGGCGCTGGTGAGCGTGCTGACGCGCCCGCGCCTGCTCCCGCCCGTGGCCGACTTGGACGGCCTGCTGCGCAGCGGCCTGCGCCCCGCCCTGCTGCCCCCCACGCGCGTACTGCTCGCGCTCATCCACGACCGCAGGTGCGCAGCCCCAGCCCACACCGCCCCTCCCAGCGCAGACCGCCCGGCGAGGCTTTGCTTTGCCCGTTCCAGCCTTACTTATTCCGACAACGTCCGTTCTGACATTGATTGTTCGTGATTCCGGGTACTACTCAAGTCATTAGTCCCGTAAGTGTGATGCACGTGTTTTTTCAACGGAAGGTGGCGGTGATATTTCCCCGCTGGATGGCCAGATCCGGCGCCCTACCGTCGACTGACGGACTTTTCCCAGTCACGTATCTCCCACAAGCGGGGCACCGCCCCAGCCGGAACACGCTCTATGCTCCCGCTCGGTCTCCCGGCATGTGTGGTAGTGTAGTACATGTTAGTGTAAGTGTGTGTGAAGGGATGAGGATAGGACAAGGAAGAGGAAGGAAAGATCGCGCGCGGTCCGTAGCCCGTTTGTCAGGGTACTGTTCCGGCACTCGCCTGGTGTTGATCGGAGAAACACGGAAAACTACCAATCAGAGCAGTTGGCCGCTAGAATTATCTTTCAGACAGTGACTGAATTCGACCTAGCTGACAAACTAGTGTCGAAAATCCTGCCACCGACTCGAGTCTAGGACCTCCCGGTCAGAGGGAGCAGTGATATCAGTTGATGCACTGAGTCAGCTCTCCCAGTCTGCCCATACCAGAATGCCTTCTTCGGTGAAGTCTATTCTGGCACCAATCATTGGGACTCTGCCTAATCCGGCACTGCCCAGTTCGATCTCTCGTTCCCGCTGAATCGCACTCAACCACATTCGAATACGAAGTATGAACTATACTTACGGCACATTTTTTAAACATGTAGCAAATATCTCGTCATTTCCATGCTGCAACATACACTACCGTCACAGGGCTAATGGCCAAAGAAATTAACACGCCGGAAATACATACAAATATTACTCACTCACTTGACATCCTATTGGCGCAATATTGTACCACGTTGGTATCATTCGCGCGTGTTGCGCAGGAACCGAAGTGATGTCCCGCTTGGGGATGATTCCACGAGGGGAAAATTGGGTTTGTCCCAAATATAGATATAGATAGATATTTATTATTTCTGCAGGTATGTTTATTAGGTCGTAAACTTTGTGGCAGAACGCTATACACATTACGAACAATTAGTACCATTAGGAATAATTATACAATGTAATTTTAAATAATTTTAAGACAATAAGAGTAATAATAATAACAATAAAAGCATTAACTGTACATTTTGTAGCTCTCTACATTATAACAGTCACGTGACGTCATCGCATGGCGTGCGCGCTGCGCAGGTACCAAGAGGTAGTGTCGCGCTCCGTGCCGTGCGCCGCGATGCAGGCGTGCATGGAGCGTGCGGCGTGGGTGCGCGACACGGCCGTGCCCATCACGGAATGTCAGGCGGCCTTCCGCATGCGGTCGAGCGCCGCGCCGCCGCTGGCGCGCCTCGCGGAGCCCGTGCGCACTTCGCGCAACGTGCTGCTGCTGGCGGCGCGCAGCCCGCTGCTCCCGGCCGCCGACGCGGTGGTGGAGGCGGCGGTGGGCGCGGGCCTGCTGCTCAAGCGCTGGGCGGACCTCACCGCCCCCGCGCCGCCGCCCCCGCCCCCGGGCAACGAGCCCATCGCGCTGCGGGCCCTGCAGGTGGGGACGGCGAAAAAACATCGATATTTCTGTGATCACGGCGTAAAAGTTCATATGTCAAAACTCTTAGTTTGGAGAAAACAAGGGTTAGACATTATTGAGCGCACGCTTTTTTCTATGCTCAACGCTATTTCCCAACGCTTTATTGTCGTTAAGGAGGCAACGTTTGAATTTGATCGTTTTTCTAAAATAAAATATAGATACTTAACTTCTAGTTTCGCTACTTAACTCAATTTTGCCAAAAATTGGCATAAGATCTTTTACCCCGTGAACACAGATTTTCAAAACATCGATGTTTTCCACATTGATATATTAACATCGATATTTTGCTATCGATGTTTCCTTCACATCGATAGTTTCCAGCAAAAACATCGATGTTTGATTTTATTATTCATGCAATGCTTTATTATGTTTTTTAAAGAATATCTATGTTATTTTATGGCAAGTTGAACTATAGACTAACTCTAATAACTGTCTTAACAGTTATTAAGTTAATAAAAGTTCCTTATGATTTTTAGACCGTCTTACTGTTTATTAAAAGATACACATATAATGATTCACTTGGCAAACTTATTTTATGGCATTTTGTATGGTATATGTAGAATATTGATTAAAAGTTTAAGATGGTAAAATAGCGAAACACAATGCTGTTTTATTTTAATTTTCTTTTTTACATTCAATAATAATTTTCATTAGCATTTCACTAACATGCTGCTAACCAAACAGTAAATATGTCCCATATGCGTACGGTAATTAAGAATGGATATGAAAATAGCAGCATGTTTATTAGTCTATATTTATAATATCGATGTTTTAAGTATCGACGTTGTTTTACCGACGTTTTCATCGACATTGAAAACTCTTTAGCGATGTATCGAAACATCGATGTATCGATGTTGTTACGTCCCATTTTAAACCTATTTATTGAATTTTTTATTTTCTTGCACTCAAGGGACTCTTGTAGCACAATTCTTTATACTCAATTATTTGAACAACCAGTGTAGTGTGTTGAAAAATATGTGAGTTGAAATCGGTCGGAGTGGCGTCGTTCGGAGGAATGTAGTCCTCGCCTCGCTGTGCTGGACCCCTGCACCCCTGCTGGGCCACCCTCCGCGCGTCCCGCGCCCGTTGGGGTGGCGACTGCGAACGTGCCGCAGGCTGTTATTTCAGGCGCATTTTTTTTGGCAACTTCCTGTCCGATCCCCTCCGGCTCCAAGGGCATGCGTGCGCGCTGAGTGCGTGCACAAGCTTCGCCATCTCCCCAACAGCGCTAGCCCTCAGACACACATGCAAATTGACAATAGCGCCCCCTGTGTGTCACGAAAGGACAACATTTCGACCGACCAGTCTTCAAAAACTTTTCATCCGACGAGAACAAGGACTCTTGTGGCAACCTCCGCAGAGGTCAGACGTACTTTCGTATGCGGTGCAAAATCTATTTTGCCAACCGCAATCTGTTGCAAGAAGCGGCTCTCTAGCATTTACTTACAATATGCGGTGCAACGCCTAGTTGCTTACTGCAATCTGCTAGAAGACGCTGCTCTGCACAACATTTTAATTTGGGGTCGCAACTCTGCGCCATCCCCGTCAACAATTTCCTGCTGCTGCAACATCTCTCGACCGACATCTGCTGCAAGAAACACCCACCAGAGCTCCAACGGATAAGTGACCGGTTACTTATTTCACACTTCTTTCTGATGCATCAGAATTCTACTTGAGTGCACTTTTTAATCTATTTAAATTTAACGCAAGAAAAGACTTTAATTTTTGGCAACTTCTGACTTCAGGATTACTGTTTTCAATCATTTTTGTTCATTTCCTTTTCATTACTTTTTTCATATTAATTTTATCTTACTGTTTTTTAATATTTTTTGTTTGTTTACTAACCTTTTAACTCAAATTTTTTAGTAATTAAATATTTGTTATTTTTTTATTACAGCTAATGTTGTTCTTTTTTGTCCTATCATATTCCATCCATCTATGCAATACCATACAGCTCAATTAATTTTATGTGTTATGTGTATCATTTAATTTACAGTCTGCTGGTCCTCCAATATATAAATATAAAGCTATCAGAGATTCCTCCATATGCTACTTTTCTTTTTTATACTACCAAATCACATTTTGCAGACGATACACGTAACAGATGTTATGGTAAAATTTGCCATCCCTGCCTGCAGGGCGCGTTCGCGCTGTGGGCGCTGGGGCTGGCCGCCGCCGCCGCGGCGCTGCTGGCCGAGCGCTGGGTAGCGAACCGCACCCGCGCCCCGCGAGCGCTTCGTGGGAAGACACAGCTCAGGCGCTGGCCGCCATGTTGCACGGAGAGCGACAACTGGTGAAAAACTTTCTGGAAGTGGCATAAAGTGACAATCTTCCACGGTCACCACCCAAAAATAACTCGATCAAAGTGTAATCAAGATAAAAGATGCAATTTAAAAAAAAACATCGTGTATATAATATATATTTCAATTGCCTGTAACAAGGTGATAATTTTGGTATTTGGCTGCATTTAAAATTCCCGCTAATATTGGCACACAAACTGGTGCCTGAAGCTCATTGTCTGAAGTCGGATACGACGCGCAATAGCTCACCCACGTCTTTTCACCGTGGCTGGGAGTAAGTGAGGTGGGATGTAATCCTACTTAAAGGGTCAGCGAAAGTCTGTACACAATATGAATTAAATATCATTATCATAAATTCTCCCTAGAAAACGGTAGAATATTTATTGGGAAATTGATGTAATCATTTAATTATCAAAAGTTTTCTATGATAATGAGCTCAAAATTCTGCATTTTCACAAACACTCAAACGCGGTTTTGACTAGATCAGTTTGTCCCCGTTCTTTCCCATGCTGGTTTGCGTATGGCGCAGCTCTGATCCACGGGTTGACACCTCGTTTGATGGAAAATTTACCAGGACTGGGAGCTTGGAGGTTGGGGAAGGGTGGTGTCGCGCTTCACCAGTCTGTCCAGCTTCCCGTTGTCCTTCACCACGACAAGGTCAGGATCCATTGCAGAGTAAATTGCCATCCTTTTTCCAGCAGATTTGAGAGTTCAGAGCGACTCTGAAGGGTTCTGGATCAGTCTGTATATTTGTAAATGGAGAGCGCAAGTTTTGTTGCCTGGCAGTCAATAAAGAAAACAACCTTTTATGCAAACCTCAGGCGTTCCATGTGTATAGTAGCTTCAAGTACTGCAGAAACTTCTTTCGTCGTAGTTGGTTAGTGGAACCCCGATGGTATCAGAGTCCTGAAAAGCAGTCTTGCTCCCGTTCTTCCAGAGCTTGGAATGGAGGAACCGTCGAAGTAAATGTTGAGCCATTCTTGAGCTGGATACTTTTCTGTGTATCGTCACAAGAGCGTTTTTTCTAAGGGTGACGTCTGACGATAGATGCTTTGGTAGATAATTTTCCGCGAGGTGCAGCTCCACAGTGGGTAGGAGGCGGACCAACTCAAGGATCTGGGGAAAAGGCGCGGCATGAACCGGTAAGATAATATATTTCTCTCTAATCAGGTTCTGTAAGGTGAGTGGGGTAGTTTGGATCTCAAGACAGGAGTTTGCTTGTCTGTACTCTTCCCATTTTGGTGGTAATATTCGCCTCTTTCTTTACAAGAACGTTAGGGAGGCCTTGTCTCTGTGGCATTGCGTTGGCTCGATGCTGGTTTGGACCTCCTTTGCAAAGGAAGGTGTTGATTTGAAAGCGCCAGTGATATTTATCAGGGCTATATTTTGGGCGACATTAGCTTGGAGGAGGTATTTGCACTGTCAGTTATCGTGGCTTCGCTTCCGTACTCCATGATACACGTTTTATAGGTCTTACTTAACACATCCTCTATTTCGTGGTGCTCAGGCGCTTATTTTTTTAACATGTGTGTGCAATGTTCTCGCTCAGCTAACATGGTATTCCCGTTAACTTGAGTGTACAACTTGTGAACAGCGGTGTTGCGTAATTTCATTTGTTTATATTGAGTTGCTTACGCTTTTACCACTCACACCTCACGTGTGAACTGTACGATAACGTGGTGCTACTGCTTAAGGGAAATTGGCGTGTGTAACACATAATATTACGAAATCCGAATCATTTCATGAAGTACATAAAACATTTGCACAAAGACCATGTTGCCGAAGTTACATGACTATAAATCATGCAATCTGAGCGATAACAATTAACTGGTGTTACGTTCTGTATTCCTTGGTGAACAATGGTTTCCTGTGTGCCGTGCGTGTCATGACGCATCAGCTGACGTCCCGCTGTGGTGCAAGCACCCCTGCCACTCAACAGATCTGCAGGCAACTCCACAATGCCTTGGGTCCGCTTGGCATATTTGCTGCTCATCACCTAGAATTTAGTAACAAATAGTAGGAATAGTAGGAAATGGTGTGGCATTTACGATGCTATCAATGAAATCAATATTTGATGTAGGCTCCTCATCGTAATTGTTATTTAACAATTACGATGAGGAGCCTACATCAAATATTGATTTCATTGATTTCTTAGTAACAAATGCTGTTGTTTGTCTTACAGCATGGTGCATACGTCATATTCACTGAAAATTCAATCATGCGTCCAGCATGCTTATGTGTAAAATGGTATTTATTTTCAGTCGGTGCCAAATTCAATTTCTGTTAGATTATTTATCAATGTCAATAGCTGTACTCATAATCAGTCAGCTCATTTAAGTGTTCAATGTTCTGTACTTATTGCCAAGAACCATTGTCATTTTAACTTACAAGTTAATACTTTATTATAATTTTTTGGTAACCACTTACTTCATTTCTCTTAAATTTATTTTAGATTACTGTGAAACTGTTTGGTTATAACAATCAAAATCTATTTTTCAATTTTACATTATGATAAAATGTACATTTGTGTTTACATAGCAATATTTCTTAACATTTTCTTTTAGCAATTTAAAACATGAAACAATGATTGCATTTAATATTACAAGCAAGTGAATATTTTTTTACAAGAAAGGAATTATTATATATGTTATTCCAATTTTGTAATTCATAGAGGTGTTATAATTTTGTCACACTCTGAAGTATAATTTAATAAAGAATGGATATTAGTATCAAGTTAAAAATTTTTCCTTGAGATCACTTATGAAAGGACATTAGTAGTACATAAACCAAGGATCTTTGTAATTTGTTAATTTTTAAAAGTTTCCATTTTTGTATCAAAATTTCCATAAATACCCTATATTTTGATACATTTATTTCAAAACACTCCCAATTTTTACATTTTTACTTGTTGAGGTCTGATTCAGATCCTAGACTAGGTTAGACAACATTCTTACAATTTCCATTTTTACCATGCATCACCTGTATTTTGATACTTTTATCTCAAAATACTTCCGTTTTTTACATTTTGATGCGTTCAGTTCTGATTCAGATCCTAGACCAATTTAGACCACATTATTACAATTTCCATTTTTACAGTAAATCCCAGTATTTTCTTCCAAAAATACTCTCATTTATACGCGTTGAGGTGTGTAAAAGTCTGGTGAAGATACATAAATTACATTATCCCAAAATACTACGCATTTCGCTTTTTACCGCATTTCAGATACATAGAACGCATTATATTAAAAAGAAAGTTGAAATGCGTTCAAAACGCTAAAAGCACATAACTAGATAACACATACATCGATTATCCCATAACTTGCTATCCCATAAAACGTATATATTTCACGCAAATATTTGTTTCTGTAAGAGTATTTTAGAGAATACTGAACAAAATATTTCTGGGTACTAATGGATAAACATACCATTTTCTCCAATGGGTCAACCATGACAGTAAAATAGGCACTACGGAACGCTCTCGAGTTTCAGTGAGTTTACACCAATAATGCTGAAAAATTCAGTATAAAAGGACGGTAGATGACAGTGTCTTTTGCAAGGAAAGACCGCGTCAGTGTTCCAGCTCCTCGACTGCTGTTCGCAGAACGCGCGGCAGTAAAGAAAATGAGAGGAGTTTGGAAACCTGAGGAGTTGCGGGTTCCATGAGTACCCTCCCAACGTCAGTGTACATACGACTTGCGTCGCGTCGGTTCGAATCTTCATCTAAAGCCGTGTTTAGCTGATATATACCTATGGTTACGTCGGAGGGAGAGGCCGGTGTAAACCAAACGGTGGTTGATCCCCACGGAAGTTGACGGGGCATATGCAGCTCAGTTCTAACGGTTTTGCTGCTTCTTAAAGAAAAAAATGCTCATAACAAAGTTTTGCGCTTTGGAGTGTTCTAGTAGTAAATACTTAGCAATGCCATTATTGGTTTGCAATAATGTTGCAAAAACAAGGTGCCAGAGGGCTCCAACGGCTGCTGAGCGCGCATAAACGCGACAACAATGCGCGAGCGCTATGCGAACTAAATCTTTCTGAGTACTAATGGGTAAACACCATTTTCTCCCGTCGGTCAACTATGACCGTAAAATAGTTACTATGAAACGCTCTCGCTTTGCCAACACCAACCGTGCTGGCAAATTCAGTATAATGGGACGATAGATGACCGTGTCTTTTGCAAGGAAAGACCGCGTCAGTGTTCCAGCTCCTCGACTGCTGTTCGAGGAAAGCGCAGCAGTAAAGAAAATGAGAGGAGTTTGGAAACCTGAGGAGTTGCGGGTCCCATGAATATCGTCCGAGGGAGGGCCGCCGGGCAGTTGGCAGAGCGCGGCGCGGCAGTCTTTTGCCAGGCGCCGGCGGGGGCGTCGGGAAGGCGCGAAGAAGGGAGGCAGGGCCGTTCGCCGCGATATTGCAACGCTGCATAATTCATGAGCCACGGCGTTTGCGCTCCATGTAACCTGGCGTCGCCCGGATCAAGAGCAGCGAGAAGATCCAGCCGCTCACTCACTTTTTTTTCCGGGGAACTTTTAAATGAAAATATGATACTAAAACCTCGGATGCTTCTGACACTGATGCTTCAATTCGTCACCCGGAGAATATGCCCGACGCCTATGGTGCATGCTCAGCGTCGATGCTCTGTGTTCTTACTAAGAAATTTGAATGTAAATTAGGATACAGATTTGAATGACAAACATTCTTATCACATTATAACAATGAAAGGGAAATAAATTATAATATTAAACGTAAAGTAAAGAATAATGAATGTTGGTAAAATTTAATTACATTCAGGAATAGATTAATGGAAAATTAACTATAAATAAAGAAAACAGAGAGTAGAACTAGTGGTGCAACAAGAGCTCAAACGTTTTCGCATTATTTGTAATTTATAGAATTCTCTAAGTTTCAGCGGATGCAAAGAAAATGAGACCTTCTTCATTATTTTAAACGTCCTTTGTTCTATTCGTGAAAAAAAATTCAAGAAAAACTTTGGTTGTTTTTTGAGAAAATGTTTCATGTTTCGGTTTTTATCAGCCAGATATTTAGTGAAAACTATTTGTTTTTTTTTAATATTTACATTATCTTTTTTTAATTTCTCGCTACTGCTTACGCAGTATGGAGGAAGTATTGTAATGCTGCAGGAGAAAACGGCGAGATTTTAACAGAAAGTCTTTTTGATGGACCCTGGTAACAAAAAGGGGGATAAATCTTATCTCTATGTATAGTAAATTGTTCCTCTAAGCCGATGGAGATACATTGAGGCGATATTGAGTCGAAAAACTTCCAGGTGTCAGACACAACCTACGCAGGGTGGACCCTTTACAAAATTTGAATATTCAAGCACCACATGACTCGCATTGAACAAACAAATTTTTGACTGAAAAAAAATCAAAATTTCTGCGACAAGCCAGAGTGATCACTGGAGAGGGCGGACGCGGACTAGAACTCTGAGACGCAGGCCGGATAAGAGAGTCGATGAAAAGAGTTCGGAGAGAAGAGACGCAGACCAGATCATGGAGGGGAAGAGTCCTGCCTTCAGATACAGCGACGAACTATATAGAAGTATTTATTTATTATTATAAAAAGTACATCCTGTCGCAATCGGCGGCAGACTGCGGCCTAGACAAGTCCATAAGCGTTTGCTTCAACCTGTGTGCCTACGTCGTGGCTTACAATTCGCTTTTGATCTTTCAACACCAATAACTGTTACATGAATAATTGAAAAGAAACTTAAAACACAATCAAATTACATTCATTTGCTCTTACAAGACAATTCACTCACAATTTGCAACAAAACACTTAAGAAGTCATCGTCCCAAATTATCAGTCATCAAGCAGAATATACCTAGTTTTAACATTGTTATTCGGATTAGCATGGAACTAGGAGCAGCACCATGATATATACATACATACACATACATATACATTCACGTACACATCAAATAAATATATACTTACGCATACAATAAAAAAATAATTGTTAGACAATAATATTTTCCACATTTGGAATCAGCACGTCTTTGCTGATTATACCTAAAAAGAAATGTGCCCAGATGAAACGTGCTTATGGAGCATACATAATCTGGTGAGTAGTAATTGGCACTGGTTACATTAATAATCACAATATACCTAACATATTATCATAACATTATTATCAGACTTAACACGAAACAAGGAGCAATACCATTTTATACATATATTCATAAATTCAAACATACACATACACATAATATAGATACATACTTAAACATTCATATACACACCATATACATACATGCTTACACATATACTCAAAAAATGTTTGTTGGGCAACAATATTTCGCACACTTGGAATCAGTACATGTCTTTGCTTATTTTAACTTAAAAAGCGACGGACTAGCGTAGACCACGTGTCTGCAGACCGTACGTGTTCGTGAGGCCGAGAAAGGAGTTTAAGTAACAGTCGTTGACGCAGAATATTGCGCTTAAGATCGCCCAACCACGTGGTGTCGCCCACATAACTGCATTCGCAGGAGGTGAGCTTCTGACCGGGAGGTTCTAGGGCACAAGACTTAACGGTGTCAGGATTTTCGACACTAGCTAGAAAGTCGCTGTCTCGAGGAGAACTGTAGCGGCCGGCATCTCTGATCGGTACATTTCCATGGTTTATCCAATCAACACCAGGCGAATGGCGGAGAAGCACCCGAACAAACGGTCCACGAACCGCGCGTGATCTTTCTTTCCTCTTCCTTGTTCTATTCTCATCCCTTATTTCTTACCCAGTAATGATTGCGTGAGTTATTGAACAGCCAGCACTTACATTATTCATCGGTTTCTTCTACTAGTAAAATGATAGAATTTTCGCGAGTACTGAAGCACAATATAAGACTATTCCGTTGATTGTATGAGAAGCGTAGCTATGCAAAGTGAAGGTCGTGCCGCCAGCGAGGTTATCATAGAGTCCAAGACGATTTTAGATGGAGCCAGATATCAGGAATAACTGAAATTTTGTAAAGAAATTTTGAACAGGAAAATAACAAATTGCGAGTAGATGCTTTCATTATTTATATTCATTCAAGTACTTAAGAATTTGGAAAAAAAATTAACTGGAAAAGTGTGTGAATATTTTATTTTAAAAATGAATATGAAAGTCAAATATCATGTTGAAACAAAATATTATTCAATCAAAAGCAAATTACTATTGTAAATGTATGTTATATTTTCTTTCTGCGTAGATTTAGGTCATTTTCTGTAGTGTTATAATGAACTATAGATTTCTGTATTTTGCTGTTATTTTTTGTTTGTGCTTTTGATGTTGTGAGTTGACCAAGGTGTTTTTCTTTTAAAGCAATTCGATTATGTTCACAGCATTATTTTATGCAAATGTATGACAGTTGAAGACCAGTGAGTGTAATATATGCCATTTCTTTATGAGAAAGGATACATTCTCGCTTTAAACGTAAACTGGTACATGGCTATTTATTTACATTTCTAATTTGAAAAGACGAATCTCAGATCTTAGTAAGTATGTATCTTAGTAAGGATCTCATTAACTCTGTTTATTAAGACATCCACTGTGAACCCGGATGCTACGCGTTGAGCATTTTATTTTATTTTATTGCTTGAGTCATCAGGACCAGGAACCTGCTAAAGAACTGAAAACTAAACTCAATATCCAAAGACTGTAAGCTACGGAACAGAAGTAAAAACTCTAATTATACAGCGCGTCAGGAAAGTCTCCGCAATTAAACCAGTGGCTGGTGAGATGCTAGCAACAGAAATTATGTTGGTAGAACGAACGTGCATCTTGCAACGAATGAAAACCTAAATTGCGTACTCACCACAATCAGATGCGGGAAGTGTTGTCTCCTTCAGTTTTTTTCAAGTGATCTGGTTGCTACCAACATCAATGGAATTTTTAATAGGAACCCCTGATTCGGCTAAGTGTGGAAAGACTTCCCTGGCACACGTTATAATAGACATCAGTCAAAGTGACACATTGCGTCCTCAGGATAAGGCCCATCTCCACAAAGTCCTTCGTAAAACATTCGAGCAAGGAAATTCAAAAAGGTCCTAAACGAGTATCGCGATCTTCGGCAAACCAGAAATCTAGAACGTTCCGAGCACACGCGCGCAGGTAAAGAAGAATCCGCACAAGAATGAGCCAAAATGATAGTTCGCTAAACAAGTGAACATCACATATAATACAGAGAAGTATCCCTCCACCTCGAAAGCCGTTCAGCCACGCCTCTTCGTAGTGTTTATATTTGTTTATGGCTTCCGTTAAGACATCAGGGCTTCCAATAGTTGACAACCATGTAATTATATAATAAAAATAAATTGATAAAACGCAAAGCACGAAGCCATGGAACGCTCTCAATCACAGCTCCCCACAGGAGCAGGAAACATGTTCACCACTACGCATCTTACACTCAAGACACGGTTTTAAAGTAAACGTAATACTTATCACACAAAAGGAAATTCAATGTAACGTTTTATAAAAAAGAATTTTTACAGATGAGTACACAGCACTGCATTTCCTAATTTCAATTATTTCTCGTGGCGCACTATATTTACGTGGGACGAGGCCATCGCAAAAGGAAGCGTCGAAGCCATTTACAAGTTAGCCAACTGCATACGAAGGAATGGTGGAAGAAGTGTCTAATAATTTCAAGGACACAATGACCACCGAAACTTTATGTCAACAGCATTAACTGTCAAAATAGTACTCTCTGATCTAAATCGCTCTGAAACCTGGTGCAGGGCGAAAGGCGACACAAAAGCTGACCCTTGCCCTGCTAGGCGTTCCCCAGGGTGCCCGCCACCGGTAGCCATGCATTGGCGTCGAATCTGAGAACTCTTAAGCGTGATGGTTGAACTATGTACGTTATTGTGTTTCTTTTTTGTCCTCTGAACTGCATTTTTCTGAGTGTGGAACGACTACTCCCGAAACACATCCCTTTCCCTCGTATCTCCCACCACTTTGTCACTTGCTGCAAAATTTAACAATTAGATAGTATGACAAGCACAAAAATTACTTTAATTTATCTAATACAATTTCATTAATACTTGGAAATTAAACACACAATGGAATCAAAATGCAATACCACTCTTTACAAACACAAACCACACACGACTCTTTTCTGAACTCCACGTTTCCGCAGCGACAATTGACCCTCCTCGGCATCTAGTAACAAAGCGATGGGAGCCTACCTGCGGTGTGACTAGTCATGATGAAGACTACCGTTTGGTGAAGAGATAATCTTCGTGGTAAAATATGCTGGCAAGAATTTGACCTTTCCAGATTTTAGTTTTTGACAAATAGGAAGCTAATTTGAAAATGTGCAAATTTTGGCATATTTAGCTTTAATGTACTTATATTGGATAAATCCGTAGATTCCAGATATCCATTTTGCAATGAAAGTTATAATATGGTACAATTACGAAAGGTAGTATTAACGATAAATTATATGCTGATTTACAATTTATTCAAATAATACTTGAACATACAAGAATTTTCAATAAATTAAATTCCTTTGGCGTACCCTCCTCGACATTCCATTGCTCTGACTTACCATCGAATTTCTCCATATCCGGATAGAACTTTCCCTCTCTAGTACACAACGGATATGGAAAGAAGCCAGAAATTGAAAGAGGATTAAAAAGAATGATGATAATGATGTGCCTCAAAGTGTTGCGTACACATTAATGCCTGTATTTCACGAAAATTGTTTATTTGACATATTTTATATATTTACGTATATCTACGTCTATTTTTAAATAATAGTAGAATAAGACTTATCTGCAAGCTGCAACAGAGTAGACCTCTGCTTTACAATTCATTACCATCGTAAATCGTACCTGAAACAAAAGAAGCATTTCGGTAATAAACGTTGTTATAATTAATTTGCTATTACTGATTTCATTAGTATTTTTTTCAGATTTCTCTCTATATATAAACTTAATATTTATAAAAATTTAAAAAGTTAAGTGTTGAAATAGGAATTTATTACACAAGACAACATGTATGTACTACTTTATCAACGAGAGGAAAATATTACTTCATGAACAACGATAGTACTAGGATGGTATCTTCCTGACTAGATAAACTAAATTAATTGTGGTGTGTATACATTCATTTTATTGGTATTACATTTTTACTTTCCCATATACGTACATATATACGGAGTAATATACGTAGTGTATAGAAAGTTATGTAATGCTGCGCGAAAAAACGCCGAATTTTCAGCAGAAAAAATTTAATTGCCGGGCCCTGATAACGAAAAAGTGGATAAACCAGTTGCTAAATTAAGAAAAAAAATTCCCTAACACGTGGTGTAGCCAGAATCCCTGTTTTGTGCGACCTTCATACCGAAACTAGTGGTGCTACAGAATGGCACAGACTTTCCCGTATAAGTTTTCTATTTCCTTGGGTCTTCGCTAGCTATTCGGAATTGCCACAAACTCTTTCTGGCACAGCTGTCATCTATCACCGCCAAAACTACATTTTTTTGTCATTTTCTTAATTTTTCGGTTTCCTATTGGTAGAACGGAAATATTAATTTTAAAATATTAAAGAACACAAAAACCTAGTCATAAATCGGCAATTTTCTTTTAAAAATTATGTGCCGTTTAAGGGGAAATGGCGTTTTAGCGCTACTGAAAATGCACAATTTGAAGCTCATTGTCACAGATAATGTTTGGAGTTTTCAAAATACTTTATTTGAATTTATTTGAAGCAGTTACACTCACAAATATAATAATGTTTACAAATTGCTGCTAATGTGCATATTTAAGATGTGAGAGATCTTTCAAAAAATTACAATTATGTAATTTTTGAAAAAAACAAAAAAATAACTGAAAATAAACTTTACACTATACCAAAAAGTGTAATTAGCACTATCCGTTACAAAAGTTTCAAGAAAAAAATTGCAGCCATATATGAAAAAATGGCGTTTGAGCGTTTTTGAAAATGCGAAAGTTTGAGCTACTTTTTACAGAAAACGGTTGTGTTTTCGAGAAACTTTACTTGACATTATTTAAAGCACATGTACTCGTAAATATAATAATGTGAAAAGATCGCTGATAATGTAAACATTATCGACGTGAGAAACATGTGAAAAAATTTACATTTTTGTAATTTTTGAAAAAAACCAACCTATAGAGCAATATGCCTTTATGTCATCTGATAGAGTACATTTACCACTACCCCTACCAAAAGTTTAAAGAAAAATTTGGAGCCGTTTTTTGAGAAAATCTTGTTTTTGTAATTTTTTTAAAATTGCACATATTGCACGCAATATTGCACGAAAACTACTAAAATTTTGAGAAACATTTACATGACCTTTATGAAAGAACTCAATATTGATTTGAAGAAAAAATCTCTATCTTCAATTTTGTAGTTGGAGAAAGACGCCGAATAAAATTCAAACTTTTACAATTTCCGAAAATTCCGAGTTTTACGTGAAAATCGGACCTATGCCATGTAAATAAGTGCATTTTACTCTATTCATACAAGAAATTTAAAGAAAAATTTGGAACCGTTTTTGAGAAAATTTGAAAATCCCCGGGGGGCTTCATATAAAGTACCCACAAATTTTGAAGAACCTTTTTCAAAATCTCAAAGCTTCGACTAGAATCAGATCGACCGGGGAATATCCATTTTGGAAGAAATCGTACGTATGGTTTAGGCGCTAGCAGTGTTCACAGACGGACAGACAAACGGACAGACGGACGTTTTCCTTTCAATTGGATTTTCGGTATCAAGGACCTAGAAAACAGGGCTTCTGGCTACACCACGCGTTAGGGGATTTTTTTTTCTTAATTTAGCAACTGGTTTTATCCACTTGTTCGTTTTCACGGCCCGGCAATTAAATTTTTTCGGCCAGAAATTGGCCATTTTCTCGCGCAGCATTACATAACTTTCCCTATACTACGTATATCACTCCGTGTATACGTACATATACGGGAAAGTAAAAAAAATTGAAAGCAAAACGTCTGTCCGTCAGTCTGTGAACAACACTAGCGCTTAAACCGTATGTATGATTTCTTCCAAAATGAATATTCCCCAGTCTATTTGAGTCGACTGGAGGCGCTGCGGTTTTAAAAAACTTTCTTCAAAATTTGAGAGTACTTTACATGAAGACCCCTGGATATTTTCGAAATTGTCTCAAAAACGGCTTCAAATTTGTTCATTAAATTTCTTGTGAGAATAGACTAAAATACACATATTAAGGTGGCATAGGTTCGAATTTCACGGTTAACTCTGAATTTTCGAAAATAGCTAAAGTTTGAATTTTTTCCGGCTCTTCCTACAACTACAAATATAAAGATAGAGATTTTTCTTTCAAGGAAAATTAATTCTTTATAGTGGGTTCTTTATTTAAGAACATTTTTTTTGAAAATTTTGGCATTTTCCTGCAATATTGCATGTAATATGTAAAATTTTTAAAAATTACAAAAACATGATTTTCTCAGAAGGGATTTAATTTTTTTTGCTTTAAACTGTTGATAGGGATAGAACTAATGTACTTTATCACATGACAAAAACGCTATATTCTCAAAACTCTTCTATTCTTTTGATTTTTCGAACATTATTAAAGGTAATTTTTTGGCATCTCTCTCCCGTCGTTAATATTTACATTAGCAGCGATTTGTTCACAATATTGTATTTATGAATGCATGTACTTTAAATAATGTCAGATAAAGACTCTTGAAAACTCGACCATTTTCTGTGAAAACGAACTCAAATTTCCGCGTTTACAGAAACGCTGAAACGCCATTTTCTCATAAATGGCTCCAAATGTTTTCTTCAAACTTTTTTAACAAATAGTGCTAATTGCGCTCTTTAATATGATGCAAATATCATTTTAGAATATAGTTTTGTTTTTTGAAAAAATATAAAATGGAATTTTTTTGAAAGATATCTCAAACGGTTAATATGCTCATTTCTGTCAATTTGTAAACACAATTGTATTTGTGAGTTAAATATCTGCAAATGACTTGTAACGATGTTTTTCGAAAACTCAACAATGTATGAGTTTAAGTGAGAAATGAGTATGTGTCTATTCGGAATAGCTATCCCAGACTCAAAGAAACTAATACGGAAAAATCTGTGGCATTCTGTAGCACCACTAGTTTTTACATGATATGTGTTCATTAAAAACAGATAGTTGAATAAGATCATGTTGAATTTTTTGAAAATATCAGTATTGTTTGTGTAATTTGGTGATAATCATAAGTCGCCCGCTGAAAATTCACTACGCTTTGTAAACGAAAAATTAATAATGATGCTACGAATTGGATGTTACGCAAGTTAGAATCTTTTATTATTTCATATTTCATTGTATTATAATTATAATTATTATTCATTATATTTATATTACATTGATATTATTTCATTTTAAATTGTGTCCTTTAATTGTGTTAAATGTGAAAACAGTGATGAGCAGTCATTGTTGCTAGTAACCCATTGTTGTAACGCCGGATATAATGACTGCTGCCTTTCGTTCGGAGTAATAAAAACAAATAGTTTTATACATTCGTAGAATATTACAATACCATTTATTAATTACCATTATATATTTTTCATTCTATTTGCATCTGTTTGCCAACGCTATCAGTATTGTTTAATTTATTAACTTTTAATTATTTTACTTATCGCATACTGCTTACGAAGAATGTTGTAAGGCTAAATAATTCATGGGATGTGTTCTTGAATACACTGCATATCATAAAAAAGAGTCATTGCCAGAAATATATTTTCAAATGTTGAATAAAAAATCTATTGCTTGAAACTATGTAATTTTCGCACCAAACGTTCTACAATTTCAAATGAGTTTCACAAAACATGCTTACTGAAATATGTTAATTTAAAGAGAAATCGTGGTATAAATAGTATTACATAACCATTACTGAGAAAGAACGTGCTGGTTTAGCACCAAGAGTTAATTTCTTCTGTTATCAAAGATCTAATTTGCTTTGCGGAGAGGAGTAATATTATTGATGTATTTGGACTCTTTCATTAAACAAAATGGTTATTAACATTTTGTATTGTTATAGAGATATAAATAAATAGACAGAAAATCCTAATTATCGACGTAATACAACTAATTTGGTGGGAGAAATAAGTTACATTTTGTCAAAGATTTAAATAATTAGGATCATATCCTTTCGGAAACTTAAGTTAAGAAAAATACTCTTTCACGAACATTGAATCCACTGAGATTAACAAAGAAAATTATACTTTTATAGTGTAAGTTAAGCAAATAGATAACATCATAAATGTTTTTAAGCGTAAACGTCTCATTATGAACTGAATAAAATTATGGGGAAAATAAAGGCTGTTAAAATTTTAATGAGAACAATCGCAACCGCTGTTTTAGAAATGATAATTGTCGCAGGGTATTATTGTAATTTCGCCGTTCCGCTCGCCCGCAGTAGAGAGGAATGGAAACTGGTATTCAGGCAGAGATGAGAATGGACGCGTCGAGGTGAAAACACGAAATGAAAAATGGCTCCATTTTCATTAATTGGACAGCACAAATGCGGCTGCTATACGCAGCCATATTCCATTAAAAAATAAATTAATTGAAAGGCGTTGGAAGTATTCAATTTAACTAACCAAATAAACGCGAATTTTTACCTCGTTTTTGCAGAATATTCTCCCCAGTTCTTTGTGTCGGCATATGGACTCGATTACCACAAGGTAGATACCATATTTACATATCAACAACTTAGAAAGTTTATAATTGATACGAATTATTTTAAAATTTGGAAAACGTACAGAATTTAAACGATGACAATTTACAAACTGACTCTAGAAATGACCCAAGTGAAAACATTTAAAATAATATAGTTTCATAAAGAATAGTTTAAACAAATGAACAGATACATCTAATTTAAAGATACAAATCATCGTTCTGATCCACGATATACTAAAAAAATTCTTCCTCATAGAACAACATATATTTTGGCTTTAATATCAATAGATGATGAAAGGTGTCTGAATAAATAAGTAGGTAGTTAGGGGGAGAGAAAAAGTAGAAGGGGGAGAGGTAGAGAGAGAGAAAATGCCAAAAAGAGAGTGAGAAAGAGAGAGAAATAATGAGAAAGAGAGGGATAGCGAAGGACAGAAAGAAAGAAAGAAAAAGGGAGAAAAAGAGTGAAAAAGAGAGTGAAAAGAGAAAGAGAGATACAGTGAGAGAGAGAGAGACGGAGAGAAGAAATTGGTGAATTTTACATTATAAATACGCAATTGTAGGAACAGTGTACTCTAGAAGAAGTAAGAAAACTCGTCTCGTCCTTGTGAACAGAATTTACCGATTGTTTTTGGTTAGATCACATACATACATGAGATGCGTTTTACAATGTAAATTTTTAATATGAGCTATAATTTAGTCCTTGGATATGATTAGCGACCGAAATATTGAAGACGAATAATGGATACTTGATTTAAAATTGAAGTGTTGCGACCTCCTTTCCGAAAGAAAGTTAAGTTTGTCTGCAAGAAGGTGAGTTAGTGCTGCGAGCAGCACAGAGCTTATCACAGCAACAGACAAGTCGCAGAAAGAAGAGTCCGAATCTCAAACAATTTAAAAGTATGGCATTAATGCAAATTTGTGTTTAAGGTGGTAAATTGAACAAACACCTTTTGTTATGTTTATCACATCTTACATTTAACAAAAACAGTTGGAAATACCAAACGAAATATTATCTTATTTTGTGCACAAACAAAATCATATTCTACGGTTAATTTCAGTTCCAATACCAATTTTTCAGTTCTGCAAAACACTTGGGATGCTTATTTAGAGTCTGAACTCATACTGAATTTCTCCTCCATAAACTGCATATTTTTTGCTCCTTTTCCCAAGAAAATTATGCTTTCCCCTGTTCTCCGAGAGTTCGTGGAAAAGTAGTTCACAGAGAACCTCGAACCTTACCGGAATTACACCGAATCTATCCAAAATTTGTATTCCCATACTAGCATATACTTTTTGACGGTCACAGTGTATATGCCTACTAAAATAGAGCATATCAAATTCACAAATGAGAAATTTTACATTGAAAAAGCCTCCTGCGAATAGTTCGTAGTTTTCTTAGTTATTACTGTGGGAGTAAAATACAGAGGCCTAAATAACAGTTTACTACATATCGTCGGTCAGTTTATTATTCTCGTGCGCACATCCAAAAGAACCGAGATAACATTAATAGGTTGAGATGTGTACAGATTAATCTTCAGATTATACGTATCATTTATATTCATCTACGCTTGCTCTACCTCTCATCCTCCATACGGAACTAAGCTGCAGCCTCGCTCCTCCCTGTTCACTTTCAGTCTCATTTCCTGTGAGGGCACCATATCTCCCAACGGAAAAGTTGGCGACGCAGAATCTAGGGCTGCTATTACAGTAATGCCGCGAGACAATTAACGCAAGTGGGATGAGGGTTGGACGCGATACAACTCGGAGTAAGCCTCGCCGAGACCCGCTGAAACCTTCACCCTTACTACTCAGATTTCGGCGCTACGTGCCCGCCGGTAGGAATGAAAACCATAGGTCGTAATGGTTATAGATAGTAAAACATCAATTATTTCAAACATCCATATTCCAAATTCAAACATGAATGTTAATTCTAGCTCGCGTAAAGAAGTTGATGTTTGTAATCATTGTTTATTTAAAAACAATAGAAATCTTTAACATGTGAGAGAGTGTGAGACTTGTAGGCCCTTGTAGTTAGGCTCCGGTGCATCAATAATTGCCTAAGTCAAAATTGCTTGTATTAGCGCCATTATCGCTTCCTGAAGTGCGTGTGCTCAATTCTGACACAACTACATAAGTAATACAGGTGAATATTTTCAGGTTATTACAACTCCTAAAATATCTTCGTGCGTTTTCGTATTTTTTTCTTATTAATTGTAATAACCGAATTATTCAGTCTTTAGTTTTATAATATTTGTTCTTTAAATTTTGATATTGTATGTCCCAATGTTAAGAATTTCAAAAAAATTTGTTATTTCACTCGTTTGTACTTAACAACTTAAATCCGGTGAAGAATGATAATATTTCATTTCATAACTTAATTTTAAGGGATTTTCAAGATCACGATGCCCTCCGTTCGCGTTATTGTTCTAAGTAGTCTCTTTCAGTGGAATTTTAGAATGCATATCCTCAGTCTTAACAATCTGATAATAATTAATATTTCCAACCATGTTACTAATATCAGAAAATCATTTAAATAAATCATAATTTACGTAAAACTAATAAATTACATATAAAATAATCGATACAAAAACAATTCATAATTTTATTTGTATTGTATGTGTTATTTTGATTAGTCACTCCAAATGATTTAAAGTAAATTTTATGTATGTTCTAATGAGGTTGAAGAGTTACGCGGAGTCCAACGCGCACCCGACGTAGTTCATCCAGTCGCGCCCTCTCGGAGGATAACGTTTCATCCGTAGTAATAAAAGGGAAATACTGTTGTGGAAAGTTAAATAGCGCGCGCGTGGTGAAGAAGCGTCATGATGGCTGTGGAGGAACTGTGAGCAGATGAACCAAAAGCGAGAGCTCCGGCAGCGAATTTACAGAAGGCGGGCGAACTGCGAGCTTCAGGAGCCAGCCTTGGTCTGGGGGTTTTCAGGTCAGGGAGTGACATGGCAAGGGAGCATTGTAATTGAGTTAAGAGAGAGAGAGAGTATCGTGATCGCTGTTTACTGCTTAAGTTGAATAGTGCCCTGGGCTGGTAATTCTCTCGGAGTATTGGTGAACTATGCTGTGCTTTAGAGTATCTTCTGGTTACAATGACTTTGCTTTGAACTTTATATTTTTCTCCTTGCTATATGATTAACTAGCTTGTCTGTTTGGAACGGTTTGGATACTAGAATTTTGTAAATAATTATAACATAAGCTATTTTTTCCCTTCTTATTACAGAAGATAACAAATTACATGAAAATGAAAACAAAAAGAGGTCGGAAGGGGTGGCTCAGGGTATCAACTGATGTCACTACAGTGCCTCTGATGGGGAGGTTCTACGTTCGTGTTCCGACGGTCGCAGGATTTTCGACACCAGCTAGAGAGCTGGGTCGAGTTCTGTCACTATCTGGAGGATAATTCTAGCGGACGGCTGATCCGATCTGTAGTTTTTCGTGGTTCCTCCTATCAATACCACGCGAATGCCGGAGCAGAACGCTAAGAAACGGGCTATGGATCTCGCGCGATCTTTACTTTCTCTTCCTTATCCTCTCCTCACTCTTCACTTACACACTCGGACTTGAATGCACTGCACTACCATACATGCCAAGAGAATGGTCGGGAGCCTAGAGCTTGTTCGGCTGTTTTAAAAGTTTTGAATGCAAAGATTAGTCAATGTATATAAGTGCAATGTCCAGCATCATTTCCATTAGTCCTAGTGATTTTAATTATTCATAATGCATTACGTTTTTTAATTAAGATGGATAGTAGGATATTTTGCAATATACCAATTCAACACTCGTGTCGAGACCTTGGTAAATATAAAACATTTCAATTGCATTTTAGAAACATGAATAACTGTTGTCCACGATTAATAGTGATTGTATTGTACCAGAATTTGTAAAATTTTATTTGTTTTGAATAATGCTAAACGACATCAAACGTCAAACTTATGGTTTTCAGTACTCCGCAGAGTTTTTCTCTTATAAAACTTTTCTACATCTCTTGTTTTCTGCAATGTAATTACATGGGTTCAGCTAGTGTTTTATAACAATTCAAAGCAGGCCCTAAAATTTCTCTCCCATTCAGATTACGTTAGAATAACGATTTTATGAAAAAATGTTAGTGGTACATCCACTGAACTAGCTTTTACATTATTAGCATTTTGCAACAGTTTCATTTCAACACCCATTACAAACCGTTCGACTAGTTTCATACTTGTAGTCCCGTTTCACACAAGACTGGGTCAATGAATTCCATCTAGATCACTTTTTTCATCCAGTTTGACTAATATTTTGAGCAAATGATCAGATGATGCCTAGACTTGCTTCTGGCTGTAAATGTAACTTCACTATCGGTGAATTTTTTCTGAAGTTCAATGGGAAATATAACTATTCAAATTATCATTCTCTATGATCTTACAGCAAGAAGTCGATTCCTTCTCAAGGGCCACGATGAGGAATAATAGCCCAAATCTATGGCTGATTTGCCCTTGCAAATAGTTTTGATTCATCGGAGCCAATATTTTCTTATCAATAATTGATATACGCAAAAATTCTGAAATGAGAAGGAAATAAGTATTTTTAGTAAGAATTATTCTTACTAAAAATACTTATTTCCTTCTCTATTCAGAATTTTTGCGTTTGAGTTAAGAACTGGATTGCAGAGTTAAGAAAACGTGGAAAGAATACACATCTCTCCGTAGTACGTCACACACAGTTTTTAACTGTGTTTGACATTAAATAAATAAGTAAAATATAATGACATGCATATGGGTACCCGTTTCAATAGGGGGAGGTTAAACCTGAGAAGTAGTTGGTGGGCGAATTAATATCTTTGCATGTGCAGTCCTTTACCCCACACTGTCCCATTCAACTTCCCAACTCCCCGCGTCAGACGTGACCCCTCCCTTCCCCCCATCGAATTCCTGATCCCTCTTTTCACCTTGCAACATATTTCACAACACCGCACCACATTTCATTTCCACTGCATCGCTCCACATTGCATTCCACCACCCTGAGAGCGATCAACAGCATCCCACAGGTTTGTACTCCACCGCAGCATTCTCCACCGCACCACACCACGTTCTACATCTCTGCACCGCACGGCAGCACCTCCATTACGGTCCACTGCCCGCCGGTGTTGCCAGGAACACCTCACCCCGTCGGTGGTGAAGCGCAGGTACTTGGAAAGCGGAGAACAGGAGCACTCCAATCGCCACGCCGTTCCGCCCCGCGGCCGCCGCCCCCCGCCCACACCCCCACACTGCCCGCGCCCGCCCGCACCGACCCCCGCCCGCGACCGCCCCCACCCCCATGCCCCCGCCGCCCGTCCACGCCCACCTCCCCCTCGCGCGCCCGCCCTCCCGGCCGCGCCTGCTCACTCGTTCGTGCCACCGTCAGCGCCCGCCTCTACGCGACAGCCTCACACCTGCTACCCCGCGCCCCCTCCCCCGCCAACAACTCTCGACTGGCACCCGGCACCCGCCCCTTAGCCCCCACCCCGCGGCCGCTGCTCCCCCCCACACCGCGCTCCTTGCCCTTGCCCCCCGCACCCCCCGCCTCCTTGCGCCCGCCGCCTACGCCCCGCGCTCGCCACCCCACCACTCTCCCGCGCCCGCCTTCCCATGCCCGACGCCCGGCACCCGCCCCACATCCGCCTCCCCGCCCCTCACTTCCCGGCGCCCGGCGCCACATGCCCGCCGCCCAATACCGACCCCTTGCCCCCCCCGCGCCGACCATTCCACGCCCACTACCGTGCACCCGCCCCACCCGCTGCCCGGAACCCGCCCCGCCCCCGCGCCGGTGCCCTATGTCCACCACCCCATGCCCGTCGCCCGACACCCGGCGCTCGCCATGCGCCCCCCCCCCGCTCGCCCCCCACGCCCGCCACTCGCGCCCTCTGCCCGGTGCCCCACGCCCGGCGCACGGCACCCACCCCACCCCTTCCCGCCTTGCCCCGCGGCGCGCCCCCTGCATTCGGAGCCACAGCCGCGTTGCAACGGGGCGAACGAGCAAACTGTGCACACGCATTCGGCTTTGTGGCGAGATGAGATGGATCCCACAATGGCGCCACCCGCGCAGGAGACAACGGCTATGTGCATTTTCCATGCGGCGACCATGATGTTTTAAAAGCGTTCAACAAAGAAAATGGAAAAAAAAAATTGTAAAATATTGATCAGATATTTTTTGGGGAGGATTTAAACTTATTTGTATCTGGTATATTTTTTAGGAGTACATTCACCATTTGTTTTCAGTCTTTATTCTCTACATCCCATTCGTCTTCCCTCTTCTTGAGGTATTTTCATCCTTAAGACGGGAAGTTACAAGTTTTAACTCACACGAAGATAGGTGTATTCGTGTAAATATAACTTCAATTTTAATTCACGAAGTGCAATCGAATAATGTAACGGTTCTTGGTGGTGAATAAAACACATTTATTTTAACAAAATTTACCAGCCATTCTTTGATGTATGGTAAACCTCCGACACTACAATTTTTATTCTCCTTTTCTCAAGATACAGCCTCTACTATGTAATCAATTCTTTACCTTCATTAAAAAAATACAAAAAAGGAAAGATCGTTGAAGCAATAAGAATGAATAGGGTACCCATGCGAGAACTCACGCATGTTAACCCCACCCTTTCCCTATCAATTTTGTATATCCTTTCCATAAAGAAGGAAAGGTGTTTTTGAAACTGTTTAAAAAAATGCATAAATGTAACTTCTATTCGAAAACATTTGTAAGTGTTGCGGGTTGGATTTGACATTCACATTTAGATGCGTTTCATTAAACAAATCCTCCATATTTTTAAGCCTTTCAGTGCTAACGACGCACCCGTGCGTCAAGCATTGCCGTGCCCGCAGTGCTAACGCCGCACAGGTGCGTCAGATTTTCTCCGTGCCACCACTGCTAACGACGCACCGATGCGTCGCGCTGCTCTTTCAGGCTCTCATGTCCGTTGTTAGTTCGCGTTCAAAATTAGATAATTGCCACATCATGGGTACTGTTCTAGACACTTTGAAGTTTATTTTGGTGCCTACTAGATAGCGTTTTATAGGTTTTGTTGCGAGATTTTTCAAGTGTTGTGGAAGCCATGGGCTGCTTGCCCCGCGGGGCCGTCCTGGGGGCCGCGCGCGGCTCCGGCCAAGCGCACACAGGTCAAAATATTATTGCAGTATCCTTATAAATTCTTTTGTACGTTCACCCTCCGTGTTTACTTCAACCATATAGTAAATAAGTATACCTCTTCAGTTTATGCTACAACGCATTTCCGAGTTTTGCGGAAAAACAGACGGCAAAACATCCACGGCGACGCTGTATTATGGGCGACCAGAAAACAAAGGCGTGACAATCGAGTCATGTGCGCAGAATGTGATGTAGGACTGTGTGTGTAACGTATTACATGCAGGGTTTTGGGTGAACACTTGATAATGATGCTTTATACAAGACACAAATGCACACGTAACTGTATGTTTTATTAACGCACACAATACCGTGCTGACTGGTCATGCCTTGTGATACAGCGATGTGCTGTTCGATACATCGATACACGGTTTATCGTTACATCTCCCTTCTCAAAATAAAATTATTATTTACCTTTCATTATTTTGCACATTGAAATTATGAATCACATACAACACTGCATTTTTAAGAACTGTGTTGACATTTAAATTATAAATTTCAGACAAACACTAACTAATACATTTTCTTGATCAATTAGTTTTTTAACAGAGATCAATATTCACAAATTTAATCTAACAACTGGTTTTACAGTTCTGCCATATCTTGATATATATTTGGACGAATCTAAAGGGGATTGTTTTGTTGCATTGTTCTCTATCAAGGTTGACTTAATTGGAGTTTTTCCTCTGTTGAGATCATCTGAATTGGTGAAGGGTAGTTGTGATCTTTCGGGTACATCTACTGTTGGATCTTGAATTGTAGACTGTATTCTCCCATCTCTATTTTGATGTGATTCCACCTTGAAGTTTGTAGTAATTGGTGTTTGTTTGGTGATTGTGCCTTCGATCTTCGTTGGTTTGATGAAACTGGTGTTTCGTCGCATTATTGTTCCATCATCTTTCTGAATCATGTAAGAACGATCAGTAACTGGATGTAATATTTTGCCAGAATACCATTTGTTGTCTGTGTCCCGGACCAAGATTTTCTCGTCATTTCGATATCTTTGTGATTCTTGGCTCCGCGATCAGAATATTTCTTCTGTTGTGCTCTTTTTTTCTCAAGCTTCTGTGATACATCGGTTTGTAGTTTAGGCTGAAGATGGTTGTTGGAAAGAGAAATTGGTGTTATCGTATTCCTTCCGAATAATCTTGAAGATGGAGTGCCAAGTTCTTGATCTCGAGGAGTGTTTCTTGACATTAGTAATGCCAGTTGAAGATCTTCACCACTGATGTCACATCTCTTCACTAGTCTTTTTGCTATGTCCACATACTTTTCAGCTAGTCCATTTGACCTTGCAAAATGAGGACTCGATATAACAAGTTTGAAGTTCCATTCCTTTGCGAATTTTGCAAATTCTCTCGATGAATATACTGCGTTGTCAGAATGAAATTCTTGTGGAACTCCATGAGTCCGCGAACCAAATTTTAAATTGACTTATCATTTCTGATGCTGTTGTCCTGGTCATCTTCTGTACTTCGTAGTATCCGCTGTAGCTGTCTGCAAGAACAAGATAGCTGTTGCTCTTGTAGGAAAACACGTCTGACGATACTATTTCGAATGGTAATTTTGGTATTTTCTTCATGATGATTGTTTCCTTGTCCGGTTTGCGCTGTATATGTTGACAGGTTTTGCAGGATTCTACCAATCTGATAACATCCTTTGTTAGACCTTCCCAAAATACGAATTGTCTAGATCTTCTAAGTGTTGCTTGTATGCCTGGATGCCCTTTGTGAATTACTTCCAGAACTCTTATTCTTTCGTTTTCTGGGACGAACACGCGATCTCCTTTGAAAATAAGCCCGTCACAATGTGATAATTCGTCTCGAAAGGTGAAGAAGGTTCTCAATATCTGCGGTACTTGAAGAACGTCGTCAGGCCATCCTTTGTTCATCATCTTTATGAGTGCCTGGCAGGTTGGATCTTCGAGTGTCGATCTTCTGAAATCTTCAGTGACGCTTTCAGACATCGATAAAACCATTAGAACCTGAAGTTCCTCCTCATCCTCTTCATAGGAATCTTCACAATCCCTGCTGAGTGTATCAGCAATTTTCAATTCGCTTCCTTCTTGAATATTATGTCAGGGCTGTACTCCTTGAGATCTAGCAATATTCTTCGTAGTCTCGGTGGTGCATTCACAAGCGGTTTCTTCCAAATTGTCTCTAAAGGTTTATGGTCAGTTCGACTGTTAATTTCTTACCCTAAACATAGTCATGAAATTTCTTACAGCCGTAGCGAATTGCCAATGCCTCCTTAACAATCTGTGGATAATCTTGTTCAGTGCTGTTTAATGATTTAGTAGCATAAGCTACCGGTTGACCTTTTTGCATCAAGACTGCTCCTAATGCTTTCGATGACGCGTCGACCGATAATGTGACATCTTCTTTTACGTCATAGTACCTCAAGACGGGAGTGCTGGACAGTACTTCTTTTATTCCTTTGAACGCCTGTTCTTGTTCGGGCCCCAAATCCATGCGACATCATTTTTCAATAAGATGCGTAGTGGAGCTGTCAATTGTGATAGACATGGAACAAATTTTCCCAAGTAATTAACCATGCCCAACAGTCTCTGTAGTTCTTCGCAATTCTTCGGAACTTTGAGCTTCTTTATCGCGTCGACTTTGGTCTCGTCTATTTCAAGTCCTTTGTCTGATAAGACGTGGCCCAAAAAATTAATCCTTTGTACATTGAATAAGCACTTTTCTTTGTTGAGTTTCAAGCCATTTTCATGCAGTCTTCGGAGTACTGTTTCAGTGATGTCTCGAAGTTTCTGCTCTGTACCAGCATGAAATAGTATGTCGTCCATTGCACATTCTACGTTTGGAATGTCCTGTAGAACCTCTGACATAATCTGCTGAAATACTTCTGGAGCTGAGGAGAGTCCAAACGGAAGTCGCTTACAGGAATAACGGCCCCATGTGTTGCAAAAGTTATGTATTCTTGTGTTCTCTCGGTGACTCTTATTTGCCAAAAACCTCGAGTGAAGTCCAGACGTGTGAAGTACTTACTCCCGGCGATTCTTGCTGCGATGGCTTCAATTGTGTTTAAAGGAAAATGTCTTCTTTAATATTTTTGTTCACGTTCGTAGGGTCGATACACAGGCGAATTTTGTCCCCTTTCTTAACGATCACTAAAGGCGATACTGCTGCTGTTGGCTTTGTGACCGGTTTGATGACGTCCATTTTTACCATTTTGTCGAGCTCCTGTTTCACTGTTTCTTTTATGGCTAATGGAATCGTTCTAGCTGGACAGATCTCGAAGCTTGGATTTTCAACACGGTCGATGTCGTATTCGTAGCCTTTGAAACACCCCAAACCGTTGAAAATCTGCTTCTCGTCTAATTTTGGATTAATCTTGACGCTCTGCACCCTAACTAACAGCTTTTCTTCTTCACAAGTCTTCTTTCCTATTATTGGTTGAACTTTTTCCTTCACAATCAAGAATTTTAGCTCAGTGTTTCTATGCTTGATCTTACATTTCAGTTTCAGTTCACCTATAACACTTAGCTTGTGATCACTGAATGTTACTAGCTTTTTCACTTCGGATTGTTTTATTTCACCAATAACACCAAGTTTTTCAATTATGTGCAACGGAAGAACATTGCATTGAGCGCCGCTGTCTAACTTAGCGTGAAACGCTTTGTTTCCCACCTTTATTAATTCCATCCAATCTTCTTCTTTTGATGGTACTGTGATGCTGCCAATGTACATCGTGTCACTACTATTTGACGATTGAGAGCTTGCTTCGTCGTCTTTCAAGTTGTGTACCACATGAATCTTCTTTTTGGACCTGCAACAAACTTCAAAATGACCCAATTTTCCACATGTGTTGCATTTCTTCTTATATGCTGGACAAGATCGCTTTCCGTGTTTCGTACCACACCGTTTGCAATCGAAATGGTCACTATTTTTCTTTGTTTGTGTCTTTTTCTTCACTACGGCAACTGACAACTGCGATTCGTTGTTTTTGCTCATGTCACTGGCTTGTTTGTGTGCCAACTCACTTGCTTGACACATTTGTACTGTTCTATCATAGGTTAGGTCTGTAGTACCTAGCAATCTTTCACGTAACCTGTCATCTTTTATGCCACTGACAATTTTGTCTTTTAACATTCGTTTCTCTAGTTCACCAAAATTGCATTTTCTTGCTTGAGTTGTTATTCGAATCAGAAACTGTTCAAAGTTTTCGTCTGCTTCTTGTACTATTTTATGAAAAACGTATGCTTCATATGTTTCATTTACTTTTGGCACAAAGTAATTGTTAAATTTTTCCATGATTACCTGCATGTTTGTTTGTTGATCTCCTGTGAGGTTAAACGATTCAAATATTTCTTCAGCTTCATAACCTATTGTGGTCATAAATGTGGCGACTTGGACTTCGGGCGGTTCTTTATCCAACTGTATTGCTTTTGAGTACCAGTTGTACGACACTTTCCACGTTTTTCCATTCCTGTGCCATGTTTTTACCAAAACCAGGGGTTTCGGTTGCCGAATGTTTATGCGATGAGCTAACCTCTGATCTTGCACGTTTTCTTCAATATTCGACATTTTCTTGTTTTGCCGATTTACCTACGTTCAATCAACAAAATCCAATAACTCCTGACACCATGTAACGTATTACATGCAGGGTTTTGGGTGAACACTTGATAATGATGCTTTATACAAGACACAAATGCACACGTAACTGTATGTTTTATTAACGCTCACAATACCGTGCTGACTGGTCATGCCTTGTGATACAGCGATGTGCTGTTCGATACATCGATACACGGTTATCGTTACAGTGTGTGACCCCATGCTTTAAAATGTATCACAGAAAAATTATTAATAAAAGAAAAGAATAAATAAAAAATGTAACAAAAATAAATATATAAACAAAATATTAAAAATAAAAACACAAAAACAACACTTTTAACTTCGTCAGTGCCGGTCCAAAGCGTGGGTCTAAAAGAATGACGGGAAGTGTGTGTTATTTTGATAACTGAGAGCGCGCGCGAGAGAAGACCGCACGAAAAAGTATTCAGCACATGGGGTGCGGCGGCGGCCGGGCGACTCAGCACAGCGCGGCCAGCGCGCCTAATGCGTAGCAGTGAAAAGGTTAAAGAAAAAGTGCAATTCGCCACGTCTCCGTGAAATTCTCTTTCTTTAGAGACCTCATTTATAAAGATTGGTTGCATTTGAGCCACGAAGGAAAGGTATACTACTGAAATAATATAGGAGACGATTCTTACAATCATATACACAAAGGCTTGTGTTAATTTCTGGACCCCCCAGACTCAAGAATCAAATTAATGAAACGCAACTCAAAAGTTTTGTATAATGTATTGAGTCAAGAACAGATAATACTCCCGATCAAATTTGTTTACATGTTGTACTTTAGCACTGCAGGTGTACCTGCTTAGGGTTAGATGTGTTAGCTAACCTCTGTCTTCCTTATTTCCAGCAACTGCCATCTGTGCGTGATGTTTTAAAAGAGTTTAACAAAAAATGAAAAAATATTGTAAAATATTGATTAACTATTATTTGGAAAGTGTTCAAAATTCTTTTCTTTCACATATATTATATTTTAGGAGTACATTCTCCATTCGGTTTCAGCGTCTTCCATTCTGTATATCACGTTCGTCATTCCTCTTCTTCAGATATTTTCAACAATATGGTGGGAAACTACAAGCTTTAACTCATACGAAATATATTTTAGTAGATCTTGTTCTGAAATCGGGAGTGAAGAGTACCGAGCGTTTGTGGTAAGCACCATCGTTGAGCTAGAAATATTGACCCAATATTTTCCGTTAATAAGGCCATTAAATATCTATATTCGTTGAGAAAGAAGTCTGAATAAACTGATCCAACATGGTGTCTCTAATTGTTTGGTATTCAACCAAACTTTCAACCTAGTAAGTAATCACTAAGGTAAAATTTCTGATTGAGTAAACCAATGGAGCGAGACATTTCTTAACGAGAAGATGGTCGGAATACTACTAATTTTCTCAGAGTGTACGCTGCCAAATTTTATTCGTTCACGCAAACCGGTGACACACCAAAGGCAGGGTGAAACTGCACAGCCTTCTCATATTACCGACTGTTAAAGACGCTACAAATGGTATCCACATTGAACAGTACGGGGTTAATTGTATCTCCTTATAGCAGGCCCCCTGTTTGAATAATAGTTACCTAAGTGATTAAAGTGTCGCTGATAATGAGTTTTTAAATAAAAGTGTTCCTGAACAGTCTTATATGTTTAACTTTCCCACGTATTGCTTACGCAAATATAAAATAATAGCGTACCAGTGCGAGAATTCTTTCCCTATCCCTTTTTCTATCCTTTCTATTAAGAGGGACCGTTGTTAATGAAACGTGTTTATTTGTTTAGAAATGTATAAATGTAACTTCTAATGAACTTACAGAATATCAAACAAAAATAATAATAAAATGTATGTTGGAAACAAATTTTCAATAAGGTTTATTCAGAATTATAGAGAGATGTTCTTGGAAAAATTCATACTTCTTTAAAAACATTTGAAGAAATTATTTAATCGTTCTCCAGAGTTTTCTTTTCCGCTTCCTTTGATTGTCACAAAAATATTAGAAAAGGTTTTTATTCTTGAGAAGGCCAAATAAAGTAGTGCGAAAATACAGGATCTGGGAAGTACAACCCTACTCTTTGCAATACTATTTAACTTTCCTTGATTTACAACTTACGTGGAACAAAGGGGTTTTTGGAGAGGCAGGGGGCCAGCTTGCTGGGGTGCGAAAATTGGAAAATTATTTCTACACTAAAAAGTATTGTATTATTTTCTGCGTTCTAATGTACCTCAAGAAAAACAATTCCGAGCTAAAAATTAGTCAAATTAATATTTTCACCTTTGAGTACTAAATACCATTTGTTACCATTAGAAACAATTTAGTGGGCTTAGACTTCACTTCGGTACATGAATTTGCTCAAGTGATGATTGCGTATTGAATATCTTAACGAACCGACACCTTGAGTTTAATATCAAACGGTGTATTATTTACAATATGAATTTGATACTGCCAACATTTAAATCGTGCGTTTGGACTGCAATCATTGGCAGTGTCGAGTGACTTATATTTTTTTTTGCGTGTGGGGGCATGTCTTCACGATGGAATATCACACGGCATTTCGTGTCTTTCTCCGTCGTGCCGTTAGAAGTCGCATGATCGCCAACACTGCTTGATACAGTCGCAATGAGGTGACTCCTAGTGGCACGTCAAGAAATAAAAACCCAAGTATACGCTATTCTTTCTATAATTTTAAATTTATTTGCTTTTTTAAATTAATTCATGCAGTATTGTGGGCTAGAGCTTTTTGTTTTTGCTTTCCATTTACATAAAGATAATTGACTTTAGCTAATTTAAAAAAATTTGTTCTTTGTGTTGTGCCATAACACAAGTTTTCCCCTACTTCCTCCATGAGGCCGTGCGAGAACTCTCGCATGTTAAACCCCACACTCATCCCAATCCTTCTATTTTCATTCTAAGAGGGAAATTTGTTAGCGAAACGTGTTTATTTGTTTAAAAGTGAATAAAGGTAACTTGCTATGTACTAACACAATACCAAATAAAAAACAGTGCAATTGACGTTTAAAAGAAATTTCAACTAAGATTTATTCAATATTGTAGAGTTTTCTTGAAACAATTTACAACATTTCCTTAAAGACAACATTTGAAGTAATTATTCAATATTTTTTGACAGCTTTTAGCTTTTCGTGATAGTCATAAAACATATTATCTTTTGACTTTTGAGAAAGCTACGTGTATGAAACCGTTGACTCTAAAATTTCGATGAATCATTGCTGATATCGAAAATACTGGTAAAGGTAAAACACAAACAGAGTCTTGACTCTTCAAACACCCACATCCCTCCACAATTAGGTATACAGCACTTACAGACCACGGAAAAACATTAATTAGTTTCACTACATGCATAAGACACTTCTTCATAAGTATCAAGCAATTATGATAATACCTCTAGTTGTTGGTGGAGAACAATTTTTTAATTAATTTTCATGCAAATAAACATTGTCAGACTGCATAAACCACAGTGTATACAAAGAGCGTAAATATAAGATTGAGGAATATAAGCCTTCTAAGCATGTCGTCGCAAAAATGGCTACCAGCAGCAAGGGCTGAGTTATTGAGGTGGCCTTGATAGTATTGAAGCGCAGAACCGAAAATTTAATTGAATGTCCACAAATATCTCATCTTGTAGATTATAGTGTAAAAATCGTTTCTTTTAGGCCTTCGGCCTCACAATTTTAATATTTAAGGCCTTATAACGCTTTGTTTAGGAGTAATTTGACGAAAACTTTGGCAAGTGTTGCGGGTTGCATTTGACTTGAATATTTAGATGCGTTTTTTTTAAATTGATCCTTCATATTTTTAAAGCCAAAACGCAATTCGTCACGTCTCCATAAAATTCTCTTTCTTTATAGACTTTATTTATAAAGATTGGTTGCGTGTGAAGAGCCGCAACGGAAAGATATACTACTGAAATAATACAGGAGACGATTCTATATGTTATATAGAAAGTATTGTCATGCTGCGGTAAACCAGAGGTACTAAAACAGCGCGTACTTTGTCGCCCTTAGTAACGGTTACGTAATATATTACACCGCTATTTCTGTCCAAGTTAACACATTTCAGTCATCACTTGTAAAACGCATTACTAATCGTGGAATATTAAGTGCGAAAACTGATTTTTTTTAGATCTAATGCATCAACACAAATTCGACAATTACAACTTCGTTCCATACGCTATAACATCTCTCAGAAATGAAAAGAAACTCTCAGAAATCCCCATTTCCGTGCCGCAACGTATAGTATGTCGTGGTTCTTTCTATTCCAATCCGATATCTCCTGAGACTAACAAATGGGGCGTGGGAAATTCGAATTTGTAAACTATAAAATTTGCGAAATAACGTTTAACTCCTATTAAATATATTTTTATGTTAAATATATTTCCAAAAATACTTGGCCTCTTTTAAAGACCTAAGTTTAGAATATTTTACATTTAACAAACAACTAAAACTATTGTCAATTTTGAACTTTTCCATGTTAATTTTTTGGTGTTGTTTGCAATTTTCGAAAATACAGAGAGAACGTCAAAAATAGTTAGGGCACTAATTTCTTTGCAGTCTTTGGTACAAACAAGCAAAAAAACTTAAATCAAGAGAGGGTGCCGTTTTTAAGAAAATAATTGTTTAAAATTGTCTTGTCTTGCATTGTTTAAAATTGTCTTGAGAAGTAATGATGGTCGACGCCAATGCAGGTAGTAGAGTGGAATCCATTTGCAAGTGAGGCATTTGCAAAGGAATTCATTGACGAATACATTGTCATAACAAGTAGTTACAATGCCAGCAGTTGCAAAGCAGAGGGACATCTCTGCACTACAAAGTATAAGGCAGACGCGTTAAACCGCGCCCGCACGAGCTACCTGCTTGCCTGGAGAGCTCGGCGCTCCTATGGGCACGGGCAACTTCTCCGCACTTACTTCCCCTTTAAATCCAGAAAGGGATGTACATGCGAAAGCAGAAGCAGTGAGAGGCGGTGAATAGTAGCATCGTACGAAAATATGTATCCCAGATATTTTCTGTCAGATAACCGAGAATTTTATTATGTTTATATTCTTCACTAATTATATTTTGATGTTTATTTTCTTACTAAATCCTTCCTTATAAAAAAATCTTTGTTAAGGGACAGGAATATGTTTGTATGGCGAACTCTTTCCTTGAATGCCTTTTGTGTTGTTACAAAATCATTCAGTTACTTATTGTATTTAGCAATAATGTGAAATAAATTAACAAGTCTCTGTAAGTTAACAATTCTCGCTTACGGACGGATAGCGCTTTTAACAGACAAGAATATTTGCCTGCCTGAATCTTCTAACCTGGAGGTAGAATGTTCATAATTTTATATCCCTCTTAAGTAAACAGGATTACAAAATCAAGACACTTTTTTATTTCTACTTTTTTAAATTTGATTCTCAATTGAGAATTTGAAACCGGACTGATGTATAATTTCATTTTAATGGATAATTTCTTGATTTAAAGAAAATGGGAGTAAATATATCTAAATTTGTGACGATAATTGAGAAGTAATATCTCCCAAAGTTTGTCATGGGCCAGGTATCCAGTGAAGTCCCGCCCCTCCAAAGGAATTTGTACAAACCTTATTTTAAATCGCGCGCCAATTTCTCAGTGCCTCGCGAACTCTAGAAAGCTCGTTACTTTGCCCGCGACCTTGACATGTGTTGTAGCGCGCTGCGCAATGCCTATCAACAGGGGACAGATTTCGTTCGGCGTGCGTTCGTTGAAGAAAGGTTTTGAAGGTCCCTCCGCTGTTTCCTTTTAGTTTGATAAAGAGCGTAGTGACACAGGTTCTTATTAAATCTACCAAAGTTCGTCTAAAGTGTCTCGTACATCAAAGCTGTTTCCAAGAAAATTGTGGAAAAGTAACTTCGGCTACGGTGCGCATGGTGTCATCACACAATTTTTATTTATTCGATATAGCAATAGTGAAAATTTTGTTTCCAGTGCGTAAGTAAAATTAATTAGTAATTAAATTAATTCATCTCGCCTGATCCTATTAAATCACATTGGTTGTAACTCTTAAATCCTATCATACATACTATCCTTACTGTCTTTTCAAGCTGCCATATCTACACAACATTTATTATTGTGTTTGAATTATTCATGTTATTCATTAAACATATTTAACATATGCAGTATCATGTACCTGTTCTCCTCTCATACCCTATTGTTGGACTGGTCTGGCAGACAGAGAAAAACAGTGCAAAATCAGGAAAAAACATTCCTAAAGATGTACAGATGTATAACTATTAGAAAAATAACTAATGACTGATTGATTTATTGATTGATTATTTCTTGGTGCACCAACGGAAATGGATTATTAATTCCGAATCAACAGTGTTTGTTGTTTTTAGGAGATAGGAGAAGTTGGTTCAGAGCCAACATAGCCACTCTTTGTGTAGCGACTCTAACGTGGAGATTGTAGGGTTCAAGTTCCAACAGTGGCGAAAGTTTCGACACTACATGTAGCTAGGTCGAACTGAGCCGTTGTCTGGAGGAGAATTCCAACTGCCTGACTGGTAGTTTTACGAGATTTCTATCATTAATACCAAGTGATTGCCAGATATGCATCCTATCAAACGGACTATGCAACGCACGCAATTTTTGCTTCCTGTTCCTTGATATATTCCCTTTCTTTACACACACTGACATGTGTGTCTCGATAGCAGTCGAGAGCTCATGCTAGAGCGATGACTCGCTGGGGGAGATACTTGGAGAGGGCAAATATGTAGGTCGGCGGAGGAGCACCGTCACCTTCCTAGATGAAACGTTCACTAGACAAGTGGGACTAATGACAGATCATCGGCACGGAAATGTCAATCAATCAATTTAATCATTCCGGAGGGGGCGATGTTCCTCGCCTTAGAATGTGAAATACGGCGTCGAACTCTACGTCGGCTTCAGGCAGGTTTCCCTATCTAGGTATTATACAAATAGCCGACAAAATCTCTAGGCTTTAACTATACTCCAGAAATGTGTGGTTGTGCCATGCTTGCAAGAGTGTGTGTATTTAAGGCGAAAGTCAAAACTATTTTCCGAAAATACCGGTATGATTATACTGAAATAACGGTATTTTGTCAGGAAAATACCTAAATAATACCTTCAATATTTTTTCTTGAATTTCTAATTATTCCTTTTTGCTTCAAATTCAAAAGGTAAGTACAAAAAATTATCCTGACATTTTCAACTAAGAGGTCACGAGCTAAAGAGATGATTTGACAAATAACGAAAGGAAATAATTCAAATAATGAAAATTCAAAGGAAATAATGCAATTTATGAAAGTGGAAGCAGAAATTGATACATAAAACGAACTATTTAATCACGAAAATAATAGTTATGCCAATTGCATTCCATAATGAAAGGATAATGCACTGAATATTAAGAAAACATTAAGACCACGAAAAAATCTTTGAAGAATATGAGTTAATATGAAAAGTAGAAAAAACAGGCACTAAAGTTACTTGGGAACGACTGGCTTCGCGTATACGTTGCCAGAATTACGAATCACACTTGAGAAAGCCCATTGCAATGATAAATGGAGCTCATTAATTACAGGGTAACGTGCGGACTGCATCTACTAATTATCTGCAATTCCGCACAAGTTGCTTTGGAACAATTAGACACACCGAATTTCGAACATACTGTACAATTGCAGGAATATATTTTTATTTGCTCAAATTATGTAGAATATTTTATGCACTCGCAAAAAATAGTTTAATTAGTCAAACTTTAAAATATATAAATTCATGTTGGTACCCCCCACTCTAATTGAATATTATTATATCAGCAAATGAAGTTTTTTTAGTATCCATTAGTAATAGAATTATTGAACAAAAGTTTTTAAGTTTTACATAGCTTTATCTCAGAAGTTAATAAAACAAGCATTCGACGCAATTATTTGTCTCACTTTGAATAAAAATCTCCAAAAGACCTATTAAATATTAAATTACTCGTTACATAACACATAGTTTTACGAAATGTTGAGAAATGATGTCGCTGCATATGATTTACGGGCCGCATAACTTGCTACATCGTTTGTAATGCACGCAGCTACACATACCTGAACCATCAAACGCAATTTCCTCATTAAAGTGCAAAGAGCACTAAACAGAACGTCCCTCATCAACCAAAAGCGTGAGCGGAGTCCTCCGCGGACACACAGTTCGCCATCAAGTTCTCAACTCGCACACGGTATATATCGATTCATATCGTAAAACAAGAGGGAACATTTTGCATCGGTCGTTTTGTTTCGAGATCGTAAATCAGCGGGTCTTTGCTCAGCGGGCGAGCACTGCGGCAGCGCCATCTCTGGAAATTACCACCGGGGGGGGGGGCGAAGGGGGGCGGCTCTCGCAAATATTGGACGGTGTCCCCAGCTTCCCCGGCGGCGCCCCCTGGGCACCGCACCAATCCACTCGTGCGACGCAGCAGGCCTGTACTCTGCTGGTATATTTAAATTGAGACTACCAGAAAATCAAAGTAAAATTCCTTCAGCACCACAAAGCACAAAGAGGAGTAGGTGCTAACCCCTCGACAATGAAGCAAACAAAAAATGTCGCACAAAAGTTTGCAGAAGACGTGATGAAATTCTTGTTTACGAAAACGTATAGAAATATTTGAAAGTTGCTTTCGTATAAACAACACTAATAATGACAATAAAGAGTAAGGTATTAGATAATTACGACTTCTTTAGTACTGATTTTACGTTCTATTCTGTTTTCTTGCGCTTCAGTAAATTAAGCCATTTCTAAAATGGACAGTATATATTGATCATTATTTCCCATCAAATACCGCCCTAACAGTTCGTCAGAAAATGTAAGTAATAAATTTTCTTCAACAGGTTCATAGAATGTTCTAAAAACGAACAAAATATAGCATGGGGCAACAAGACCCAGCTCATGTTCCGAAAAATAGCGCGTCTAACGAAGGGTTAAAGTTAGGGTGTATGGTGAAGTTTTTAATTGTTTTATTAATATAAACCCAATGACTGTAGTTTAAAGGACGAAAATACTTCAGATGACTTTAAAACAAAAGCATGGTACTAAGAATTTGACTGTGAATTATATAATTGTTACTTTTCGTTAGCTCTACGTCTAAAGAAAACGTTTTGAAATAAGTTCAAACTCTCAAGATTGACATTTTGGTGGTAAAGTTCGATTTGATGGTTTCGTTGACGGAAAAAACTGGTTTTTACTATGATGGTGTGATCTGTGGATGTATAAATGGTTAACAGAAATATTTTCCATTACGTTTTCACTCTATCGTTATTTAATTCTTGGTACACTTTCGTCCAGTTATAACTTTGTTCTTCATAAATTTTTGTCCACAAAAGTACTATATGAAATTCCGTTCTGTATATATGTTGTTTCTGCCTGATTATTTCAAGAAAAAGAACTGGATCTATTTTCAAGCTACACTAAAAAATTATTTCAAAAAGAAATATACGAAATAAATGAAGAATTACAGAAATTATGCACAAATAGTTTCTTTTAAAGTGCCTAATTCACTTTATATCAATCTTCATATTCGCGTCTTTTCGGGTTTCTGTGAAGATTTAGGGGCTATGAAACTGCCCTCGTGCATTGCTTAAGTAGCCCATTTTTCTTTATATTAATTGTAATTACTTACACTGTTCGACAGGTTCTAGGTTCATTAAATATCTTTTAGCAACGGATGTTTGTTTTTGGGTTTCTGTTTTTGGTATGGCTACATTGTGGTGTATGCCCTATCCTAAATCAATCCAACACAATCGAAAAATATGTATTGTAGTTTGGACTTACTTTTCCAAGGACTGAAAATATCTGGACGAAATTTATTGTTGGACGAAAATACCATAGATTAGTGCGGCAGACAAATAATTTTTGACGAATTTGGATTTAACATATAGTTTGGGGCTAAGATGTAGTTTTGGGCAAATATTAACTTTGGACGAAATGTTTATTTGACAAAAAGGGTTGCACAAACATGCGTCAAAGCATATGAAATGGAAGGGCGCCTTGCGCATAAGGACGAAATTCGTAACTTTTGAGCTCTAGTTTCGCAAGCAAATCACGCCAGAGCAACTCCTGAGATCGTAATGTATTTTGGTTTTAGGAATTATCAAACTACAGTAAAACTTTTCTTATTAATATTTCAACGAATAGGTTCATTAATATGAACAACTTAGACAGGGCCGTCTTTGGGTTTGAAAGTACCCGAGGCACTCAGAGCATTTCGGGGCCCCTAATTCTTAGTTCAACAAATTACGTTCTGGCGATCATAAGTTATTAAAAATTGAATATTACACAGTTAATAAGCATTTTGATTCCTCTTTTTAAGGTAAGGAAGGGTTTGTAAAAAAAACTAGATAAACGAAATTAAATAGTATCTTTAATCTCTGTATTTTCTATAGTAATATTTTACTAATAACTCTAACAATAGTAACATAATAAAATATATGATTAAAACACAACACAAGCAATATTTACATAATAATATCTAAGTAAAAAACAAACTAAGCATTTGTTGCATATGTTGCAATATCTTAATATTGCGTAGCTGTTTTTTATAATTCGGGAAAGTACGTGCTGTTCTAGCACCACTAGTTGAGTTTTGTTATATATTTTTTATTATCTGTGGGGGCCCTTTGATCATGGGGGCCCTGAGGCACGAGCCTCCTCTGCCTGTGCCTAAAGATGGCTCTGAACTTAGAACGTTTCAAATGTATCTCAGAAAATGGTTTCAATTATATATTTAAATTATGTGAGAATCAGTATTTCATCTTTGCAAATTCAAGCTATAGATTTTTTCATTGCTTAATATTCATTTTAAATTTTTTGATGTAGAAATTTTCAAAAAAATATGAATAGTATTTATATAATTTTGAGTCAAATTGTGACAATATTCCGAAAATCCTACCAACTATTATTTTATAACTATATTTTTTTTTCTTTTTTGGGTTTTTGATTCATAAGTGATTCCAGGCGTGTCTCCTGCAAAGGTAGTTAGCATTAGTGTCGTAAATGTAATTCACTTTTCGAGGGCGTTTTTATTTTTATTTCCGTGGGCGTGCATGTTTTTTCGTGGGCATTCCCGCATGATGGCAATTAGGCACCGACCTACATCGGCTTGCAGGGGATTTTTCCCTAATCAGGTATATACCACAAGCTTGGCACCGCCCAAGCTCCAAGCTCCGGACTGGTCTTCTGACAAGTGTGGTAGTGTAATGTAAGTAAGTGTAAGTGTATGTAAGTGAGGGGCGACGATAAGATAAGGAAAAGGAAGGAAAATCGCACGCGGTCCGTGGCCCGTTTGTTTGCCTTTTGATCGAATAAATCGAGGAAAACTTCCAATCAGATCGATTCTCCTTCAGTCAGCGACTAAACGTGGTCCTGATGTCTCGCTAGTATCAAATGTCTTGCAACGGTCGAGACTCGAACCCTAGCATGTTCCGTTCACAGGCACTGCAGTAACATTAGTGGATGCCCTAAGCCACGTTTGCCGGTAAACTTTTATGGGGTATAATAGCTCACCCAAAACATCGATGTCCTTGCAGAATTGTTGCCGGAAAATCCCTAGGGTTCGATCCCCGAGAAGGTCAAAGTTTTGACTCAATTTACATAGCTGGGTTGCATTTAACCACTTTCTGGAAGAAAGCTCTTATGCGTAGATTTACGTAGTTTCTCTATTCAAAACCAGGCGAATGTTGGAGCATTCATTTAGCAAATGGGCCATGCAGCGCACGCGATATTTCCTCCCTCATCCTCATCTTCTCACTTCTCACTAACATATATTTCGGAGGACCAGACGGGAGCTCAGTCGGGAGCGGGGGGATGTATTTTGAGGGGAAAACTCGCAAACTAACAAAAGACAAAGGCCATTTTACCTAGGGTCATTCGTATTATTTTTTCTTTAATGTTTAAAAATTATTCTTTTTAATGTTATTAGACCGTAAATGACACTTGGCATTTTAGTTATTCTTAAACTTTGAAACGCCTTTGAAATATAATACTATATCAAAAGATAATTGCATTAAATAATTTCAACAACATACGTAAGTTTACCAAAACGTGTGAGTAGACATGTATACATGATATTTGTGAAGGCAGCATTTTACCCTGAAAATTAATTAATTTTTATCTTTGTAGACTGAAACTACCAATTCCCGTGAGAGATAAAAGGGAAATAAATTAACTGGAGATGCTTTGAACATTTAGCAACTTTATTTGATGCTGACAATTTCAAGCTAATATCATGTCAAAGGTCAAACATTCACGATATTAAAAACTATCAATAAAAATTAAAAAGTACCGTACAACAGAAACCAATGATGTTATTTGAAAGTGTAAAACAAATTGAAGAAGCTTTGCCTATTTGATGTGACAGCAAAAAATGTGAGTTTTCCATCATAAGCCAAGTCAAACATTCAATCAAAACGTGAATGGAGCAGTAAATATATAAGTATGTGGGTTAGTCCTAGCCAGGGGAAATAATTTTCAATAATAACAAGTTTTACTGTTCTATTTTATTCTTAAAGTCATATTTCAATTCTGATATTAAGGGAACGGAAAATGAAGAAAATGTGAAAAAACAAAATTTTTGACAAAACACACAATTTCCTCAATATATCTATTACAATAAACTAAATTAATTTTAATATTTAAAGAGTTCTATAAATACTTTATTTAAACATTTTCTGGTCTGTTAGTTAATTGTGAGCAATTTGTTAATTTCTGAATGCGATCTTATTGATTTTTAATACTAAAGTGAATTTGTGTGCATTGTTGCTATGGAAATAAATGGTTTCAACCTTACTGAGACACATAATTCAATTCTACAAAACACATTAAAGGCTGCATTTGTGCATGAAACGATCAGTTTTTGTTAGTTATAGTTATTGCCTTATTTTACGTGGCGAGACTCGGGCCATCAGGCCCGCTCTTCCGCCTGACCACGCAAATTTCTACTACGCTCCTTTCACCACCTAGCGGAGAAAGAAGGTATTATCTCGGGCGACGAAACAGGCGATTTGAATTTAGCTCAGAGGCGTCATTTAGGCTTGAGGATCTTTTACATGCAAGTAAATTTACTAATATGGGACAGCCGGCTTTACTTCCCCTCCGAAGGAAGGCGTACCAAGGATTTTTTTGCCCCTTAAAAATCCACGGCTTCGATCGGGGTGAACCCGCAAACTTGGATATGACAGTCCGGTACGCTAACCGTTACACCATCCAATCCGCAATTGTTATATTATTGATTTTACCAACTTATTGCTGCTACACCACTGAAACGCTACTACACCACTGAAACTTACAAATAGGACCATCAAGAATGTCTGGCTCGTGAGAAGAGTCCTGGGGGAAGTGAGCCGAAGTACGTCAACACTAAAGCTGTGTGACCAAAATCCATGAAGATAGGCACGTTTTAAATTGCGTTTGTGGCGTGGGGGTCATTCTGAGTCTCAGTGTATTAAAATTGTACCCTTCTCCTTCCATCTTGGACAGACAGTCAACTGCGCATGATACGTGTGTGTGTGTATGTGTGTCTGTGTGTGTGTGTGTGTGTGTAATTGAGTAACTGACACCCTACATCGACAAGTATATTAGAAGCACTGAGGTGGATCCATGGGTCAACACGGGCAAATATGTGAAAGATTCTGGATCTAGATAAGCCCACACGAGGTTTGGTGGGCGCGAATGTGCTCATCGCTGGGAATGACTACGGAGGAGGCATAGTGTTAAGAATATCGACTGTTAGACTTTCTATAAATGAACAGACTTTATTTCTCATTGAATACACGAACGCATGTTTCAATATAATATAATACATAGCAACCAGCGTCATTAGTTTATTTTCAGCAGGAACACAACAATATCTAGAGATGCTGTCCTCGTTGCTACGATCTGCAATATAACAAACAAAGCGTGAGATAATTTCATCTATCACATAGGTACCGCGAGAAACTCTGGTAGGTCTTTCAAGCGCCGGTAGATAGCAACTGGGTACAGAGTGAGGCAACACCATGAAGCTTGCCCACGCTATAGAGCGGAGGAAACTGTCGTATTCGAGAAAGTATGTGCCATTCTGTACTTAAGTACAGGGAAGAAAGGCATTGGAATAATCTTAATAAAACGATATCGAATTTTCGGTCGTAAAATGCATGAATGGTGTAACTTTAATGGTGTACCTTCGCATACGCGCAAATTTTAGTGCTGTTCCAAAGTTAGGATTGGTGCAGGTGGCGAGACGATCCACGCAATATTGTATCTGAAAATCGTGATGCCCGTGTGTATGGATGAATGGAGGATGTCACGCTTAACTCTTGTCAGATTAGAAACTTCTGAGCTGAAACTTGGCAAATACGTCAGAAGTAAGATCTATAAAATGTCGTTCTAGAGATTATTAAGATATTTTAATTTTGGCGGGTACATTACAACAATCCTCTGTGACATTTTCAAAATTTTCTGAAAAATGGCACCAAACTTTTCATTAAAGTTTCTGCTCGAGGAGAGATATGTGCATTTATAAAAACGGTATAGTTTCGATTTTCATTAAAACTTCTGCAATTTTGATAAAATGGGAAAGTTCTGATATTTTTCGATCATGTTTTACGCCTTCAACGTTAATATGTCAAATTTTAATATTTCTTATCGTGATGCAATTCATTTTTCAAATGTAAATATTTAAATATGTTATGCACTTTGAAAATTATGAGTACTTACAAAGTATTAACCCTAAGAAATTGAAAAATTTTGGTAGGTGGAGAACTCCATTTTCTTTTCATAATCATTTGAAGAATAATTTCAATATAACTAAAAACAAACTAAAGGAAAATCAGGGAAATGTATCGAAATAAACCAACTAGGAAAATAATTGAAAATGGTATTAGTCTACGCCATAATGATGAAAGGACATTTTTTACAAGAAAATTGATCATCTCCCTAACCTTAAATTTAATAATAAACTAAACAGAGGATAACAAGAGGTAACATCAATAACATGAACAGGTCCTTGTAAAATGCACTAGCTCTACCTGTTAACAAATTATACACTTTACATACGTTCTTACCTTCTGTTCCACAAAATATTCACCACCTAATAGAAGGTTGCTTTAAGTTCTAACAACAAAGACAAAAATTCCTTCAACGAGAAAACCCTGATACAGTCCTGTGCTCTCCAACATTTCAAAATAAAAATGTAAAACTTTGCTAAAAAACTAACATTTTTATGATATAAAGTATAAATTGTATATAAGTTAAGCATTTGTAACTAAATCACAGAAAAGTATACTACAAGAGCAGTTTTAATCAAGAAAAATCTGTAAAACCTGATTATAAAAACTATTTAAGGTGTCGCTAACGACCTCTTGGTTGATACGATAATAAACAAAATTAATTCAAAACAATCTATTTGAAAAAGTAATTGAATTGTGAGTCACGAAACTGACAGTTCGGGATAAGCTATTTTATGTTATTCTTCTTTTCAGGTAGATAATGGATATTTTTAATGAAGTAGATTGTATCTGTGTATTATGGGCTGAAACTTTGGCAAAATTGTGTGTTTGACTTCACGCAAATACGAATATAATCTGTCATTTAAATGAAATCTAGGAATAATATGAGGATGCAGAAATTGAGATTATAAAAGTTTCGAGTGTCATCGTATCGGAGCAAATTTGTAGTTTCATTATTGTTTAACTTGTGACTGAATTGTTAAGTAATAATTCGTGGTATGTTAATTAAAAAAATTAATGCATGTATAAAATTACTTTTTGGCTTTCAAGTGCCTTTACGAGATACTTACATATTTATACAATAATACAATAATAATGACACATATTCTATTCTTGAAGTCAGTTTTACTTTTTTATATTAATTCAAATATTGGAAATAAATTATGGGATCATCGCAATTCTAATGCTTTTGCTTTAGTCAAGACATAACGAAGAAACATCTGCACATGGAACTTTCGAATCCAGAAACGCTCCACAAAGGGATTAAATAAGTTCTCTCCCTACTCAGCCTGCTGGTGAGACGCAAATTAAATAATGTTTGATTTAGAGGCAGCAACAACGTCGCGCGGGGAGTCATTATTTCCATGCCGGATGTGCCCGAGAGAGCGCAGCACTGGGCAGGGCGGTCTGCGGACAAGCGCGCGCTCCAAGAAGAAATTACGCTCTTTTGTTGCGGAGAGCGCATCCCTTCGCTGATGCTAATTGCGGCGTCCCACGCTCTCGCAGGGCGCAGCATCACGTGCGCTGGGATTCCCCGGTGCCGGAGCAAGTTTTTCGCTCCTAACTGGACACTGCCCTAGTCCAGCATACTACGTACGTACGACAGTTATGTTTCATCGCTCTCCGAAGTCTAGGAAGCCCTTATTCAAAATGTTTGCAATAAAAACATTAAGAAACATCGAGATAAAAGTACAAAACTAGATACAGTAATGTAACAACTGAAACACTAAAAAACTCTAATTTTTAAACACTAAACACCTTAAATTTGATGGTAAATGAGAAATTTACAGAAGTCACTGTTTTGAACACCCAAGAATTTTAAACATTTTCCACGACTTCCAATCGCTACTGCGATTGCATTTTGCGATTGCATTTTGCACTGCGACTGCTGCTAATTCTGTGCAGTTTTACTGTTCTTGAAGTAATGCTAAATATGCATTGTCTTGAGTAAAATACATGTCAGGCACATGAAATAGTAAGGGGACCACACACAGCGTGAATACTCGTAGTACAGTCATATTGTAGGCAAAACGTCTATTACAAAACCTGGCATGGACTCGCATACCTCTCATTTAACAATTTAGAGACTTCTTGGTGAATAAGATATCTACTATCTGTTTTAATTTACATGGTCGCACTTTGGCACAGCCATTGTCTGTGTAAAAATATATTACTTCAAATTACTTGCCTGCTCCATGTGACGAAACTACAATCGATTGCATCTCACAGAAGAAAATAATGAACAAATGACGGAAGATTATATTAATTTAACGATCTTGTTCAAATATAGTGTTCATACTAAAGGACCAGTTAATTATAGCAAACTGTAACACATCTGAGGGCCATGCTCCTTCATTTAGAACCAAAAATATATTTAGAAAACGCAAATTGCTTTCCATATGATAAGGAACTGGTAAAAACTGAATGTGCAAAGTTTACAAAAGCGCGTAAGATGTTTTTGGGGCCTTGCTTCCCTGCTTTCTTCAAGTATTGGATAGCCTTACAATTAGAAATGCAATTTACAATTCAAGATATTGGATATGTAAAAACTCCGCTACAGAGTTCTCAACTTCTTTTGGTCTCCTTAGAAAGAACTTCTTTGAAATTTAAAAGAGACAAAAATTCCTTTCAAAACTTAACACAGATCAATATGGGGTTTCAAATCTTTTCTCTTAGCATTAATTCTAGAAAAAAAAGTTAGACAAGGATTGTAGTTAGGCAAAAGTCGAAGGTTTCTCTTTCCCGTTTTAAGTTGTTCTTTGTATAGAGTTAAATTAGAATGGAACATTGTTTTTGCCTATAAATAAACGCAGATCAGAGCGAAGTTTGTTGTACTCTAATTATACGTTTTGAAATGTAGGCTGATTCCATCATTTATCTGGTAACTTGGAATTCTTTTACTTATTCATGAAATATCTTTTCCATTAATTAAACTCCAGATAGAATTTATTATGTAGTTCTAAAACACTCTAGATAAGCAGAATGTTAATCTTATTTTGCATAGTTGATCTATTTAGTGTTTATTTTTTAGTGTTACCTTTTATTAGCTTTATTTACTATTTCTCGAAGGCATAACATTCATATCAACAAGTAGATGAGTAATATGAGTGAACACGTGTATTTATTTCCCAAATTATTTATTACAAATATATACGATAACGTCAAACATGTTTAGAATAAAATAGCAAAATGTCTGTGCAATGGTTCTCATTTTTTAAAATTTTCGAATTACACAATTTTTATAATGAAACTTTACACTAGTTTAACATGAGTAAGTTATAGACGCTATTGCCTAAATTGTCTGAATATAGTGTTGTTGGATGCTTTTATTGATATACAATTTTTTAAATTAATCAACTTCTTCCAAAACGTTACAATTCGATGTATAAAAAATGATTTCATAGGAAAAATGCATAAAACGAAATCCCTCATTCAGTTTTTAAAGCGGGTGTCATATTTCACCAAAAGGAAAACAGCCCTAAAAAACGAACGCAATGAATACGTCATGACACCGTATCTCGTGTCGCAACGTCCATTTTTCCACGTTTTACTCCAAGCGTCTCCCCAACCACTCGGTGTGACGTGTGCGCGTGGGGCTGCATTGCGCTGGCGAGAGGCAACGGCTCGGCTAATGGCCCTTTCATGGCCCACGGAGCACCGCGGCGCGCGCACCGCCTCGGGCAAAACAGGAGGCGCCAGAGATTGGGCACGTGGCGGGCACGTGTTCCGCACTGACCTCGTCAGCGGCCCAGACATCCGCACCGAGCGAACGCGGTAGCACTGGTCATTATTACAACATTTCGAAGGACACCTCTGCAATTAAAGAGTGAATTTCAGAAAAAAGTTTTGACCATCTATTTAAAAATTGAAGTTAAGAAAAACAAACACACTACTGGGAGTCTTGAAAATCAGCATTTAGAAGCTGAAAAATACTATAAAATAACACTTGCGGTAAATATAATTTTCTACCGTGTGGTCGTACTTTTGGAGTTATAAAACGGGTACTAATAGCAGAGGGAATGCTCCGGACACCGGAACTTATTCGTGGTATTACTCAACAACGACTCGAATTTTTTATCGTCTTCAGCATTGAAAAATAAAATTTCAGTGGATTAAGATACTATACCCAACGATCAAGATACGACGTCACAACGGGACAAGTTCTAACCCGACAGGTCCCGACCGGTCTCCCGGCATGTGTGGTAGTGTAGTGCAAGTGTGTACAAGTAAGGGGAGAGGATAAGAAATGAAAGAGGAAGGAAAGGTCGCGCGCAGTCCGTGCCTCGTTTATTAGGGTACTGCTCTGACATTTTCCTGATCGGAGAAGCCACGGAAAACTTCCGATCGGAGCAACTGGACCCTAGAATCCTCCAGACAACGGCTGAATTCGATGTAGCTACAGGTACTGCAGCTAGTGTCCGAAAATTCTGCCAACGTCCAGAAGCGAACCTAGCACCTCCCGGACAGAGGCAGTGCAGTGATCTCAGTTGATGCCCTGAGCCACCTTCCCCGGTCCGAAGACTTGGTGGACGAGCGAGGAGCTAGGCGGAAACGCGGTCCGCTCGTGGCGGGTGCTGGATTCAAAAGAAGCGTGCTCACGTCGTCTACAATGCTCTCCAGACGCCGATATCTCATGAAGCGTAAATGTAGGAAGATGTCTGTTCGTGAATAGACCGTCAATTCCCTCGGATTCTGTCTGTACTTGGCGCAACAGCTCGTTACAGGGCCAGGGCCTACCAGCAGCGTCCTGGTCTGAAGGCCATGGTTTTCGGTGTACGTGTGGTTAGCAGAAAGGCATCCCTAAGACGTGTTCTGGTCTTCTCAACCTCAGAAGTGAGTTTTCTCATCGTCACACAGCAACATATACTGCAACATTCCAAAGAAAACGCACACCATAATCTTGTGCAACCGGGAATCGAACCTTGGGTTGCGTCATGGTAAGCGAGCACGCTGACCAAAGAAGTAAACCGCAGGGCGATTCCCTCGGTTACATTACAATATTCTACTGTATTTGAAGATGATCTTGTTCATTTTGAAATAATGTTTTAGTATATAAACACAGATGAAAGATGCACATGAACATCCCGGGCAACTGGAATGTATTCTAATAAAAAAAATTACAGTCTTTTGATTTACATTTGAGTTCCCTTTACGTACATAGCGTATTAAAGTTAATTTAGTTATAAGTTAAAAATTGTTACGAATCTACTGTTTGCAATGCCCCCGCAACACGTACTTGCCCGCGATAGTTGGTGAGGTCCATAAATTCTACTGCTGCTGAATTGCCACTCACCAAACGTTGCTTTTCGTCGGTGTCTCCCTTGAGGTAATTTAAATAAGTAGTCTTGAAGTTCAAACACAAAGCAAATATACTCTTCGTGAATTCATGTAATCAGAATCAATCGGCAAATATAACATCTCCGCTTCCGAGGATATCTGGTACCTTAAGATAGAATCACTTATTAATTTTCTGAAGTACCTTCCCCAAGGTTTCCTTAACTTCCAATAACTTGAAGTTGTTCCTAAATGGGCTTTAAAACTAGAATGTCACATCAATATTCCCGGTGTACATTCGCTAGTGAACTTCACCCAGTCTCCCCCTCAACAAACTCGCGTCCATAGCAACCGACGCTACATCCCTCAACTGTCTCTTTTAACGAGTTCTCAAAGCTCGAACAAATTGATATTTTCATTTCGTAACAAACATCATTAATAAGAACTACGTGCTATGTAGCTATGGGGTAACAACGTAGGTTGACAATTTCGAATTGGGAAACATATTTCCACGCAATGGTTGATCATAGAACTGAACTATAGCAGAATGGTGAAACATAATAATAATAATAATAATAATAATAATAATAATAATAATAACAACACTCACCAAAACGAGTGACGTCTGTTGGATTGTGTACAATATTGTACGACCAACAAATTCAAACTGATCGCACGATAGCGGCAAACAAACCGGGGTATAGTTATCCGGGATTTGGCGAAAAAATCGTGTTTACTTGTCAATGTTGCTGTACCTTGCGATCAAAACGTCGTTACCAAGGAGGCAGAGAATCGTCTTAAATACAAGAGTTTGGAAATCGAGATCAGCCGAACGTGGGGCGTAAAAGCGCAGGTTGTCCCGATAGTTTTTGGAGATCGGGGATTTGTTCCGCAAAATTTGAGTAAGAACTTCTCTAATCTCTCCGATAATTCAAAAGACTGGGAAGTGCAAGAAATTGATTTATTTGGAACAGCCCACATTTTGCGCAAAGTATTGTAGAGGCACCGACAGACTATAGATCTACTCCTTAGGTAGCTGGTTGCAACCTGGAGTAGATTTTATATTCAGCCGACTCATAACATCTTTAGTCGTGATGTAGTGGAAAAGTAATAATGAGGATCCAAGGGTTGCGCTGTACCGAACAGAAACCTCACACAATCTAATTCACTCTTACCCTGCAAGTACGGAGCTACCACTGAACACTTAAGATCGCTCAATACTTTGAGATAGCCAATATTGGAATGTTTGTGAATAAAGCATTGTCTTTTATTGACCCTGAAGAAATGCGTTTGTCAGATAATGCAATATCATTTTAAATCATATTAAATAAATTAAGACACTATACAAAACGTCTGAATGCACTCGCTTCTCTGAGTGACGCAGCATCAAGACTGGGAGGCTGACGTTTATCCAATTTTTGTCATGGTCTTCCTTAGGGCTGAAGTGCGCCAGAATGGTGGTCGCTTGGGTTTATACGCTGTGGCCGTAATATTCTAATGCCGTGATTGGCTGTGTAGGCGGCCGTGTGTGTTCCTTAACACCAAAAACGTGACTACTTTCAACAAAACTTCGTTTCGTTTGGATAGTTTCATGTCGTAGCACATTCTGGTTTACACTAACTCATGGCGGGACAAGCTAAACGCACGCTTACGTACAGTAAGAAATACGATATAAAATCCTACTACCTTCTCGCAATATTAGTGATCTAGTGTCATTCTTGGCGAGTGCTGAGAAATTGCTAAATTCTAACATAGGGCGCATGCTCATATACATTTCATGATTTATCATTACTCCTTTATATGTTCATTAGTAAATTCCAAGATATTTTAGTTCATTTTTTAAATAATGCAATTAATTTGCACAAAATATTTCGCTTCAAGCAAGTGAATACGGGCAGTTGCTATATGAGTTTGAAAAAACTAACAATGTCTTTCGACTTCGTTTAACTTTATAAACTATTCTTATTTTTTGTAGCAAAGTTTCAGAATTTAATAAGTGAACGTGCATGATATTCGAGAAATCTTCTAGTTATGGGAATAGTCCATTTGGCAACAGTTTCTGTAGTTCTTACAAAAAATGGAAAAATCAAATATTTATTTTATGCATTTAATAGAAAAAACAGAAAATAACTCGAATTGCTTTTTATAATTAGTAATAAACTAGCGTACCCGTGCGAGAACTCTCGCATGTTAAAACCCACCCTTTCCCTATTCATTTGTCTATCCTTTCAATTAAGAAGGAAAGTTGTTAATGAAACATGTTAATTTTTAATGTATAAATGTAACTTCTAATGTACTTGCAGAATATCAAACAAAAATAACAATACAATGGATGTTGGAAACAAATTTTCAATAAAATTTTATTCAGCATTAGAGAGATGTTCTCGGAAAAATTCATTATAAACAACTTTGAACAAATTATTCACTCCTCCTTGAGAGTTAACTTTTCGCTTTCCTTGATAGTCATAAACATAATAGAAAAGGTTTTTACTCTTCAGAAAGCAAAGCAAAGTAAAGTAGTGCGTAAATACCGATCAAGCAAGTACAACCCTACTCTTTGCAATATTAATTGAATTTCCTTGATGTGTTATGAGGAACAGAGGGGGTTTTGGAGAGTTCTGGGTGCCAGCTTGCTGGGGTGCGAAAATTGAAAAATTATTTGTGTATTAAAAGGTATTGGATTGTTTTCAGCGTTCTTACGTACCTCAAGAAAAGCAATTCCGAGCCAAAAATTAAACTAATATTTTCACCTTTGAGTACTAAATAAAATTTGTTACCATTGGAAACAATTTAGTAGGCTTAGACTTCACTTCGGTATATGGGAATGTTACTCAAATGATGTTTTCATATTGAATATTTTAACGAACCGACACCTTGAGTTTAATATTAAACGGTGCATTATTTAGAATATGAGTTCGCAGCTGGGCGTTGATGAACATACTTCCAGACACCACCAACATTTAAATCGTGCCTTTGGACTGTGAATGTTGGCAGTTGTCGAGTGACTTCTCCTATTCTTTCTATAATATTTAATTTACTTGTTTTTTTAATTAATTCAGGTAGTATTGTAGGCCAGCCCGATTTGTTTTTGTTTTTCATTTATTTCAAGCTATTTTACTTTAGCTAATTTAAAACGTTTGTTCTTTGTGTTGTGCCATACACAAGTTTTCCCCCACTACCTCCGCGTACCCGTGCGAGAACTCTCACATGTTCGACCCTATGTCAGATCCCTAGATGCTATAAAAATGTGTGGTTTAAGTAGTAAAGAATCTTTAAGTAGCATGCGCTTGTGAAGTAGGATGTGTTTTTAAGTACATTTATTACGTTACCATGTTGAATGCGAATAGTAAACAAGGATTCGGTTCATTTAGTTGATTCCTGTCTAGTGAACCGGATCAGTGATCCAAAGGAACCGTGCCAACCTAAACCCTGTTTCAACCGATCTCTATCCTTATATTTCCATTTTAAGAGGGGACGTAGTTAACGAAACGTGTATATTTGTTTAAAAATATATAAAGATAAGTTGCAATGTACTAACACAATATCAAATAAAATAAAAACAATGCAATTGATGTTTAAAATAATATTTCAATAAATATTTATTCAGTATCATGGAGAGTTTTCTTGGAACAATTCACAGCACTTCCTTAAAGACAGCATTTGTAGTAATTATTCAATATTCTTTGACAGCTAGATTTTAGCTTCTCGTGAGTCACCAAAAAATTAGAAAAGCTTTTTACTTTTGAGAAAGCTATGTGTCTGAACCCGCTGACTTTAAAATTTCACCGAATGATAACGAAGATACTGGTACAGGTAAAGCACAGTCTTCACCCTTCTCTGTGCACAAACATCCCTCCTCAATTAAGTACACAGCACTTACAGACACCGGTAAAACTTTAATTGACTGGTTTCACTACATGCAAAGAAACAATCTTCGTAGGTATAAAGCAACTTTAATAGTACTTCCAGTTGTTGCTGGAGTGCAAATCTTGAATTAATGATTATGCAAATAAACCTCGTCAGAGTGCACAAACTACGATGTTAACAGAAAGCGTAAATAAAGATTGTTGAATCTAAGCCTTCTAAGCGTGTCGCCATAAACATTGCTACCAGCAGGAACGGCTGAAATATTGAGGTGGCCTTCATAGCATTGAAGCGTGGAACCGAAAAGTTAATTGAATGGATCGAGGAATGTCTCATCTTGTAGATTATGGTGTGAAAAACGTTTCTTTGAGGCAATCGGTCCCAAAATTTTACTTTTTAAGGTTCTAAAACGCTTTGTTTATGAGTTATTTGCCGATACAGATTGACATGTGATGCGTATTGCATTTTACATGAATATTTCAATACGTTTTTTAAAGAAATTATCCATATTTTTAAAGTGAAAGTGGAATTCGTCAAGTCTCCGTGAAATTCCCTTCTTTAGAGCCCTCATTTATAAAGATTGGTTGCGTGTGAGAGCCGGAACCCAAAGGTATACTACTGAAATAATACAGGAGACGATAATTCCTCTTACAGTAAGGCAAGATGGGAATTGAAAAGAGATAAAACGGAAACAAGATACGTAAGATGATGCGCTGTGAGCTCTAGTCTCAGCGTTATCTCAGTACCAGCGAACCGTCAAATTGAGTCGGCACCCCTCGAGGTCAAGAAAGCAAATAGGGCTGCAGAGCGCTCCGGCGAAGGCGCAAACGAGAAGTTGTTTACGTCTGAAACGACTGCGTCCTGAAGTTCACTTTGCTCTGAAAAGGTTGAAGCGCCTTGCAGCGGAACGAGGAGTTTGAAGATTTTTCTACTGCGTTTCAAGAAGTTTCTCAAGGGCTCCTTCTGGATTATTCAAGACGGAGAAACGTTTAAGATGATGATGGCGATGGGTTCGTTTGAAAAGTTAAAATAAAATGGAGACTGGAATGAAAGACGCCAGCTTAAGAAATGAATGCCGTTAGAAAAAGATATTCTCAAAAAACTACTAACGTTCCATGATGCGTAATAAAATCAAATCATGTATCAATATGTGTGAAACTATTGAGGATTTGAAAATACTGTAACATCTCGAATTAGCTGTATGTATTTGGTATTTTGTGTAGATTGACTGCCGTTGAAAGCTAGCTAATGGTGTCCCCCATGGCTATACCTAGTTTAATTCTCAATATCATGGGTAAGAGAGATATGTGGAGGACAGGATCGATTTCGTTCACCGCGACTAGCGAAATCCACATGCCTGAACTTTCCTTCGCTGCAGAAATTCAGACGATTTTAAAGAAAAGCAAGCAACAAGTCTATTATTCGAATCGACCGGGAATAGAACCCGTGAGGACGACGGAAGCAAGTACGCGATATGGGCCAGTCACGCAGATCTCTGTAGATTAGAATCTGAAAGTCGATAAATACATCAGGGGTAATACCCTAATGCGTTACTCTCCTGTTCATTTATATATTGTAATTCGTGGAGGTACTTCACATCAACTAGGACATTTTTTAAAAAATGGGTTCGCATATTTCTCTCAATTTGTTTTTGCGAGAATAAAGAAGAATATATTTATAAATCGGTAAAGTTTCGAAATTTCAAAAATATTATTACTAAGATTAAAATTTATTTTTTACGTTACTTTTACATCCAATACTGAAGGAAGATATTTCGTTCTTAATATTATTTTTCGTTCTATTTTTATACGTCTTACATTTTCTAAATATATAGAAGAAGTTGTGGAGCAATAACTCCAAGAGGAAGAAAGCTTTCAGTGTGCCGTGCCTTCTCACTAGTTTTATGCGTTAACGCGGGCCATAGGCGTCCACGCGGCGAGCAGTCTACTTCGCAACACCAATTTCCCGCGTGGATTTCCCGTTCGCAGCCGTCCACTCCGGCGACCCAATTACCCGGTCAACGCTTTCTGGCGCCGTTGAACCCAGGGGCGGCGGCGGCGGCTGCTGCTTTCTTAAGGGGCCATGGAGCGCGCGGACGTCGCCTCCCTTCGCAAGGCCTGTGAGCAGCACACTGGGCCGATCTCCACAAATGCGGCAAAGGACGCGCGTCGCGAAGGTTGATTGATTGGTTATTAGTGACTACTAGGGCAATAGATCCCGTAAGTATAGTGCGTGTTTTGCTCAGACTACTGGTGGTGGTGGTGGTGGTGGTGGTGGTGGTATTCCCTCGCTGGATGATTCGGCGCCGTGCTACCGTCACTAGCGGATTTGCCCTAACTAGGTATCTCCCACCAGTGGGGCCCCATCCCAGCTTGGACAACCTCTAAGCTCCCAATCGGTCTTCCTGTATACTGCTCCGGCATTCGCCTAGTATTGGTCAGAGAAACCACGGAAAACTACCGATCAGAGCAGCCGGCCACTAGAATTCTCCTCCAGACAGCGACTGAATTCGACCTGGCTGACAAGCTAGTGCCGAAAATTTTGCCACCGTCGTGAGTCGAAACTAGGACCTCTCTGCCAGAGGGACTGCAGTAATATTCGTTGATGCCCTGAGCCACCAGTCCCGGTGCGTTGCAAAGGAATAATCCAAAAGAACGTGATAAGGCAATTAGTTAAATTAGTTGTAATCCGCGCAACTACAAAGAACAAGTACGAGTAATTAGTAACTAAGTTATATATTGCCTGAGGAACTAAAAAGTATTTAGTTGTGGAATATATTTACAGGCGTTCAATTTATAACTAATGGTTTTAGTTATTATTCATGTCAATCAAGTAATTAATATCTATCATTTATTAGCTATTTTATATATTTTTTTCCTTTGACAGTAATATATTTGATTATCGCGGGAAGAAGAGTTCCCTACACAGTCTGTCAGTTGAGTTATGATTGTCTGGCGGATGATCTAGATATAACTAATATAATTACAGGAAATGATGTGGGAAAACGTATTCAGCTAAATCAAATATAAATACAATTTTTGAACGGGTTAATGGAACCCAAATTCCATGGTCTTATTTTCATTAGAACACTGAGGGTCTCGAGTCTAATACTCTAAGGATTGAGGTTAAAACCTAAACTTAAAAATCTAATTTATTCGAAAACAAATTGGCCGGGAAAATTGTTCAAATTCAAAATTACAGTGCAATGTCATCGGAAATACAAAGATCTAAAATGTTTCAATATCTTTTATGGGCTAGAAGACGATTACAAATTTTCATCTGGAAAAGTAATGTCCTGGAAGAGTTTAGACTAATTTACATGCTCTTCTCCCTTGAATATGGTGGGTCTTGGAAGAGCATTAAAATGGATGCGATGGCTCAAAGGCTGTAGTTTCTGCAGCGTCGTTGACTGGAACGATTTAGGATTATAGAGACGATGGTGGTGGAGTTTTGATGCGATAAATAGCTGGGACAAAATCAACCATCGATTGAAGGCGCACTAGCGACTGACTGCTCCGAACGGAAGCCTTCCTGGTATGTCTGAGTAGTACTTGAACTAACAGGCCTGACCGCGCCAGATCTTTCCTTCCGCCTCTTTGTCCCCACCTCCCCCCAACACACACACACACACACACACACACTTGGACTTGCAATGCTGCCAGACATGTGGGAAATATGGTAGCTGGTACCGTTTGGGGCGGCGTCCTACGGGGGATAGCTAGAGGAGGAAAAGCGCGCAACCCAAAGTTTAGGTTGTCGCCAGGGCACATGTAGCGGAGAGGAAACATCACCACCTCCCTCGTCATAACATTCACTAACCTGATGCAAAAAATGACACTAGTATTTGTCGAAGGAAACATTACATGCCCATTTACGGAGAAGTAAGAGTCCGTACATTAATTATAATTGTATTTCCGTGCTTTTTGTTCATCTAGGTATGTCAAGTAAAGACATCTACTGACTGCAATGGTACGATACATTTTTACTCTCTTGAATGCCACTTACGGAGTGCAGAGAAAATATTTTAATGCTGAATAAACGGCGATTTCCCGGCAGTAAAACTAATTATGGGGCCCTGGAACAGCAAAAATTGGAAAAGTTTGCTCCAATGTGAATAAATTATTTCCACGTTACTTACCGTTATGTAGGCTGAAGCCATACTTTGTGGGTTCTTTGAAACCGAAAAAAAGTTTACGGTAAAATGTCTGTTCGTCCATCTGCCCGTACATGTGTCTGTCTGTGAGCTATGATAAAAGGTAAATTGTAAGTAGGATTTATGTCTAAATTAATATTTCACACTCGATCGTCTAGCGTAGTCCCTTGAACTTCAAATGAATATATTCACTCCTTACATATTCATCTCCGCCTATATATGTAATTTTACAGAAGAAATAGACTTGAAGAGACAAGTATTTACAATTGTATTTGAATACTAATGTATCCTATAGATGACCATGAGAGCATCTAAAAATAAATATTAGCCATAATCTTGTCTAACTAACGAGTTATGAGAACTGTATGAGGTCAAATATCAAGCATATGTCCCAACTACGTTTGGTCCACTTCTGATATTTTTCAGCAATATTTCAATGGAAGAGTTTAATTCAATTTATACAAATCATTTCTGATCATCAATAATCACCTATTCCCTAAAAATATATTTTTCTGGGGGAAAATCATCGTCTTTTTCATGGTTGTGTCGTCAACAATAAATTTTACAAAATCAAGCTCAGAGTTCATCTGCACATGGATGTGTATTTGTTTCACAAATGGATTGTTTGTCGGATGTAAATGAGGTTGCCTACTGGGTGCAGTGTAGGCTTTTCTATTTTTAGACTTTACACGAACAGAGAAATATAATGGATAGAGAAACATCCGATCAGTCATCTATCGATCTATCTACAATTCGCAACTCTTACGCTATGTGAACGAACCTAGCTCACGATTAATTCTTTTGTGCAGAGTAAATTAACAATTATTGATGATAAACTAACGACTACTTAAAACAAATAATGTTCTATACACTGGCTAATAAAACTGTATACACTAAAACAACGGCCACTGGCTAATAGATAATTTCAGATGGTAATTATGAAATACGTGTTTTTTTGTCTTTTAAGGTAATTGTTCATTAAAGTAATATTGTAATTTAGAGTTTCTACGTCAGTCATGAAAAATGAACATTTCTGATAGAACTTTGGGAGAATAATAAAATTACTATTTAAAGACATTCCATCTCGTAAAATTATAATATATAAAATGTTGTTAAATCCAGACGAGTGAAACTGACTTTCTCGACCATAATTCACAATTCTAAGTTGCAAAAGGAATGCAACATTTTAAAGTAAACTTCTTTCTGTATGAATGAATAATTATACAGGTGACATTCAAACATTTCGCATCACAGAAATAAACGTTGAATCTATAATAAACATATGAATTTTTTTTTGTTTTACAACTTACAAATCGTCGTTAATGATAGATAACCTCCTATGTGAAAAAAACAACAAAAAAGTTTTGCTGGAGGAAGGAAAAACACTTGTGATGTTAGTAATGTATAGTTGGTTAAGTTAAGGCATTGTACATTTTCTAAATAATAGTATTAAATATATATTTATCGTAATATTTTTCTAAAAGCACCTAACGAATTCTCCCATGTGGCTCTTACTACATAAAAGATATTCTATCCTCAATAAATTGCAAAGGTCACATAGTTTTTTATTTTCTTTTTTAAGACCAACAATTCTAGTTTCTTTGAATTTTTTTACCACACTAAAGAACAATCAAATTCTGAATTATTGATACTAGATTGTAAAAAATTGCCAATTCCGTCATAGAACATTGTCCATCATCAACGACTATGTGGAGTTTGCTTTCTCTGTTGAAACGCACTTTCCAACATTGGAGAGAATGAGCTTTGCTCCTTAACCCACTGTGAGGCACTTCGAAGTAGCGGCCAGCGGCCGGGAGAGCTCGCTCGCGCACAATAGGCTGAAGGGAGTGGGCTGCGCGGCGAGTTTGAGTGTGAACGAAGCTTAAAGGCGGCAAGGAACGTCAGGACGAAATTGGAGAAGGACGGAAAGAGGACGGAAAGAACTCGGAAGGATGCGTTTGGGGTTGAATGGACTCTGAAGAGCGAGGAAGAACACGACACAACGTTCCTAACGAGATTAACTGAAAGAGTCAGAAAATAAGTGATGCGAGAATGAAGACAGGGGCAGAAACAAACGAATACGTTTCATATTATGCCACAATTTATTGAATGTGCACAAGAAAGAGATGTAAACAATGAATTGCTGAGAAGGAACGGAAAGGAACAGGAAGAAAACTCTTAATGAAAGAAAAACATTCAGTTTCTAGCACATAAGGCCTGATTGAATAAATACATGAAAGAAAAATACTTTAATAATTATTTTGCTATCTTTTTCTCACAAGTGATGATCAGATAAGTGAAAAATATGCCACCAATCAAAGATAGTGGATGTTTCTCTCTTTCTCCCATTGGAAACTGAAGAGCTGTCACTACATCTAAAGCACAGAGTTATGAGGGTTATAATTTATTTTAATTGTAAAAAGCATATTCATCATAGGAAAGAATTGCCCGATGATAATTTTTTTTTCTGTGGCTTATTAAGAGCTATTTCACTGTTTCTTCAGTTTCGATGTCAGAATGGCTCAAGATCACTTCTTAGATTTGCTGTTGTTTATCTAGAAAGTTCATATCTCGTGTTTGCTTAATTTGTATTCTCAAAAATAGATTTTTGTCCCCAACTTTAAGAAATGTGATTTTTTAATGACGAACGATCAGTACGTCGACCAGCGTCACCAAAACAATTAATTTGTTTATACCTACACTAAACATTTTACTAATTGTGAGATGTTTCAAGATAAAAGATGAATAAAGATATCTTTTGTACCAGTGCACTGCCATCACCTCGACACGTTTTTCATGGTTACCTCATTCCATGATAGTGAAACGATGGATCTAACAAAAATATTTTGAGAGTAAATGTAGACTATTCATAAAAATATCATTAACATGAATAATCAACTGAATTTGCATTAATATGTGTCGCTAGAAGTTGAAATTTTGTCGGAATAGGTGCAGCGAAAAGTTAACACACTTTTATTTTTGAGGGAACATAAGGTACACGCATTGTCATGATGTATTAATAGACTCTGTAATTGAACTGAACATTCCGGAAATATTCACCATCATTTAATGTGAATGCGCATTTTTATTTAAAACGATAGAAGGGTGGTGCCATGCGCACTTGCAACTCGAATCCTTTAATTAGCTGTGAAAATTGCTGCACCCAGTGTCCAAAATAAACACAAAGAGAATTATAAAGCAAAATGTTGGAGTTTATAGGTACAGCGACTAGGGATTACAAGCCACAAACGCTACTATTCACTTCCAATCCACGTTTTCGGACAAATATTTTGTGCAAAATAACAAAAATTCCCACATAAGGGAAATGCAAAAGTCTTTCCCTTTTTTTGGTATACACAGTTTAGTTAGAAATTAGTTCAGTGTATTATCATAATTTTATCGATCACGCATATCCTCTTTTCTTTATCTTTTTCGTCATGGATATCGTCTTTCTTTATACTCTTTCAAATTTTCAATCTCTCAAACCAACCTTCCTTGACATTTAATATAATATTTCAATCTACATCAATTTCAAAACTAAAACTCGTAAGGAACGTGAATATCAAATGTAAATACGTATCATAATTTCCGTGTGAACTTTCATTTGTTTTAAAATGACTAGTTTATGTGAGTTCTCACTTTCACTTTTCTGAATTTGTTGGGTTGTTTTTCTCAAAGCTTTTATTATTGAGATGGTCAGAATTGCATTTTCATAGTCGATTCCACCACTTAGGTGACAAAGAGAGCATTCGCTCTCACCATTGCAGTTTGATGCGACTAGTGTTACCCCAATCGCCATCGATAGGGCTTCCTAGTAATTGTCAATATCCATGCTTCTGTTGTAATTACGAACTTCGCCAGAATACTAACACACTAATCCAAAGCCATTATTGTTCTCTACGATCAAATCCGTTACCCGTCGCCGGCCATCTCGATGTTCAAGTATTAAAGAAATGTTTTACCTCATTATCTCCCATGTAAAGAGAAAAACAATATAATTATATGGCAAAAAGTGGCCGTTTCTCGTCATAAAAACTCGTATTGTGAAGGACAAATTGTATTCCTACACAAAGTAAATTACTTCCTCTAATACATTGTGCAGTCAGAATTTACGTTTTGTGGGTCTTTGATACAAAAATATTGTTTACGACAAAACGTCTGTCCTTTCTTTTGCAAATCGTGAACAATGCTGGTGCCTACACAGTTCAAACTATTTTATCTAACACTAGTATTGCTCGATTGATGTGGCCAAATTTTTTATGGAGGAACTTTCCATGAAGCCTTATCTTTTTCAATTGTTTTACAGAAAAGTTCTATATTTTTGGATTTTTTTCCTATGGTAGATCGACAGACGCTTAAATTACACATCATTTCAGTTGAACTCTCGGAATTTTCTAAATCCGGGAAAAAATCAGTTTAAAGGTGATGTTTGTTCTCCTCAAAAAGACTTCTTTGTTTTCTTCTTGCTAGTATTTCAAGTAGCTCTTGTTGTAAGGTTCAAAACAGTTGCTCTCGTGCATCTCTGATTTTAAATTGTGTCTTTACTTAAGTTGGCAGCAGGCCGTTTCATTCATAGCAAAAGGTTTCTAAAATTGTTGCAATACACTGATGTATCAGATGTGTCATTCGTATTCGCCAAAAACGAAAAGTGCAATCCCCGTTCTAAAGTCTTATTGCAACGTAAGATGTTCGTGAGAATGTAAATGATCTTGGCTCTCTGGGTGACGCCGCGTCGAAGGCTATGTTGCCGACGTTTCGACCATCTTGTCGTGGTCTTCCTCAGGTCAGGTCAGGTCTTCCTCAGATTTTCCTTTCAGTAAGACCACGACAACATGGTCGAAACGTCGGCAACACAGCCTTCGACGCGGCGTCACCCAGGCAGCCAAGACCATTTACATGACTCTGGACGCGGATGCGCACTTCGTGAGAATAATTTTCCTAAACGATTTCTGTCGCGCTCTTGTGGCATGAGCAACCAAACAGCTGTTGAGAACATGGCAACATCTCGCGCGGCCTTGGATCTCAGCGGCGGAGGATCTGATAGTGGAGCCCCCGCCTGGGGCGCCTGGCGGCCCGGCCGCGGGGCCGGAAATTGCCCGGGTAGCGAGCACCGCCGCGCCGCGCCGCGCCGCGCCGCCAGCCGCGCGCTGCCGAAAACCTGGCGCGGCGGCGCGTCACCGATCGATCAGCAACGCTATCGCTCGCCGCCCGCCAACTCTATCTGAGCGCTCCGCCGCCCGCGCGGCCGCGTTAATTCAATACGGGAGGCTGCCTTTCTCACCCCTGGCACGGAACTGTGCGGGTAAACTTGACCTGTAGCATTCGAGAAAAATCGCGCTTCGGTACACGGAAAAACGAATTGCTTTGTGCCAGATTGCGTGGTTGTTTACAGGAGTATTGAAAGTAGGTTCTCAGGAGAAATGCGGACTGGTGAAATAGCTACATCTATACAATCTTGATAGTCAGAAAGTGCCACCCGTAGTTCTGTCTTTTTAATTTCTTGCCTTACTGCCTATCAATGTAGAAAAGAGGAAAAGAGTTGAGAAAAAACTTGTATTGTCGGTTGCTGGTAAAGAAGATGTGGATAAATCTTGTTCCTATGTGTAGTAAATTGCTTCCTCTAACCCTCGTAGTCGGAATCCATATTTTTGGTTCATTGATACAGAAAAATCCATTGGCTTCATATCATCTGTTCCGCCCGCCTGTTGTCAACGCTAGTGCCGAAACCAGGCGATTTTGTCCAAAATTGATATTTCTCTATTGATCAAAATGAAATTCAGGCCCGGCCAGCTTGAAACAGAGATTTGGATTGTGAGGGTATTTAACATAACGCTTCGAAAATAGTTTCAAAATTTTGTCAAAATGTCTCCAAATTTTTTTCATTAAAACTTTGTTTATAGAGAGTGTAGAAAACAAAGAAACAGAGCAGGTCTCATTTCGTTACAAATGACTTGTGCAATGTGTATTATAGATATTTTGCTATTTTTTACTTTTAGTCATAAATTGGAAACGCATTGTGATGAGTCACGTTTCTAACTAAACTTCAGAACGTAGGAATCAAATTGACGTTGCGAGGAACGTCATGACGATGGTTGTTTTGGCGAAATACACCGAAGAATCAACAAGGGCTTCGAAATGATAAGCATCAGCTATCCTTGTAGATGAGTTTGATATTGATTCATGTAAAAGATTGTTATGTACAGTGAATGTTGTGAGCGACGGAGAGGAATAATTTGATCGAAGGTAATGGGAACTACCCTAAACATTATTTGTGGCTTCCGAGAGGAAAATCATTTTAACTCGATTGGAATGGACGAGAAGAGATTAATGGCAATAATAATTATCATAAACTACATTTGTACGAATAGTATTGGACTGCATCGTACATTTGTATATTGGATAGCATCGTCGGCTATTTATGAATTTGGATTATGTAAGGAGCCTGAACATATGAATTTATTAGTGATGAGCTTCTGTACTCAAATATTATTATAGCAGAAACAATTTAATTTGTACAAGCAATTTAACTTGGGTTGAATTGGTAGGAAGACGGTAAGTTTACTTACTTTAAAATAAAAAGGAATTTAAAAGTAGTATTATTTATTTATTATTTATTTATTATTTGTCAAAAACAGTGAAAACAGTATATGACGTGTGGGGAAAGAAATTTATCTGCGAAATATATGTTCTTGGTTTTGTTATTTTAAACGTATCAAGGGTATTTGAAGGAAATTATAATGTGAGACGTTGCATTGAGTTCTATTGTAGTTTTGTTTTGAATTTAATATTTTATTTTCTAATAAATGTGTTTTTCAAAATATGTGTACTTCTTAGATTTATTCCTTTCAGAAAGAGCGAAGAGTAACGCTATATTTTTGTATCAGATAGCGAAGATCTTCGACCCCCTTTTTTGTGCATGCCCTGTTAAATTAATGTTTAATTCACGTTGATTATTTTTAAACTGTGACAATAGAATAATCAAAACATATTACTCTAAAATACAAATAATTGAGCGTATGCTAAGTACATACAAATCAAATCCTAGTAGTAAATAATTCCAGATAAAAAGTAGAAGATAAGAAGTTGCAGGAGAGACAATAAATTACTCAGACAATACTCATAATCCTTTCCATATTGAAATGTTTCCATCCAAATTCTGGTTAAATTATTTCAGAACTGACAAAAGGTATAAATTCCTGTGAACAATACTACTTACAATATATAAGAATAACAAACGGAAAAGCTTTTTCAAATCTTTATGTTTCCATGACATTTTAACGATACATTAATCGTGGAATGATAGAAGCAATATAATGAATGCATTTATAGTTCCTATAATTTGCACATCTCCTTGAAAGAAAGTACGTATATTAAAAACTGAAACAAAGCTTAACTTTGATTCACGAAGCAGATAATTATTCAATCCATCCCAATATCTTCACAACGATCAATATCTTTGTGGAGTTTATCTCCATTGAGCAAATGCTCAGACCGCTTCTTGTTTTTCTTCTGGAAATAATTGTAATTTAATTTTGGTCACGTTTTGTTGAGCTGTCATATTGTAAATTGCGGTATCAGTAGAGCTGAGTGTATAAGTTACAATTTTTTAGCAATGCTATAAACTTTACTACATTTTGTAGTTCGTTTTCTGATGAAAATAAGTTTTCTGTATACCGGGAGCCAATATTTCTAGCTTTCAGATTTAACCTAACCTTGCATTGTCGATAGTTTTATTCACCATTTTACTATGGAAAGTAAAAAAGTGAAAAAACAGTAAGGAGCTTACAAAAATATGCCCAGATTTATCCTTCTCCTTTACACTCACAAATAATTTTTAATGTTTTTTGGAAATAAATAAACTAGAAAATATTTCTCTTTATTTTACTCATCTTGCCAATGAATTTTAACACCAGGAACGATCAGTCAGTTACAAATGAGCATTCCCAATGTACTAAAAATATTAATGTTGTAGGAACATGAAACAAACCGACTTTGTACAACTTATTGAAAACTCGCGTTTTCAATAAGCTTCCATGTAGGGCGTGAAACTTGAACCAGATGAAAATAAAGTAGTCAGTAGTGATGAATGAAGATCTGACGAACAAACGCACTACCATTGTCGTTCCGGGAGGGGCAATGCATCATCGTGATAACTCAGTCTCTCGAGGCAAGTGGCGCCGTCGTCCCCAAGTATTTGCACTGCGCGCCACTAGGCCGTCAGCGGCGGCGGCGGCACGGCGCCTGCCACGTCCTCCTCACAGAAAGCGCATAACAGCGCCGCGACTCGCTCCGATCGATCACTGTCACCGCCCCAGCCCTGCCCCGACACCCCTTTGGTCCACAACACCAAGGCTACGCTCACCCTCGCCTCTATCCTCCGTTCCACCCTCGCACCCACTCCCAAACCCTGCTCCCTCAGCTCTCACCTCCGCCTAGCCCCTATCTACCGCACCACTTCCTATAGAATTATCCTTCTCCATCCTCCATCCTCGCCTATGTCTTACTCCCACTTCTACCCCCAACACCTCCCCCTCCTCCATCCTCGCCCATATGTTCACTACAACTCCACTCCTCCACCCCTCTCAATTTGTCCACCGCACGTCCACCCACCCAAAACCTCCTCCTCCTCCTCCTCCTTCTCCTCCAGATCCACCCCACCTTTCCCCACTCAACATATTTCCCTTCTCCCAACCTTTCCAACACCTCCACATCCTCCATCCTCCACTCATATGTCCACCCCACCTCCACCCACTCAACACCTCCCCCTCCTCCACCCTTCCAACATCTCTCCCCCTGCACCCTCCATTCATATGTTAACACCACATCCACCTACTCAACTCCTCTCCCTCCTCCACCCTTCCCACACCTCCCCCCTCCACTCACATGTTCATCATACCTCCACCCATTCAACACCTCTCCTCTACTCTTTCAACAACTCCCTCTCGTCCACCCTCGCCCGAAAGTTCACCTCGCCCCACTCCCATCGCCACATCCTTTCCTAACTCCCAGCTCCGCCTGCGCGCGCCTCTTGGCGGCGCAGACAAATATCTCAAGAGGCGCCGGCGCCGCCCAAGCCCTCCCAAAAGCCCAGGGGAAGCAGGCGATGGCACGATGGATGAGGAAGGAGATTGTGGAAAGACGGAGGAATCAGAGTGCAGGCCCAACGCGAATATTACTTGATTAAAATGTGAATGAGAGAGAAATCAAGGCATTTATTGCTCGTAATATAACGTGAGAAAAAGGAGATAAGTAGAAGAAAATATTAAGTTATGGAAATATGCAATTAGAAGCAGCAAATCATAAATTATTTGAAGACCTCGAGGCAATAACATGCTGTACCAATACACGTACGTTTTGAGAAAAAGGAAAGTGAAGTTTTAGACATTGAATTTTAGAGTGGGGATAAACAACATTAATTTATGAATTAGACTGCAAACCTGCGGCCAGTCTTTAAAATAGAAATATAGATTAGATACCATATCATAGATAAACCATCTAGATACATTTAAGGCGCGTCGGCATACACTAACATATCCATTTCGTCAGAAATGTAGCATAGCATGTTATTGTCCCAAGGTCTCCTTTTGTAATAAGAACTTAAAAAGAAACGTACCTTCAAAAAAATAAATAAAATGATTGTTTTTTAAGAATTTGAAGGTAAGTTAGATTATACAAGGTGTCTGGGGAGGAAACGTTGAAACCTGGAAAATAAGCTCTAAAGACAATTCTAAGCTTATTTTGTCTAACGAACTACGTGGATATTCGGAATGGTTCAGCAGCAATAAGCATTCAAAAGTTGGTTTGAAAAATTGATTTCTAGGCAAAATTTGCATTATAGAAGAATAGAAACACTCCATAAACATGTAAATTGTTTATTATTTACTCGTACAAAAGAAATGAACGTATTTGTTCAGAAGGAAAAATTAAGTGAGAAATAAAATGGCACCCAATTTATACAATTCGAATGATTTTTTATTTCTCACTTAATTTTTTCTGTCTGAGCAAATGTATTCATTTCTTTTGTAAATAATAAACAATTAACATGTTTCTGGAGTGTTTCTATGCTTCCATAATGCACATTTTTGCCTAAAAATATTTTTTCGAACCAACGTTTGAGTGCTAATAGTGGCTTGACCATTCGAATTATCCACGTTGTTTATTAGACAAAATACGCTTAGAATTGTCTTAAGAGCTTATTTTCGAAGTTTCGACGTTTCCTCCTCGGACATCCTGTATAATTAATTTGCAAATTTAATACGTATGTTTAAATTGAAAAATGTTGCTTCAAATTGAAACAAAAATGGAAAGATAAAATAATGTTGAATATATTAAATTAGGGAAGATACTTAGCAGTTAACTAAAACAATATTAGTGGTAATCACAAACAAAAAAAACTGAAACTATGTATAATGCTATGGTAATATAATGGTATAATGGGGACGTCGAGAGGAAATGAAACAAAAACTAAAAAACTAAAAACTAGTGAATACCCGTGTGATTAATTCACACGGTAAGTTGAATGCATTATCTCTCCTATGTATCCTCTCCCTAGTCTAACCTGACGTGGCCTGCTGTGATCTATTCTGCTTGGCACTACCCCACTCTACCCTGGCCCGGTTTGGCCTAACATAAATCCGAACTATTCAAACCCATCCTGTTTTCTGCCATCGTCCACTCCCTGTGCTGCCTTGCCTGACCCCCGATGCTACCCGCTTTACCGCCAGGTTGTGCGTGATGTCGGCATTTCAATGTTTTCCCCTCATATTTTTAGGGATTAGCGGTGGATTTTTAGGGGCGAAAAAATCCTTCTTACGCCTTCCTTCGGAAGGGAAGTAAAGCCGGCTGTCCCATATTAGTATATTTACTTGCATGTAAAAGATCCTCAAGCCTAAATGAAGCCTCTGAGCTAAATTCAAATCGCCGATTTCGTCGCCTCAGTAATACCTTCTTTCCGCTCTATCCGGGGAAAGGAGTGTAGCGAAATTTGCGTGGTCAGACGGAAGAGCAGGCCTCATGGCCTGAGTCTCGCCACGTAAAATAAGGCAATTCAATTCAATATTTTTACGTATATTACGTACGCAAAACAAACTACACATGCAGATGTCGGGGGCCTTCCAGCTTTTTAAAACAAATTATTTTCTGAGGTTTATTACGTAGTTCCTCCGGAAAAAGGAATGATTACATAAAACGTTTTAGAAATAATATGATAGAACGAGGAAAAATCGAAGGAAGCAGAAAACCTATAAACTGGCTAAAAACAATGACAAAATGTAGCCTAGTTATCTTTCACGGAATGACTTTTGTGGAATACCTGCAAATAAGTTGTGATTAAGAGGTAATCCGATGTGAATGATATATAATAATATTATATAGCTCGAATATAAACAATAAACCAAAAATAATAATTATAATTTATAAAAACAAAAAATATACAATTGAGTACAATATTTGGTGATCAAACTTTCATGGATGAGACGCCAGACATAAAATTAGAAACTTGCGAATAAAAAAGGACTGCGCATATGCAACAATAAAGCAGTATTGGAATAACGCAGATAAGCAGGGTGAAAGTGAAAGGGTATGCAAGAGAGGACTTCCGTGTCGTCGGAACAAGTTCCTCTCAGCTCCTACATTCACCAATGGCTTGGAAGAAGAGCGATATTGACCCAACTACTACCTCGGGCCACTTTCTCGGATATTGCATCTTCCTAGTAGCAGATTTTTCAATTTTGTTCTGGTAGAGTGTGAAGTAACTTGTTCTTTATCTTCTCGTGGTATTTCTTTCTCATGTACAATTTCTCGTTCGTTCAACTCATTCGTTTAGAAAATCCGTTTTGTGTGTAAACTAAAAATAAGTTGCTAACAAGCGCATAAGTTACCACAAACGTGTTGTGCATACTATTTTGTATCACATGTTGTGCGAAAGATGCTGCGAACGCGCTTCGTGATATTTCGCAGACTATTAGTTAAAACGAAAAAATTGTTGTTTCGCGCAAGTAAAATGAGCACAAGTAGAATAAACATAAGGCCACAGTTTGCATAAGGAAAAGGAGCACATCGTGTTTCGCCAACTGTGAGTTAAAATTAACATTTCGGTTAGCGTAATGATTTGTGCATTTTAATATACCAAGAAAAATACATGATTAGTACGTAGGAGAAAAATATAATTAATTAAGCTATTATAGCAATTACTTTTATTGCAGCTTCATGAATTACTTTTGAATTGTTTAGTGTTAATGATTTCTGTTTCAGAACAGGCCAAAGTATGAAATTTGTTATATTTGAAGGAATATCGGGAGAAAAGAGGAGAGTTTAATATTGTATCGCTAATAAAACAAGAAAAATGGTTAAACCTTTCTCTTAGACAGGTGTACTAAACTACAAAGTTTTGCCTTAAGATGGAGGATTCTAAATTAACAGCTTTTCAAACTTTTAAAGATTGTAACAGGAAACCGGAAATTTGCGAGCTGTACATAACCTTCAGATTCAACAAGATGTAAGAAGGGCTTAATTAATATGTCTATCGTGGTATATCCTATTTTTATTGTTTAGGGATTAATTATATTTATTCTGTACAAAGCAAATGCAAATTTCCCTTTAACTTTTATTACCACACATTCATCGCAAGGAGATTTTCAATGAGAACCATTAAATTGTTCGTGAATAATTATTTTCTCTCTACGGAAAGAAGTGTCAATAATTTCGAAGATTTAGCAGTTTAGCCTACACATATGTAAAGGAAATTCTGTACAGCTACTCATCACTTTCTAAATGATAATTAATTCTGTAGTTATCTGCCCAAAGATAACATGTCCTTTGTTTTAATTATTCAAGAGAGCAAATCAAATGTTTGGAACAACACCAAAAATCAGGAATTGTTTTAAACTCTAAGTCTGTTAAATAATGCTCTAAAGTATATATCTGATCGTAGATTCTAATTACTTCATATACATTGCAGTAATCATTTCTAATTATTATCTTCAGTATTGTTAGTAGAGTACACGACATGTTTTGGCTTAATTGTTATTTATATGAGATGTGTCTAAATTTTATTACTCAAAAATGGAACAAAGAATCATTACGTTAAACTGTGATTATTTTTACCAAATATCGTTACTGTATATTTTCAAACACTATTCACAAGCGAAAAATAAAAACTGAACTGGGTATACCAATTATTAAATTAAACATTCGAAATAGAAACCATGTTTGAATATTTACAGAAATCTTGCATTAGGCTTCATACTCTTTATATGAACTCTCATTCATTATCGCCCTCTTCATGTGATGAGTAGTCAGGACTAAAATAAAAAGCTCATGCTGTAGAGACTAGGGAGTTATAGAACCCATGATACACAAGATTAATAAATGGTAGGAGGCTCAATATATCTCGGTTCGTGGTAGGACTTACAAGTAGAGGTCCATTCCATGTCGGTGAAATCTGATTAAAAACACTTCTTGGACTAATCGGGCGACCTTTAGTCCCTCAACTCAGATCAAATTATCAGATCGGTTCGTCAGTGGACAAAGAATCTTTGAAATGTATTACTCCAAAATTTGAATGATTCGTTTTGTCAGTTTCAATTATAATGATTTCATTTTCATTTCTTTTGCCGTAAAGAGCATAATTACAAGAATGTGAATCCCAATAACAAGAGTTGTAATCTTCTGAAATGCATTCAAATCCCAGACTTTCCGGGTCTCATACACACTGCCCATCTTCTCCGTTTGGATTTTTTTCACTCGATTCGTCTAATTTGACTGGACTGTCTCGCTGGTGTCGAAAATCCAGCTACCGTCCGGACTCATTAGCGACCACTATTTATTAATTTAGGGATATCTGTACACAGAATGAAGTGATACGGTGATAAAGACGGGTGAAAGGACGAACTCAAATACAATCATGCCCGAGGCGGGACTGGAACCCGCGATCCTTCGGCCCGAGATCACCACCGCACTACTGTTTTAGCGATATCGGCCAGCGGATCGGCCTAAATTTGTAGAGTGTGTAAGAGGGAATATAATGAAAGAACCCCATTAACTCGTCCACAGTTAGTAAATTAAGTAGGTTTACTTCCACCACAAACTAGCCCCCTCTGGGACTTTTTGCAAGTCACCTTGAAAATCCCTGCACGAATATCTCATTTCTGTTGAGTGCATTTGCATGTCGTCCGGAGCGTTGGTATTGCGAGGTGCTCCCCCCGAATTAACCTTACCGTCACTAAAGGAGAGAGAGCTCAGTGGTCCAAGAATGATTGATTATTTGTTTTGTACAGATTTTATTATTTTACAAAGGGTCCTCGCGCCTCAAGGAGGGCCGATTCATTGATATTATTTATATCGTATTTTCTGTTTAAAGTACAATGCCATTTTTTAAAAAGTTTTTGTTTAAATTTCAGTTAATACTGTCTCTTTGGTAGTGGTAATAATATGATCAAAACCATTCTCTCGAAACCTGAAAATTCAGAATTCATTTTGGAAATATTTGTTGTATTTTAAGTCTTAGTGTATTGTAGTTAAATACAATTCTGTATTATGAAGTCATATCGGCCTTTAAACATGAAACTATAGAATAGTGTTGCTTTACAAGCAAACAAATTATTTATTTGGTCATTAATATTAAATACGAATATTATTATAGAATGTTTTCTGTTTTTTCAATTGCAGAACGTAAGAAGGAAACATAGTTTTTGTTTAAATGAGTGTGCAGTGAGTGTGAAGCATCTGTATTACCCCTAGCATTACCAAGGCGGGTCTCAGAGATCAACTGATGATTGTGTTTGTTTGTATTGTTTACTACATGCTTTTCAATTCAATTCAAGTAAGATGCAATTTGTCACAAGTGTACGTTATAAATGTGTTACTATAGCGTACTTGTCTTTAGAAAATAAATTCCAGAAAATTCACTCAAAAACTAAACATTAATATTACACTTTCGAAATACTTGGATTTTAGACTTCATCATAATGTAATTTAATACTTTACTAAGAGATATACTGCTATATTTTACATTAAAATGTTTTGTCATTAAATACAAATATTGATGTGCGAAAGTCGCTTTTTCATTTACAGACACAAATTGAATAACGTTTTTGTTAATGAGAATTGGGTTAACACTTAATTATATCAATTATCAACTTATGAAAATCGTAAACAACATTGGTAGTGGCATATCTGGGATCCTCTTCACATTCCTACTAGAGTTGAGTGGTGATTAGATTTACTTATTTAGCACAATTGTTTAATAGTTCAGTAGAATGAAAATAAAATCTAGAGACTCCCGAGAACCATAAAAAGCAGGTCCATTTTAGACAGAAGACACACGGGCTCACTGTAACGGACGTGAAAAATGCCTCCGTTGCAGAATTTACAGATTCGAAAGGGGCATGGCACATTAGAGCGCTGAGCGAAGCTTTCTGTGCTGTGCTTGTGCGCCCGGAGTACTGACGTGCGTCAAAATACGAAGGTTGTAGCGTACTTTACGCGACGTTCGTGGGTCCGCAGCATTAGAGGTAGGCGAATCAAAAAGTAAGTTCCAATACCTCTCCGCGAGAACACGAGAACTGCGTGTCATGACCGTGACAAACGTGGAGCAAGCTACGGTAACTGCTGACACTTTCGGTTAGGAAGGTTTGGTGTGGTATTCCGTCATGTGAGTACAGGGCGGGCTACGCTTAATGGCGCGTGAACTGGATGTTCACTGCAACTTGGAGGTGCGTTCGTATTGAACCAGTTGCTTATGGCAATTAAAGAAAAGCGGAGGGGAAATTGAAGAGCGGTGTTATTTATTGCACGATTCCGTAACGCCTCACATGGCGCGCCAAACGTCCGCATTGCTGCAGCGATTGAAGTGGGAGGTACGGCATCCTCCACATAGTCGAGACTTAGCGCCATGCGATTATCATGTTTGATGAGCTGAAAAATTATTTCTGTGGACGACGACTCCGAAACAATGAAAAGGTGAAAACAGCTGTCCCCAGGTGGTTACATAGCGTTGGTCGTGATTTCTACGCATCCAGAATCGAATCGTTGATTGACCGTTCCGAGAAATGTTTACAGTCTCTTGGAGACTGTGTGGAAAAGTTAACTTATATTGAATTTTGCCATGACCATGGTTCATTTGTGTAGGTGGTTTCATTAATGGCCAAAACGTAGATTGATCGATTGTTAGTGATTCTATTCATTAGTTGCGTAAGTGTAGTGCATGTTTTTTCATCCGGTGGTGGCGATGGTTGGACAGCGAGATCCAGCAGCGACCTACCGTCAAGTAGAGGGATTTTCCCCAACCAAGAATCTCTCATCAGTGGGGCACAGATCCGGTCGGGACAAGCTCTAAGCTCTCGAATAGTCTCCAAGCATGTGTGATAATGTATTGCATGTACGTGTGTGTGTGTGTGTGTAAGGGGGTGAGGATTGGACAAGGAAGAGGAAGGAAAAATCATGCGCGGTCCGTGGTCCGTTTGTTAGGATACTACTCCTGCATTCGCCTGGTGTTGATCGAGAACCCACGGAAAACCACGGATCAGAACAGTCGGCCGCAAGAATTATCCTCCAGACAACAACTCAATTTGACCTAACTGACAAGCTAGTGACGAAAATCCGGCCACCGTCGGGACTGGAACCTAGGACCTCCCGATCAGACGCACCGCTGTGACATCAGTTGATGCACCGAACCACCTCTCTCGGTGCCATAACTTGGAAGTGCAACTTACTTTTTGATCGATCGGAACTTTTGTATTGCAATGGTAACTTTTCGATTCGCCCTGGAACCTTTGTATTGCTTGGGGTGAGGATGGGCCATTACCTGAGCTTGACGCCTCCAGGGGCGGCGGGCGCGCCGGGCGGCCCGCAGCGCGGGTCGGGGTCCACGCTCAGCGACATGGGCCACGCGATGTGCAGCAGCGAGTCGCGCACGATGATGTCCCACGGGGGCGCCTCGCACACGCGCTCCGAACGCACCAGGCGCCCGCGCCGCCGCGCCACCGTGCGCCCGCGCGCGCCCCCGCCGGCCCCGCCCCCGGCCCCCGGCCCCGCCCCGGGCCCCGTCCCCGCCCCTGAGTCCATGGCCGCTGCCCGCTCGCAGGCCCTTCACGCAGCCGAGCGCTGGCGGCTGGCGGCGAGCGCGGCGGTGGAGGACGGCCTGGGCGGCATCCTGCGAAAGAAGACAGCGATGTTACTTCTCTGTACAGTACAGTGCCTCTGTACAGTTCCTGGCACATAGCGCGCCAGGAAAGTCTCTCTGCACTGAGGCAAATCAGAGACTTCTATTAAAAATTGCATTTATGTTGGTAGCAGTCAGACGACTGGGAAACAAGTGAAGAGCACAACATTTCCAGCATCTGCTATGATTGTGGTAAGAACGCAACTTACGTTTTCTTTTGTTACAAGTTGCAGCTCGTGCTACCAACATAATTTCTGTTGCAAAATAGCAAGGTGCTTCTGCGGAGAGACTTTTTGGCGCGCTACACAAGTGCATGAAAAGCAATACAACCTGTGAAGCAATCCAAACACTCAACATAAGAATACCAAATTTATCACTATTCGCAATGCATCGCCTCTACTCTCTCGTTCAATGTTTGTGCAGGTGCCCCTGATACCATGGGTTGGATGATTGGTATTGTTCACTTGAATATTCAATTTTAGCAATGGTGGACTTCAATGATATAATATCTAATCTATTTATAGTCATTACAATTAATAAGGCAACTTTCTTGTTTTATGTTTAATATCTCAGTGCATCATCGTGTATGTGTTATTTACTTTTTATGTAATATATCAAACGTGGATGTAGCAACAGTGTAAATATGTGTCCCACAGGCCTGATGAAAGAAAATAAAGTTGTGGAACGTTAGTGAACTAAGAAATTGTTTCACTGAATGACCAAAAAACCATGAAACATTCTTATAACTAATAATATGGCCTTGAATTCAAGAACTACTATTACAGAGGGACGTCGATTATCCGAACGGCAATCATCCGAAACGTCCATATTCGAACTCATATTTTATATGAATAATTATTTTTTAATTAGGTACCTGTCAACTAAAAGTATTCATTTCCTTTTGTAATACTGAATATTGAGCGTGACCCTCGACTCGATATAATTGATAGTGATAAAATATTAACCAGGTACTGTACTATAATCAATCATCTGACTTGAATGAACTTTGACAGATCCTACAATAAATGCTTAAGAACTCGTAATGTTTATTATTAGCAGAAAAACGCTTTTCATCACCTTTCAGGGTTTGAGAACTAACGGTACATTGTCAAAAAACCAGTCGTAAGTTCTTAAAATCTGTCTCTTACTCGGAATGTTGATTGCTGGCAGAAAACCTTTTAGTGCAATGGTAGCCTACAAAGACGTTATGTTCGGTTATCTGAATTATCGAATATCCGAACTATATCTGGTCCCAATTAGTTCGGATAATCAACGTCCCTCTGTATTTATCTCACCGTGCCGCTCATAGCGGGCGAACGCCAGCCGAAAAGGGTAAGTTCATGTTGCCGCGGAGCTGGTGCCATAGGATCAGTGGCCACGTGGGTGACGTAGCGCCTGCGGCGCAAGTGGAGAAAAGAAATGTTGCCCGAATATTTTTCAAGGCATTTATCTGAATAGTATAGAGATGTGACGTGGATGTTGAGCTCATATGAGAATGAAATAAATGCGACATGAAAGGATGGCATGTATTAGTTTATTGGCATGCCAAGGTTCACTTTCAACACACACGCCAAACAATGAAGATGGATGGATTTCGGACGAAAGAGGTTTTTGCCACTTGGCCAAAACATAATATAGCATAATATAGGGAGTATAACAAATACTTCGATTCTAAGGTATTTGCGTTCTTAGTGATAAAACGTCCCTTGCTCTCTATTGACGTAGATTGGATTGCTCCTTTTAATATTGGTTCTCTAGGGGGACGCTGGCATGAGAAATATATTAACATTATTGCTGCCAATGACATTTAGAAACAAACACAGTTGCTTACAATTTTGGGGTAATCCTCACATTGAACGCATACGGTATATGATTCGTGGGAAAAATATTAAATGTGATGTATTGTTGGACATACGTACATCCAGCATTATTTACATGTTCCAAGAAAAAGACTGCTTTTTTCCAGTATCAATCAACATCGCACGGAATATATGTCAATTCTAGTGAACCATCAAGCAATGAACTAGCTGTTAATCTAACGAGGCTTGCGTTTTGAGGAGAATTACAAATGAAAAATCAAAACTCTTGAAACAGAACGCTTCAACCAAGGACATTTCTGCACAATGAATATTATAAATCAAAGTTCTAACCGAGAGGAATTAATACAAAAGTACAAGCATCATCTGAATACCTGTTGCAATAGATATTCGAGACAATATATTATTATGTACATTATTCAATTTCGATTATTCGGTTATATACATTATTCGATTATTCCAGACGATGTATGCTAATTATTTCCCAGGAAGGATACGCAATATTGACGTTGATGAATTAATCACATGCATTTCATGAAAGTGATGCACTAGATCCCAACCTATATGTCATGTGCTCTAACATGTCATTGAACTTTAATGGATAATGTACCTCTACAGAATTAATGAGCCAGAATGTCATTGGAGGCTTTCAAATAGCAATCGATTGGTTGTATAACCAGTCATCATGTACTAGAGATTCTATACAGAGCACACGGGCCACAAAGCATTGTCATATATTGTGAGACGTTTTCTCAAGAACTGTATTTACAGCGTAAACCAAAATGTCAGCTAATAATAGTATATTTAGTACAAAATTTGAGTTTTTATGGCCACACATACTAGTGTTGTAACAATAAATGTTCAGGATTTAGATTTTGTTTGACATTTTTCACCAAACCTATTTTATAATTATTATATTTTGTGAATGTTCAAAGAAGGAAGTTAAAACAAACTCAGTATATGTTCCAAGACTTGTGCTGCATTGTGAAATAATCATTCGGATGTGATGAATAGTTAGTTAATGCCTTATTTTACGTGGCGAGACTCGGGCCATGAGGCCCGCTCTTCCGTCTGACCACGCACATTTTACTACGCTCCATTCACCGACTAGCGGAGAAAGAAGGTATTATCTCGAGCGACGAAACAGGCAATTTGAATTTAGCTCAGAGGCGTCATTTAGGCTTGACGATCTTTTACATGCAAGTAAATCTACTAACATGGGACAGCCGGCTTTACTTCCCCTCCGAAGGAATTTTTTCGCCCTTAAAAATAGTTTCTGAGGAACCAGTAAAATCTCTCTGATAGTCCAACGTAACATCAGTGCACCCTACAGCATATGATTAATTGTCGCAGTCATTATTATCTTTCTTACCCATTCATGTATGTTTCTTGCCGTTAACGTAAAACTATTTTTTGAACTTCCTTAATTTCACCTAATAAGGCGATTTAACAAATTTCAAGCGTAGAGTTGCTTTTGAAGAGCTTTGCTCACTCAAGGAACACCTGCATTTCACAAAGGGAATGAGAGGGTTTCCACAAGCAATCTGCAGAGAGCGGTTCCAAACCTATTTTCGTGAAGACGCTTCTGTTTGCCACACAAAATCTCTGTCTGTCCCAGAGTTGCGCTCGGAATTACCAAGTTGAAATGAAAACAAAGGCCACGGAAACTTCTTTGCATTGGATAACGAGTTTCCCTAAATTGGTGCGTGGTAACTAGACAGAGATAAAGAAACAGAGAATTGTAAGAGAAGACGTAAAATGATTAAAGACGAATTACTTTACATTCACAAAGCCAGACTAGAATGGTTTAAAAAATGTCCCTTTCGGGAACTATTTTAATATTTATCCTTAGACACGATGTTATGTATTATACGTGTGCATACGTATACACTGCGGGAATTTCCAGTTTCTAATTCCTTTCTGAAATGGAAGAGATCCTTCTAGAAATTAACACCTCAAAGCTATTGGCTAAACTTCTATGCCATTGGACACGTTCAAAGGATCCTCAGCCAGGTTACTAAATCAAATGTAGAGAGCGTTTGTGGCTCAGATGTCGATGCGAGCGCTCGGGAACCGGATTCGCTGCAGCTGTTTCCTCGAGCAACGAAATAGCTTCATTGGTAAATTAAGACTCCGAATACGTGTCACATATCCGATAATTTGTCTTCGACATTTTCTGGGGTGACAGAGCAAACACCAAAAGGACTTGCAATACAATTTCCAAATCTTTTTGCGAATCCTACACAGAGATTATCAATCAAGGTTCCGTAAACCACAGGAATGAGCAATGGGAAGTAAACAAAGTTGTTCACTTAGAATAAAAATGAAAATTCCAAATCGACATTAATTATGAAAATATTGAAGTATATATGACGGTATATTTATGACCCAAAATTTATAAGTGGTACAGAATGATGAGTTACAAGTACTGTAACAGGTCTAACTAACAGGATAATCTCTTGAAATATTTCACCAATAACGAGTTCATAGTATTACTCATTTCTCTACGATTAGCAGACAGATTGAAGTGTTTCAATGTTGTATCCACACTAATATTTTTATGAATACGCGTTTTTTGTATTAAATATGTAAAAGTAACAATACACATTAGTATCCTTTAATGTATGATACGTAATAACTATGAACTATGTAGAGGTGTACTATTTCGTTGCGAAATGATCACGTATGTAGAATAATTAACTAATTTTTTATCTCGAAAAGTAACAAAATGAAGAGGGAGAAAAGAAATACTAGTCCTGCTGTACGAGACGCATTTCGAATATCCTCCTTGAGTCGGACTCAAAAACTCTTACGTTTGAGAAGTTGGCAGTCGTGAGAATCGTCAAAGCCGTAGTGTTAGGGATTTAGTTCGGCCCACTAGGCTTTATGAATAAGGTTATAGTTTTTCGGTCGTTATTTTGTAAAGCCTGTCCGTAACTTTAAGAACTGATAAATGATGCGAAGTGCTGCTGTAACAAGTGACGTGCTGTAATTTTGTAGGAAAGATTGATACTTTTTAGCAATTGTGGAAAACTTCAACAATAATATTTACGATTGTATTTATATCACATACCCAATCTTTTATTTACTTTCTTTTCTCTCTAACACCATTTCAGCTTCCCCTCTCCTTCCCTCTTAGTTTTACGATGCGTAACGTTAACTTCCTCTCTTTCTCCCTCTCTCACTCTTTGTCTCTTCCTATCTCTGTGTGTGTGTCTCTCTTTCTGTCTCTCCCTATCTCTGTGTGTGTCTCTCTTTCTGTTCCTCCCTATCTCTCTGTGTGTCTCTGTCTCTCTCTCCCTCTCTGTCTCCCCCTCTCTATCACTGTCTCTGTCTCTCCCTCTCTCTGTCTTTCTTCCCCTCTCTTTCTCCTTCTCTATGTCTCTCTCCCCTCTCCTTCTCTCCTCTCCTCTCTAATACGTAGGTAGGCAACGAAAGAAAGTATCGACTGAAAGCTATATATACTTTATTACTTTAATCCACCGTAAACTGACTTTGAGTTATCGAAGCGTACAAAAAGTTGTGCTGAGTCGTGTAGAAGTCCGCAAATGAGGACGAACGTCTCGGCGTCGGAAGGAGAGCGAATGGTAGCGCTGTTTGGCCAAGGAGGTAATTGAACGGCTGTGAGCGTGATGAACTCAGTGACGCAGTAATATGCCAAATTAGGTACAAATTAAAATATTGAAATAACATTCAGAAAATTATTCTAACGATATGGTGTACCAGGTTGTTTTCTAAACTATCCTAACTTTGTATTTGCAATATTGTGAGTCTTCAAATACACAGAAAATTCACTAGAAGAGAGAGGCTTCCTGTTAAATTGAAAACATCATTGGGAACTCATTTATTGCCTCTCATGTTGTAGGATATCTTGTAATATCAACTTTTAAAGTAATTCAATAAAGTTAGTGCTAGATTTAATTAAAGTAAATAAGTATTCAATACTTTTAAATGTTAATCTGAAATACGACAATTCTCTAACTGCAAAGCATTTTAAAATATAACATCAAAGCTAAAGTAAAATATCAGTAATATCTTAACAAAGCAACACTTTGTCATTTTTTTCATCACTATAGTCTATGCGTATACGCTTTCATCTCGTTCTTCTTCATACTTAGGCAATATTGCCTGTTGCATCTACTGATCTTTCCATCTCTTTGAAGGTTGACCAATTTCTCTCCTTCCATGTGGGATATAATGTAAACATTGCTCTTGGAACTACTGAGACGTTCATTCTGATTTCTCTTCATGTTGTTTTTTTCACTGATAGCATATATATGAAGTTCAGCACTTACACAATTGTTTGTCTTCTCTAATTTGAATATCTTGTCACCCACTTTAGGAGTATCATTTCGCTGGTTATTTGTCTGTTTTTATCTACTTGTGGTAATATCCAATTGCCATATCCTTACACCAGTATGGGAAATGGAACCATTCATCTTTTATTTTTATTAACCACAAAGTATCAATACATTACAATGGTGATTTATATGAATTTTCATGCTTAAATATAATTTATAACCAATCAATATTAACAATATATTACAACTCCTCAGCACTATCAATACCTTTATTATTCTGGACGTTCTAAAAAAAGGTTTCTCTAATATCCTTATCACGAACGTCGAAGGTCGCATAAACAAAATATCAATTTCTGTACTCCTGAATTTACATTTCAAAATAGTAAGCAGAACCTCAATATTTGCAAGTCGTGAAATAATATGTTAAATGGAACCGTTAGTATTCACATTTTAGTATTTTTGTGTTTATTTTATTATATTTCTCGAATATATACTTTAAAATATATTTGTGATTTTTGTTTTATTTTTAACTTTTAAAATTTTAAATTAGATATAAAAAACTGTAAAATTTATACAATTATATTTTCTTATAATTTTATTACAATTTTAGCTCAGTCTTGATAAAGAGTTGAACCGTATCCAAAAATGTTAGCTATTTTAATTTGAAACAAAATGAATGTGTGTAATTTACCAATGTATCAATAACTATATCAAATCAATAGAATTGACTGCCTTTAATAAAACCCTGCAGTGAATTCCCCAATAGATGTTCTCTAATTTGACCCTTGGGTGGCACCGCGTGTGCACTGTGGCGGCACTACGCTCGTCGGTGGCCTGTCTCATTCGTCTGCCGTCGGCGCGGCGCCGGCGCCACCGTCGCTGCCAGACAATCTGTGCCCTTTCACTCCCGCTCCCGCCGTAACGAGCTGTGTCCGCTGGCCGCTGCGCCACCCGCGCCGCGCCGCAGCCGACCTCAGGCACCATCCCGCGCTTCGTTGGAACTCGTAATTACAGAAACGTATGCTTTATCTATATAGAACTGCTACTGGGCGGAAAGTATAGAGACGAGGTTCTGGGCGGAAAGTACTACGTACTACGCAGTTTTTAATTGTCTTCATATGCAATTAAACGCAAACATGAAAAGTAAATTCATTGAAATGTTAATTTATTTTACGGAGTACATCAATGGTATTCGTCCGCAGAAATATTTCGTTTGTTCAATGAATTTCACAGCAAGTGCATTCAGGAATATTTTGTGACGTATGTTCATCAGTGTTTGATTTTTTACCTTTTGAACATTTCATGCATGTTGACGAGGGAATTGTAATACAGCTAATTGAAGTAGAAATGTCTTGTGTTGGTCTTTTCAAAAGAAATACATTGATGGCATAGACATAGATGAGTTGGATTTAATCTTGTGTGTATATATATATATATATATATATATATATATATATATATATATATATATATATATGTGTGTGTGTGTGTGTGTGTGTGTGTGTGTGTGTGTGTTTCAGCATACCTCTGAATCTCGAGAGGTAATTTCAACCAAATTTTGAAAGTGAACTTCAGTGCAACCGAAAAAAAACACATATGAGGTTTGCAATTCAAAATGTTATCTTCCACTGTGAGTTACTACACCTTCTGTTTACAGAAACAGGATTAATTTGGTTCATTGCAGCACGCAATGTACTTTTGGTATTGAGGGATTGCAGAGTAGCTGGGCGGGCTGGATAATGATCCGGGTGGGGCGGGACGAGTAAGAGTTGGGCGGAGAGATTGATTCATTGTTAATGATTCCGGGCACTCAACTACTGAGGTCATTAGTCCCGTAAGTGTAGTGGGTGGTTTTGTTCATCGGAAGGTGATGATCTTTCTACGCTGGATGGCGGGGAAATATCCGGCGCCGATCTACCGAGGACTAGCGGGGTTTCCCACATCCAGGTGTCTCCCACGAGCAGGGCACCGCCGTAGCAGGGACAAGCTCTAAGCTCCCGACCGGTCTCCCGGTATGTGTTGTCAGTGTAGTGCACAGTGTGAGTGTGTGTGTAAAGGGTATGGATAGGACAAGGAAGAGGAAAGAAAGATTGCGCGCCGTCCATGGCCCGTTTATTAAGGTACTACTCCGGCATTCACCTGGTGTTGATCGGAAAAAACAAGAAAAACTACCAATCAGAACGGCCGGCCGCTAGAATTCTCCGCCAGAGAGCGAATGAACTCGACCCAGCTGACAAGCTTGAGTCGAAAATCCTGCCATCGTGGTGACTGAACCTCGGATCTCCCGGTCAGAGTGACTGCAGTGAGATCAGTTGATGCGCTGAGCCATCTCTGGGCGGGGCGAGAGCAAGAAAGAGGTGGTTCGATACAGTAAATAGAAGAACTTCAACTTTAGATGGAAGGCAGAATTCACTCCATTACCTGCCTATCGGATTGTGATAGATATATCCTTCCGCTCTGGCCGAGAGATGCAAGTCCAGACAGCAGTACATTCCAGAACCTGCCTCGAGCAGCTCCGTACAATGGCCCCGCAATAGTTTAGTAGCGTGCATTTAACGCGTGGAGTCATCCCGCAGAGACCGGGGGCTTCACTGCCGGGGGCAGGCGGAGAACCCATTCCGCTGCGGTAATCGCCCACTACGCGCGGCCCAAGAGATCCGTCCGCATGAGCCGCTGTCCTCTCGGGCACGCTTCATGCAGCTGTCTTCGCTAGGACCAAGGGATCTGAGCTCTGCTGTCTTTGGCGCGTGGTTCTCACCCGGCTCAACCTACACACTTCTATTACGTGGATTCACGTAAATTTTTCTAGTATTTATTACATTACATGATAAAGGGCATCTTGAAATATTTTTACAAGTCTAATTTATATTTGGAAAAAGAAAGGAAGATTGAGTTTTGATCGCCCAATACTGACTTCGAAAAAAATTATCTTCTAATAATAAAATTGATCTTATTTTCAGGGATGGGTCCAAGACAAATCTAATTAAAAATGAAGAAAGTAACGTCGAGTTCGCTGCTTAGAGTTCTAGGGATAAGTTTAGATTTTTCTACATTTTAGACAACTCCTATTTGTATTTTTACTGCAGAATATAAAGCAATTATTAAACCAGTGGGATGTAACATTCATATAAGTTGTAGGGAGAATGTCATTTTCTTTTGATATATCGGCCAAGATGGTTTTGACCCCTATTTTATGTTTAAAGGAGGCAAGTAATGTAGGTTTTCTTAAATTAATTGTCAATTTGATAATTAAAATAAACTAATATATATGTTTACTGAATTAAATTTAAGGTTTCGTATGAAGATTTATTACCTGTGAACGTTGTGAATGTGTAATGTAAATGTATGAAACATTTCGTTAGTTTTAAGTTTGGTGCAATTAAGTTTTTGTGTTTTGAGTAACAGTATTCTTATTGATTTGACTGTTGTTCATTATTTCCATAATTGTATCCTGACGTACAACTGAGGTTAAAGCGAATAAATAATTTGTTATTATTATTTATTATATTTTTTAATCTATATAGTTGATTGACTTATGTTTTCGGGCTCGTCAACGGTGTAGGTCATTAGTCCCGTAATTGTAATTGTCCCGTACTGTAAAATAAAATATAATAAAATTTTAGTATTTTATTGACATTTAAACCAATTACATTAAAAATAATAATCTATTTTACATATAAATCTTTGTTTTCCTCTTTTACAAGGAATGGATATGAAGAAAGCACGGGTTCGTCGGGTATTTTGCTAGTATTTTATACTATTTCATTTTCTTTGACTAAAAAGCTTCTGCAGGTTTTAACAGCGTAATTTCTATGTAAACAATGAGTGCACGTGCTAAATTGTTGCTCACTTTTCTAGTTATGCTGAAGAGTGAACAATATCAGTCATCACAAGTTCAGATCTTGTATGACTCTAGCGTGAAGAACATAATTTGATCCCATGAAGTAACATATTATTATACAAATAAGTGAGGGGGAAACTGGGCCAAACTGTATTTGTAGCATGCTACAGAGACATGAGGCGAGGGAATGCAACCAGTATTCTTTTACATCGCTGTGCAACACGAGCCAGGGGATGACAGCGCTCCACACTACGACTGACTGAGTCGTAACAAAGTTACATTACCAAGGAAACTACTGGTAACATGTAACAAGGTTAGTGGTGTCTTTATTGTCCATTCAACACTTCGAATGTGGCTCTAGGCTACGTAACTACTTACGAATGGCGCAAACCAATTTTAGAGCGAAAATGAACACTGTGTAAAGGAAGTGTAGCACAATCCTTTACAAGACTACTTTGTTTAAGCATTTCGAGAGTTAACACAAAATTCGCTAGATGGGTGCGCTGTTATTATTTCGTTTGCTTCTTTGTAATAAGCAGAAAACGCTCTGCGTTGAAATACTGATCTCGAATCAAGGAGTACAAATTATGGGAAAAGTGGGAACAAAAAGTGCAGTTTACATTGGGAGGGAATATAGAGAGAATATTCTGTAGTCCTGCTGTAGCCACTAAGTGAAAGAAACTCCACATTTTTCAACAATTTAATTACACTAATTAACATTTTAATTACATTTCCATACACATTTATTTTGTTTGAATGCAGCAAATATAGCTATAATATATTAAATATTACCTTGAAGATTTCTCGCATTTATTTTTTACATAGTTTTGCAACGATGTGTTACTTTTCTTATCAACTATTCTTTTTTTAATAGGCAAAAGGCATTGGTCTGACCTGAATCAGCTCATCACGAGCACGTGCAGGACACTCAAACTTAACGGCGCTCTAGGATGAAACTTTACAGTGAATACGAGCGAGCCAATATATCGCCTTCCAGCAGAATATCCAGTTAAGTTCAGACTTTGGATGATTCTGGCGTGAAGAAAGTAATATGAGCCCATGAAATAAAATAAATTACTATAAGTGAGAGGGAAACTAGGAGCAAACACTAATCGCGAATATGAGAGTCCAATATTGGTCCGTAACTATGGGGAATCAGAGGGTGCAATTAAATAATTTTCAACAACACACCCGAATGTGAACTACGTGATCCAGGTACATGACCAGACACAAAGTGAAACATCATAATGAAAAAATAACATAAGTTTTCTTGAAATTATGTTTTTGCTTACAATTCAAACACCTAATGCAATAACAGCAACAGTTTCAATAACAACATAGGTTGTACTGTGCACATATTTGTGAATAATTGTTCAAGTAATACTAGAAATTCTCAATTGCTTAGAGGCGATTATCAGAGCGAGTTCGACGGACGTTTTGAGCCGACGTGGTCCAGTTCGAATGGCTATTCACCATGACTAATAGACTGCTGCGCATTAGCTGCCCGTGTGAGGTCGTGTGTGTGTGTGTGGAGGGGGGACTTGCTAATATGCGCGCGTCATGCGGCCGCGAGGCGCCACCGGCGATGGCACGTCGTCAACGGCACGAGGCCACTGCCCCGCCCCCGGCGCGTCTGATTGATCGCCCCCATCCGCCCCCGCCCACGCCCCCCCGCAGCCATTGCCTCTGCCATATTCACCACAGCCACGTCACTATAGTGAGATTTTTATAACTTTGGCTTTCAGAGCCTGTCTTCACGATGGAGTATTTCACGGTATTTCGCGTCTTTCCCGGTCTTGCCGCTAGATATCGCATGATCGTGACCGTATCAAGCCGCTATCTTGCGACATCAAACAGCAAGACCGAGAAACTCGCGAAATGATATGTGATATGCCAATCGTGGCCATAGGGGCTGGAGAGGCAAATTTATACAAATCGCACCATAAAACTATTCTAGGGAATTGTGGAGAAAAAACGCTGAACAAAAACGGTGCGAAACTGAGACACTCCAGCAACTACAATAATTTCCTTGTCACAAACTCCTTTTTCCGACATAAAGAAATACAGAAATTTACATGGGCTGCAAGAGGACAGCGCTCAATTATAAACTACACCATTGCAAACCAGAAAGCTGCCAAACTATTTCAAGATGTGAGAATATTCAGAGGATATGACATTGGAAGCAACCATTACTTATTAGAAGGGAAAATAGGGTTGAAAGAGATGGATAACAGATAAACCAAAAGTTCAAACGAAAATAGTTTATAAAATACATCTTTTAGAACAGAATTCTTTTAGGCAGTTCTGCCAGAAACAAATGGATGAAACAACTATCTCTCACTCACCATGTGAAGATCTGGAAACTGAATGGGAAAATATTAAAAACATACTTTATGAAACAGCCAAAGAAGTCTCAGGGTAAAAAGTACTCAGCTCTAAGAAGGAAAAAACATCCCTGGAAATGGAATGAAGAAATTAAAGACGCTGTTAATGAAAAAACAGGCATACTTGAAATATCTGCAACAAAAAAAACGAGAAAACACACATAGAATATAGAGAAAAGTCTGTGCGAGCAAAACAACAAATAAGAGAAGCTCAAAAAGGGAGTTGGAATAATTTGATCTCTCAAATCAAATAAGATGCCCACGGAGGACAAAATATTACCTACAAGGCTCTTAGACATCTTCAAAAAGATGAAAAGAAACTGCAAACATAAATTGTATAGGAAATAACATATGGTTACAATTGTACGAAAACCTACGGACTACCCCTAAGGAAGAAGACAGTTTTATAGAGGATGAATATGAAGGGACACCAGATCTGCTAGTAATAAATGAGCTGAAAATGATTTTAAAAACACTGAAAAATAAGAAAGCAGTAGGGACAGATGGTTTAAATAATGAACTCCTCAAGTATGCTTCACAAAATATGAAAAGCAGATTTTTAATACTTCTTAATGCATGTGCTGGACTACCAAAATAATCTCCCACGAATGGTCAACCGCTGTGATAAAACCAATATCCAAAATGGGAAATAGCTCCAATTGTGAGAACTATCGAGGAATATCGCTCTTAAATATTGCATATAAAGTTTACAAAAAAATAATAGCTCAAAGATTGAAACGAATAATAGATAATGTAATTGTAGAAGAACAAACAGGATTTCGCAGATGGTAGATCATACACAGACAAGGTTTTCACAATTAAACAAATTCTAGAGAAGCACAGAGAATATAACAAAGAAACCCACATACTATTAATTGATTATAAAAAGGCATTTGACAGGGTTAAATAGGATTTGCTTTGGAAAACAATACACAAAAGAGGAATTTCAATACATCTGATTTTTGTAATACAAAGCATGTATGCAAATCATATATATGTATCCAAAACAATGAGGAAGATAAAAGGAAAACTAATTTAGGACTAAGACAAGAATGCAGCTTATCTCCAATCTTATTTAATATTTATATGGACGAAATTACTAGAGAATGGATAACAAAACTGAAATTTTATACACATGACTAGCATTCAACACATTTTATCATGACATCTCTCTTTGCAGATGATCAAGCTATTTTAAGTAACAATGAAGACAATCTACAAAAATCAATTTTTGATCTTCACAAAATACTCCCAAAATATAATATGGAAGTATCGAGAGAAAAATCCAAAGTGATGGCATTCAAAGGAGAGGAAATGATTCGCTCTAAAATAATCATTGAAAACTGTTCTATAGAACAAGTGACACACTTTAAATATCTTGGAAGTAATGTTACTGGCCTTAAACAGTATGATATTCAAAAGAAAATACAAAGTTATAATTACATTAATGGACTTCTCAAAAGAACTTTCGAAAAGAATCTAAATTCAGATACCTTCCTCAAATTTCATAGAGCAGTTTCCGTTCCTATGCTGATGTATGGAAGCGAGAACTGGGTATTATCACAAGTAGATAAAAGAAGACTAGAAACCAGTGAAAGGAAATTCCTTTGGTGGGTGGCAGAATATTCAAAATTAGAGCATATGAGAAACAATAGTATTAGAGAAGAACTTAATATATGTGCCATCAATGAAAAGATAACAGCATATAGAGAAAATGGCTCATGAATATAAAGAGAATAAATGCCTCAAGAGTTCTACGAGCAATGCACAATTTTATCCCACAAGGAAGAAGAGATATTGGTCGACCATCAAAGAGATTTCCCCATTTCTATGCTAATCAACGTTTCTAGGAAACCTTTTGAAATGAAAAACGTAGGATTTTCTTACTAATACCAATATAACCAAAGTAAACTATTGTACATCTTTTTGAAGGTTAAATGACTTATCGTCTCCACTATATTGGTAAGAAATTCATTCTGTACTGGGCATTACAGGTAGATAAACTCTGATCTTAACTGAGTCTAAACGGGTAATGCTGATACCACGCATGTATTAAATTTCGAATCTGTAATTTCGAGAATGTTGGTAGTTAAAGCTGAACAATAAGACAAAAGTACAAGAGTTGCCATTACCAGTGAACAAACAGATCGTTCCCTTTTTTATTTTGTTCTCTTTGTAAGTGAATGACCATAGTATGTATGAATGTTATTCTTTTTTCATTTCAAAATATTCTTAATAAGATTGATAACTAACCGACTGTACACATCAAGGGAAACCATAGATCCTTAGACACAGACACTTCCTTTTTAATAACATGTAGATATATAGATAATTTTTGGTGAAACCGAATTAAATATTTCCGAACGAGATGCAACGAAGATGTTCATTTCTTTAATATGAATTACAATTTCAGTTCTTTTTGCTTTCCAAATAGGCCTAAGACTTTTCGTGTCATTTTCATGAGGAACTGATATTTGTAGTTCAGTACTATTTATTGTAACTACTTTTAAAATGTTCACCTTTCTACGAAATAAGGAAATGATATATCTCAGTTTTAATTTTATCAAAAACGTATTGAAGTGCAAAATAATGCTCGTTCACAAGTTCAAAATATGAGTATAATACTATTTATTCTTTAATATAATAAGACATTATTATATTATACTGTACGTATAAGAAAATTGAAAACTGCTTTATATCTTTTAGGACTACAGGAAAATTAGCAATAAGAGTCAGCCTATGAATTGATGACAATCATAAACTTAATGAATTGTAAGCACATCACGTCACTGAGTTCACATCTCCTTTAAACTTATATTACAATTACATCCTGTAATACTATTTCCTAGTATATTGAAGAAATTCATTTACGTCACAAACGTGTATAAAACTTAATTTAATACATTAATATTTGTAGAAAATATTGAACATGAAATGGCAACTGCGGGTTGTAATTTATGCGAAATTTAAACTCAACTAGTGTAGCAGATATAAAAGCTAATTTTACAGGTTGGATAACGTAAAAAATTTTCCAGATCCTCTTGTAGATCCGTCTGGGGTATTAGCGGACAAAATAGCGCCATTAATATCCTGTCGGCCCGATCAAACAGATCAGACACGCAGTGTGCATTGATCGGAGTGGCTGTACCCGCTAAGCCATTTTCGCATCAGGAGCTCGTGCCACAAATGACATGCAACCAGACCATGATCAGGCTGTCGTAGCACAGGAGAAAATTTTTAAAAAGAAAAGTTCGGGAAAATATTTTCTCGTATGCAAATGTAATTAAAAGACACTGTGTCCGGGGAAGAAACGTCAAAACAACTTCGAAAATAAGTTCTTAAGACAATTTTAAGCATATTTTGTCTAATAAATACCGAGCGGATTTCAATGAAATGCCATTTTTTTACTTTCCTGTATACATACGTACTGAGTAATACACGTAGTATAGGGAAAGTTATTCAATGCTTTTTGGAAGAAAAAAATTCATTGCCAAGGTCTAATAATGAAAAAGTGGATAAATCCAGTTGCTAAATTAATAAAAAAATTCCCCCAACAAGTGGTGTAGCCTGAATTCTTGTTTTGTGAGTCCTTGATACTGAAAAAACAATTGAAAGCAAAACATCGATTTGTCCCTCCGTATGCGAACAACACTAACGCCTGAACCATACGTAGGATATTTTTCAAATTGAAGAGACTCCTGTCGGTCTGGCTCCAGTCAAAGATTTGAGGTTTTGAAAAACTTTTCTCAAAATTTGGGGGTACTTTACATGAAGCCCCCTGGAATATTTTCAAAATTTTCTCAGAGACGGCTCCAAAGTTTTTCTTGAAATTTCTTTTAAGATTAGAGTAAAATACACTTCTTAAGGTGACACATTTGAATTTAACGTCTAACTCTGAATTTTCTTCGGTCTCTTTCTACAACTACAAAATTATAGAGATTTCACGAGCTGCGAAGGATTATTACGTGCTGCGTAGGATCATGAGGTATGTCTATCGAGGAGTTAAATCGGCATATCGTATTGAAATTCCGGTGTCAATTTGTGCCTTTGCATGGAGCATGGGTGTTGCCTATCCAGCTGTTGACCTACCCAGCTCAACGCTCAGCCATGCAGCGGGGGAGGAGCCGAAACCTGTCCCCCAGCGAGAACGCGTCACAAGCGTAATCTGTCAAACATGTGTAACGAGGGAGGTTTACAAACAGTCGAACAATACAACCATTATTTTTTCACATAGTTAAACAGATTTCTGAAAACGTAATTGAAATGTATCTTTAGCTGGATCATGTACACGTGTGTTGTGGTAAACTATGGATTGTGAAGTACTCTGCTTTTCCTGGTAACTTAAAAAACGCAATGCATTACTTATAATTATAATTTAATACTTGACCTCGCTACTCAACGCTCAGCAGTGCTGTGGGCACGGCCACCTCAGCGAGAACGGCGCACAATCCCCACATGCCATCGGAACAGTCGCGAAGCGCAGTCAAATAACGCGTGGGGTCGCGCGTTATTTGACAAACGCGCCGACACGCACATAGCATTCCCCGTCTAAAGAGGAACGACGCCGATGTAACGGCAACCAGCCTACCGTGGATATCAGAGAACCGACACTGTCGCTCATTGCAATATCAGTTCCCGCAATTTAACGTTTTGTGTTTAAAATGTGAATTATCTATCTCTGCGTTTCGGGTTTATGTACATGTTAGTCAGCGATTGCTAAACATGTTTTAGTTCCATTGAAGAGTAATGGTATTTTTAAACCTTCAATAGTCGTGCAGTCTCATGCAAAACGAGTCACAACATTCCAATACAATATATGGTATAATTTATTTATGACATTCATTTATGCAAATTTGATATGAATCATGAAAACAAATTTCCATGAATACGTTTCGCGTATATGCACAGGATATAAATTCTCATCGTGTGCATTGTCTTCGAAATAAAGGTTTTCATGCTCGTCCCTCTTATGAAACGGGAGCAGCAGTATCCCAGACGGTCCTCAGAAAAATCACAGTTGCACATTTCTATTAAGTAGAGTAGCAAGAGTTGCAACACCAGCTCATTCTTCCTAGTTTTACTGGTACCAGTGGCCTAATGTAATGTTGCACCTTCTACCGTACTAACACTTATATCTTAGAAAACTCAGATGATATAATTCAAAATTTCGCAAAACCTTCTGATATTTTCAAAAACGTATACGTTAAATAACTTAAGAACCTAACTAACTCAACTTCTGCCATTACATTACAGAAAAAGAAAAAGTGTAGGAAAGTTACAATCGAAAAGTACTACATATTGTGACCGTTAGACTGATACGCCTAACAGCTACGTCCGACAGGGCACTTGAATTGGCGCCTAGCGAGTGGTTATGTGTCATGGAACGCCCGTCGCCTACCAGAGAATAAGGAAAGGTACGCAGGGCACGAGAGCGCGTATAATAGTAGCGAGAGAAAGCATTTCATGGACACCTCGCCCCATTTCACTCGGCAGCCAGCCCAGGAGATGTTCACTTGCGATGACACAGCGGTTAACTGTTATCACGTAAAAGATTTGAGGGGACATGGAATTCCCTATTCTTGCAATGGTAAATGTTTAAGACTAATTTTCGGAATCTATTGAAGTTAGGCTTATGGAATTATTACATGTTACAGATATTTTATTATTAACAACCCTACAATATTTTTGTAGATAAATATATTTTCTCATAATGCAATTTTTACCGCGTTTTCTACTAAATAAGTTTCGCAGAATGAATAACACTAAGGTAATCAGAAAAAAACATTGTTTCAGTAAATGTAGAAGTCCGTTATTAACAACTTCTAAAAATTTCCGATTCCTATTACAAATGGAAAAAAATATAATTTAGTATTAAAAATATCAACTTTCGGGAAATGGACTTTAAAGATGCAACTCTCCGAAAATGCCGGTTCGATAACTTGTCTCAACAGAATGAAGATTTTCCAGTAACTACGAGTACTTCCTTTCGAGGTTTTTTATGTTCCCTTTACAACATAAAGTTTTTAATTTACGTTCTGCATGTTTAAGTCTTTCAGTATTTATGCGCTGCATTGTGCAACAGCATCTAAAAGTATTGGGGACTGCACCTACGCCCAATGAGAGGTCTTCACATATAAATAATAAAAAAAATACTTGTAAGAGTGATACCAACATAATTCAAACATCAGTTTAAAGAGAACATTATAAATATTTATAAAAGAGAAAATTGCTTGAATCTTTAGTCCCCTAAGTGTTATGTATTGAAACGTTCCTCTTTCGAGTTCATTTCAACAATGTTTTTATGGGTGGGACAGGTGATCTTTGTTCGCGAATGGGCTCTGGGTTTTGGCACATTCATCAGAAATACACACACTGAAATATAAAGAACCTGGACAATACTTTATTTTACAGCGATTCATACACTCGGTGTGACACTTCTCCACTTTTCTAATATTACATGTTAACAAATCACAGCTGCGCTTTCCCTGTTTCTAATATTAACTGCTAACAAATCAGAACTACACTTCCTTTTTCCAATATTAACTTTTAACAACTTCCTTATTCCTTCTTTAACTTCCTCTTTTTTCTTAAAACACTATTCCATACACAAAGGGAAAAAGAAAACCTGGTATTTTATGTGGGCGATTCATTTAGCTTCCAGGCGAGGCAGGCGAAGCACCGTCCCCCTCCAGATCGGCATTGCTCAGCTACCCTCGGTCGGCGTCGTTAGCCGGAGCCACGGCCGGACGCCGCTGCTTGCAACTCGGGGCCCACGCGCCTTCGTACAATGCTCCCTCCAAAACACTTTTCTTCCAAGCACTATTTATGTTTATTTTGTCCATCCCTTTCACACTGTCTAGTCGGTGGACACACTGCTCATAAGCACTCAATTTCCAGTCTTCGCCGAATGTTTTATAATCACATGCGCCGACACGTGGCGAAACTAGATTCTCAACTGATATTTCGCACTTGCTCCGTTTTTCATATTTCGAACTCCGGTTAGCTGTCAAATATTCATCGTATTCATCTACATACTGTTATTACTATGTCCACTGTCCAATATTACACTTAACGTTTCCTCAGTCCCTAGATTACTATCCAAAATCACTCCAGCCAACGCGCCTGTCCGTATCCTACCGAGATCTCTTACCCACTGACTATTCCATGACCGCGCTCCCGCTCTCGCTGGCGCGCTCTCCTGACCCGTTCGGAACGGGTCAAGCGGCAACGGCCGTAACTGCCGCGCTATTTGAACAGGGTCGGCTGCCGCTTCATTTTGCTAAACGTATTATAATAATAATATTATAATATTTCGTTTCAGTATGTTTTCACCTCGGGAGTGATCTTCCCCCGGTGTATGGTGAGATCTGGCGCCTACCTGCCGTCGACTAACAGAGTTTTCCCCAACCAGGAATCTCTTACCAGATGTGCACCGCCTCAGCCACGATAAACTTTATTCTCTCGAACAAACTCCCTGCCGTTAGTAGTGCATGTAAGTGTGTGTAAATATGGGTTGAGGTTAGGTAAAGGATGAGAGAGGAAAGAAAAATTTCCGTTTTCCCAGCAAATTACAATATTTTCTCTATATTGCATAATCAACGGTTCGCGGGAAGAGTATATCGCATAATATTCAAATTCAGATCGGATACAAACCTACTCAGAGACTATTCCGACTCGGATACAAACAGATTCCTTCCACATTGAGTCGTTAAAGGGAAAGAAAGTGTAAAACTATACAGAGGTTGACCTAGGTGTTAAAATAGTTATAATTCTATTCGTGCGATGCGTTCAGATTGGGCTGTGCGGGAAGCACGGGCAAATCATGAAAATCGTGCGATGGGGAAGAATATGCGCGCGAGGCCGCTGGTGCCTGCAGAGCGCGCTGTGTAAGAAGAGCGTGCGATATTCGTAGACCGTCCGGTGCGGGCAAAGCGTGCGGTGTGGGCAGAGCGAGCTGTGCGAGTACAGCGTGCGATGATTGGGTCAGGTGCGACGCAAGTAGAGCGTGCGATGCGGGTAAAACGTTCGGTGAGAGAAGAGCGTTCGGTGCACGTACAGCGTGCGGTGGGGTAGACCAAGCTTGTGATGGTTGATTGATTGATTGTTAGTGATTTCGGACGCGTGAACAACTGCAGTCATTAGTTCCGTAAGTGTACTGCATGTTTTTTTATCGGGAGGTGGCGGTGATCTTTAACGCTGGATATCGAGATTCGGCACCGGCCTACTGTGTTTTCCCGAACCAGGTATTTCCCACCTACGTGGCACCGCCCCAGCCGGAACATGCTCTAAGCCTACGACCGGTTTCACGGCATATGTGGTAGGATAGTGCATGTTAGTGTGTATGTAAGGGGTGAGGATAGGACAAGAAAGAGGAAGGAAAGATCTCGCTTGGTCCGTTTCCCGTTTGTTTGGTACTGCACCTGCATTCGCCTGGTGTTGATCGGAGAAACCACGGAAAACTACCGATCAGAGCAGCCGGCGGCTAGAATCCTCCTCCAGACAGCGGCTGACGCTGGTGTCGGTAATCCTGCCACCGTCGGGACTCGAACCTGTGACCTTCCAGTCAGTGGCATCGCAGTGACGTCAGTTATTGCACTGAGCCACCTCTTCCGGCCCAAACTTGTGACGCAAGAGGGGGAAGGGAAAGAGGGCGGGGCGTTCAGGGGAAGGACTAGGGACAGGGGCGACAACGTGCCCGAGGATGTACGTTGGGAACGTGATGGGAGGGGAGAGCTTCGGGCAGTTTAATTATTAATTGTGTATATTAAACACTAGGTCACCCTGTTATCTGCAACTAATTAGGTTACGCACATAAAATTTCTATCAGGCTAGAGACTATATTACTACACAATATTCTAGATTGAATTTTTAAAAAATTTCAACCATGAGTTTAGAATAGGTTAAAAATAGACAGATTTTAACTTAAGGATCTTCATTTTTGGTAAATGTTTGATTAAATAGATCATGGCCCACAAAAGAAATACGAATAAGCCTGAGAACCAAACTAGCAAAATTTGATTTTCGGAAGTAACTACAATTTTCACACAATATTACATAGAGTATAAAATAGAAGGGAAACTTAATCATTTTCCGTCCATTCTCTTGGGAAAGCCAGCGAAGATGATTAATGGTGAACTGTAAACTTTCTCTCAATAGTGTCTTGCAAAAGAGAACATTATTGATCATCGTTAATTACCATGTGCTTAATCTGATCCCCTCTGATCCCCTTTGAAGAAAATGTTTAGCAGCTTCAATAAGCTTCCTTGTATGTTGGAGGGAAGGGTACTACTGGATACCAATTTTTTTAAATTACCTGTATTAATAAGATTTTTGATTCACAAATTAGACATAAATAGCCGATTTAATAATACTGATTGTTTCAATTCTTATTAAATGGTTTCCAGGAACAATATTTACTTATGTTTTGCATTGTCCCTTCAAATTCTGTAGTAATTTAAGCCTATGAAGCATTATTCAGTACCTATGTTGTAGCGATAACGATATTTAAGGTGAATGATAATCAATGGTGAAATCAGAGGCAGGGTAAATCCAGAAAATTATGTCGAGGGCTCACTTTGGCAGTCATAAATTCCACATGAAATGACCGCGAATCGAAGGTGGGAGCCAAGTTTGAATGGCGTATGCCCCAGCTATTACGCTTCAACCCCTCAGGTTCTCTTTGACCCCACCTCGATCTCTCATTGTGAAGCGGGAAGATTAACAATTTGTATTACATTCTCATCATTTATCCCCTAGTAACACGTCTGAGGCAATGATCATGCCTGACAATTAAAAAAAAAGTTTTGTATATTCAGAAGAGATAGAGTAATTTGATATGCACTGGATCAGAGGGTATTAGATTGATGAATTCTCTTGTACTAAATAAGTAATATAATTACTTTGTTTTAGTGCTGCCATCTGAGAAAATTAACCTCACCACCTGGTGTGCTGAACGGGATACCAACATGCGAAATAATTAACACATTGTTAGTTATTAAGTCAATTAAATATCGAGGTTTTGCAACATGAAACACGCTAATTTTGAGATCATGAATATTGTTGCTGTGAACCACCGAGAGATAATTTACTGAATAGGACTCACTGCTAAATATGCAACATTCACACAGATTCATGATAACTAGGAATTGAGTCACAAAAAAGTAATGATAAGGCTTCTAAAATAGATAACAAATTTGTGAAATCAGACACTATTATGCAAGAAAAGAGACGTTTTAGACTCTCAAAATACATTGCAAGATGATTAAATAAGGCATTTAAAAATCATTAAACATGGAAGTTATGTTTATGCCACCTACAACTGATCTCAAAATGATTAATTTACGCACTTTTTATTCAGAAAAGTCAAGCATTTTTACACTTATGAGAGTGACTACAAGCAAATATTTTTATTCACTTATATAATTAAATATTATAATATATAATGAAGATTCGATTGGAACCCTCACCCCCCCACACACACACACAGAAGAAACCTCTAAATAAACCCTTGTACTTTTTTAGGGTTCAAGACTTGGATCAGTTTTGTAAGATTTGCCTTTCCGTCAAACGTTGTCCGAGTACTTACATGGCTATCCGGGAGATGCCGCGTCCAAGACCGGCCGCGGAAGCCTACGCTTTCACTAGACGTTGTCTTGACTTTCCTCGTCTGAATTGCATAGACGTTGCGCCGCGGCGATAAGTCTCAGCCTGTCAACTGTGCAGCTGCACAAGAAATAGGTGCAATAATTGCCTAAGAAGAGCGTGCGGACTGATGACGAACGCGAAACATCCATTTTGTATTGACTTTCAGACTTCCGTATGTTCGGTGTGTTGGCTGAGTTCCGTGCGTAGTTGGTTGCAATCTAGGAATATTGGCGTTTAGGGAGCTTCGGGAAAGTATTTGCGTTTTGGTATAACAAATTAAAAAAAACGAGTAATGAAAATATGATAATTCTTCACAATTACTTGTTTTATGCAGTTTAGGTAATAAATCAAAATAGGCCTCAACCGCCCTTTAAGGACATTTTAGGCACTATTTAGGCATCGGAGAACTATTTTTTCATGATTGGTAAACTATTTGCAATTATTTTTCACACCCTCCTAAATGAACCAAATAGGCATTTGTCCTAAAATCCGAGGTCTAATAAAAACACACGTGATAGAACCTAAAAACGTTTTATTCAATCACCTCTTAGCTGCATCATACT
>JAHLJT010002406.1:76083912-76122221 GCA_031308135.1 Acheta domesticus | reverse complement strand
CTATGATAGCATTGTCGCCAAATTCATAAGCCGAAATAGGCACTTCAAAGTAGTTGATCCGCCCAGGGAACGAGCTTCAGTGAGCTCACATTAACGTTCCATGAGAACAGTTTAAGCTATCAAAGTTGGTACTAGTGTTGCCCTCTACTGGGTTTTTTCAAAGAATAACCGCTTTTACGCGGGAACCACGCTGAAGACACGAGTGAAATTTTGTGCCTTCTCTTGTTTTCCTGTGAGAACGAGGTAAAAAGGTGAACGATTTATTCAGTGGTTGCTTATTTCTTCATATTATCTTCTAATAAGAGGGGTACATTGTGTCTTTCCAGAGATCGAGAGAGCGAGCATTGCCCATAACGTTCGTTTCGCCGTAACCCAACTTATAGCTCTCCCAATTTGAGTATGAATACGAATTTGAAGGAGCTATATTTGCAGCGTTAACAAAAGTTAATAGTCTTATCTCTACGGTGCAGGTTTTATCAAGGCTCCATCAAGAATACATTTTTTTCGAGAAGTGCTTCCTGACGTTCCTCTGCTACCTCAACCCCTTTTTATCCGCTGTGGAATATGGCTTTAAGCATAAGAGTACTACAGTACACATTTTTAACAAATTTAGCATTGTGTTCACGATCTATTCGAGGATGCTGCTTGTGTTAATACAGTAAAACAGTTGTTTCAAGATCAATCTATTTAGCTTACATTGGGTCCCATTTCACATTTCTTGTTAAAATTATAGCCGAATTGGATGGATTAGGGAAACCCATCCATTAAAGCATGAGTTTGCGTACCAGGTAGCATTGGGGAAAAATTGGCTTCAGAAATGGAGAAAGTTCTTCAAACAAATAATGATCTGAAGGATCTATGCACTGCAGTAGATGTTCTGGCAGGAAATTCCTACTCGTTTGCTGGAAACATTTCGGTTGAACACGTGCCGAGATTGAAGTATGTACCCATTACTTCGTTAGCGTAGAACGGTCGTTCTCGGCGTATAAATTAATGTTGGCCGATAAGAGACATTCATTTTACCTTGTAAACTCGATAAATTAATAGTAATTTATTGTGAGGCAAACTAGGATACACGTAATTCAAACTAGATGACAAACAATTACTCTTGTTCATAAATAATATTGTTACAAAAAACGATGATTCTATAAAATATGGATTTATGCTTCTATGAGAAATTTATAATGAATTGTAAAAATGTGTGATTTTTTTGTTTCCTGTTTTATTTGTACCTATTCTATCATTTAAAAAGCCTAATTGAGATGCTGAAACAACCTATTTTAGACACTTAAAACGCATATTTTAAAACCTAAAAATCTGTGTTCTATTTTTGATCAACCGTCCCATAATGTCTTTAATAATTATAATGATGATGATAATAATAATAATAATAATAATAAAAACAACAACAATGCTGATATGGATAGCCGAGAGCACTAAAGCAGTGGTGCCGTGGCGATCCCGGACGGAAAGATCGCGGGTTCGAGTCCCGCCTCGGGCATGGGTGTGTTTGTATATGTTTGTATGTGTGTGTCATCCATTCATCATTATCGTCTTCACTCCATATCCCATCCCCTCACGACTACCAACCCTGGGGGGTAAAAATTGGCTGATACTGATCCCCTCAAAAGGAGTCACATACACTGGCAACGGGATAAATCTATCTGACGTAAGTGCAGGAGTATATCCGCGTGGTCCTAGACGGTCAATTTGCGGCCCAAAAAACAATACAGAATACGTTCAACCTTGACCTTTCACACCAAGCCATTGTTGCATGTCGCGATGTATACAAGCATCTCGCTTTCGCTGATTCACGGTCTTCATCTCCTTGGTGCTTCCCCCGTTCCCCGTGGGAGGCAAGGAGCAGCATGCAGGCGAGCAGAATCGTGAGGGCCCCACTCACAATGGCAATCTCAAGCGGGAGACCCAGCGGGTCTCCACCGCAGCGCTACCACGAGAATCACTGTTACCGTCTCTTCTACTTACTCGCGCGAGTTATTCCAAGAGAAGAGGACAAGTGTTGCTTAACAATGACTTGGGAGCTTTTTTCTTTCGACGTTTCGCTGTTTCCGCCTCGGAACCCGTATACGTATATGCTTTCAATTGTCATTATGGAAGTTGAGATACGCGTTAGTAATGAAAAAGTTGTAGAAATTATCTTTTTCTCGATTTGGAGTGAAACCGGGTTGCTTCTCTCTTTACTGAGTGCCATACTTCCCTTTTTTATGTGTTGGTTTCATGTAAATTAAGATGGTGTTATATAAAGTTTGATTTTTTATATTTAGGCTCAAAGCTGAGTGCTTCTCGTAGCAGGCCTAGCCTCAAGAAGAAAATCCGCCAAGATTATCAGGAAATTAATCACCGGCCTTGAGAATTTAAATGCATCGACAGTTTGGTGCTTGATCGCATAATCTATACCGCGAAAACCCTTGATATTCACAAATAAATGCAGTGGTTACATCATTTGTTCTTTTCAATAAGTTTTCTTTCCAAATAATTGTCAGAGTTTTTACTACTATTAAATATATTAAATACCTTTTATCCGCCCGAATAATACAATTTCTTTTTGGAAAATTAAATATTGCACATAAAAATGTGCTATATTAGATAATGAATGATATTACTATACGAAACCACATTTACCTGACTTAATGGAACCGCAAACTGCCCAATGTTTTAGTACTGAGAGTTCTCACACGTGAACATTGTCAATCATTGTCAAACATTGACAGGAGAGGCAGTCGCCAGTCAAACTTCAGACATATCTCTTAAGAATACCCGGTCTCTCACAAATCTCGTTGTCAGATGTGATTCATGTCCAAATCAACAAGCAGTTGCCTCAAAGATACTATCATCTTAAATGCTATGCTTAGTTAAAGATAAAGTATATTTTAATTTCTTGTAAAAAAGTAAATGGGCGAAAAATTATCTTACAAGAAAATCCATTTTAAGAATTAAAAAGCCTTTATCCGACTGTGATGCCTTAGCGGCTAAAGATATCTGACACAGTTTATATTGTATTGTATACTGTAATAAACAAAATATTACAGAACAAACGTCGCGCCTTAATCTGGACGGACGGAGCTGTAATATACAAAAGATTACAAAACAAACGCCGCGCGTTAATCTGGACGGTCGCGGTTACTAGGTAACGAAGGTTGTTGACGGGCAAGAAGGGGGCTCTGGACTTGAGAGTTGTTGGTGGTTGACTGGCATCCTGGTGGTAGCGGCGCGTATGTAAGCTGAATTATTTAAGTTGGACATCGACGCAAATAGGGAGGACAAATTGTGGAACAATAGTGCAAGAAGTGAGCAGCAAGAAAGAAGCAGACGACTTCGGCGACGACCGACGCGAAGACGGATTTTCGGCGCGGAAGTCAAGGGGCTACGAACTGCGGGGCCATCGTTTCACAACGCCAGACAATTCGGTACCGTGAACCTAATGCATGAAATCAAGCAAGAGAATTTTTATATTGTTAATCTCAAATTCCATTCTTAATAAACAAAATTATTGTTGTGCCACGTTGTATGTAATTCCTTCGGAATATAAATAATTTCAGACTTCCAGGCTTCTCTGTATAGAGAGCATGAGAACCGAAGAACTGAGCTAGCAAATTAAATTAGATAAAGTAAAATTATTCATTATTTTATCACAGTGGCGTTCCCAACGTGGGGCTGAAGGTAATAAAGCTTTGTATAAAATCGTGCGAGACGATTAAAACACGAACTTTTATTAAACATTAGGAAATCTGAAATATGTGCACAACAATAATTTGAAAGTAGAAAATAGTAAATGCCAACCATTTCAAATATCATATTATTATTTAGTGAGTGTAATTGGTGTTGAATTAAGATATTGTAAATACATTGTGTCAGTATGAAAACTCGTGGGAGAAGGGCTCGAGTCGCGGTAGGGGAAAATGGCGGCGAAGGGCAGGACGGGGTGGCTGCAAATATAAATATTGTATCGGAAGTTGAAGTCGAACGAAATTTAGAGGAAGAAGTACAATTAGTGCAGAAGGATGTTGTCCCGAACCTACGAGTAGGAAATGTGGATACTAAGAGCCTTATACTTCAAATGCTCGGGCAAATGAAGACAGATATGAATTCCAGATTTGACAGTCAAGACGCGAATTATAAAAATTTAACGCGGGAATTGCGTAACACCAGGGAGCAACTGAGGGACGAAATGGCTCAGCTTAGAGCAGATACTGCCTTAGAATTTAGTAATTGGAATCGTAAATTAGAACATCTTGATGCAAAGATACAACGTGGTCAGCGGGAACAGCAGGAAGTGATAGAAAATGTAAAATTAGAAGTAAATCATTTGAAAGAACATGTTGAAAATTTAGATCAAATTGTGATGCAACAGCACGGGAAAATGGCGGTTGTAGAAGCACGTGTTGAGGAAGTATTTGAGATATCTCAGCAACAAAACGTTCGTGTTGGGAAGGTCGAGGCCAGGATAGAACAAACGCATGCTATAATACAGGATAGAATACGTCAGGAGGTGAAATCCGTGACGGAGGCGGAAGAAAGCAGAATTGGAACGGAAACGGCTGATTTAAGACGAAAGATCGAAGAGTTAGAAAAATAAATTGCCGCAACTAGTTTTAGCGGAAGCGTTATTGCGTCGGCTACGGCATTAGTATTGCCAAGTCATATCAAATTTCATGGGGATACTCGGGAGCAGCCATGGTCATTTATTGACAAGTTAGAAAGTTATTTTAGAATGAATAACGTGCAGGAACGTTTAAAATTGAACTTGGTCGAACAGGCGATGTCGTCCAAGGCCCAAAATTGGTTAAAATCTTTAGTCCCGGAATCGCTGAATTATGTGGAATGGAAGGTAAAATTCTTGCGGAGATATTGAACGAGAGTCACAAATTTGAGCTCAAGTACAAGCTGATGGGTGAGAAATATCATAAGGGCGGGAATGAAACCATGTGCGATTTTGCTACAAGGAAAATTGCTGCCTTTAAGGTGTGTGATGAAAATGCTGACATGGGAGAGATCATACGCATTATAATTAGGCAATTACCAAATAATATTCAGAATTTGTTATGGAATTTAATGCCAACAAACACAGAGGACTTGATAGAGAGATTAGTTGTTTCGATCAGACATTAAATGTAGATCATGCCATGGCGGATGGAAGGGCAAATAACAATAATCGAAATAGTGTTAATGAAGGGATGGTGAAGCAAAATGGCGGGAACCAGAAATTTTATTCGCCGGAGGGGAAGGATCTAAAAACGGAACGTAAACACAGAGGCGAGAACACATCTTGGAAGGGTAAAAATGACAGAAAATGCGATTATGCGGAAGTAAGTGCCATTGAGCAGGAAAACTAATGACGTCCGGGATAGATAGGCGGGATATACCGGACGCAGAAACGGGCAGGACAGTGCACATTACGGCAATGGAATCTATTTATGTGTCAGCGGACGATTTATTAAGAGAAGAACCTGATCATCGTGTAACGTCGAGTAAGTGTTTAATTCTGCAGGGGACGTTAAAAAATAGAACGGTAGACATCTTAATTGATACGGGAGCAAATGTCAGCGCAGTGTCGCAGGAATTATATGACAAACTTAAGAAGGAGGGCAGCGGAATAGAGGAATTACCCACCAGGAAGTTGGATATTCGTGGAGTAAATGGTAAACGGATCGATACCCAGAGTCGGCAAATTTGGGCAGAAGTGCAGGTGCAAGGAATGATGATAGAGTTCCCGGCTGTAATAATAAAGGGGTTAATTCGTCCAGTAATTTTGGGAATGGATAGCCTAAAAATGTATAACGCCACCGTTGACGTGGATAACAGGCAGGTTACGCTACAAAGGGACATGGGGCAAAAACATTGTTTAGGGGTCAAGGGCCCAAGGGACGAAGCTCTGAGTATTTGCGACATGGGAACGATCGAGGAGAACCCTGATTTAGTCAGTGCTGCCGTGAAGAATGCGGTCGACGAGTGTGGGATCAATAAGAGCCGAGAAATGGAGGAAATAGTGAAAGAATATCAAGACGTGTTTGAAAAATCTAAAACTCCTGTGTTAGGATACAAATTTCAATTAGAAATCACCGATGATGAGCCCTTCAATTGCAGACAATATCCAATTCCCCATATCTACCGAATGAAGTTAGAAAGCAGATCAATACGATGATCGAGGATGGGATCATTAAGAAGTCAATGACGCTCTACGTCAGTCCCATTGTTATAGTCCGCAAAAAGAATAATAACATAAGATTCTGCCTAGATGCCCGTAAATTGAATAGTAAGACTGTCGCTCGCCGTGAAAAACCGCCGAAATCGATGAAATGCTTTATAAAATAAAAGAAGCCAAGATCTTTACCGGGTTAGATTTTACTGCGTCATATTTGCAGATTGGGGTGCATCCGGAGTCCCAAAAATTTATAAGTTTTGCCTTTGAAGGAAACACTTACAGTTTTCAAAGAATGGCCTTCGGCTTAAAGAATAGTGGTGCTGCATTAATTAGTTATCTTGACGATGTTATTCCTGAAAAGTTAAAGAAAACGATTGTAATGTACGTGGATGATATAGTTTTGTTTTTGAACAATATGGCTGCACATATTAACGACCTCAAACAGCTGTTAGAAGTATTCCGACGATATAATTTGAAGTTAAATATCGGAAAATGCCAATTCGACCGGAGAGAGATTGAATTCATGGGGCATGTATTGTCGGAAAATGGGATGGCTATGCAGAATCGCAAACGTGAGTTAATACAGAATTTTCCCCGACCCAGGAACGTGAGGGAAGTCCGACGGCTTATTGGAGTGTGTAATTATTACTCGAGATTTTGCAAGGGATATTCACACGTTATACACCTAATAGTTGAGTTGTTGAAAAAGGGCAAAAGGTGGGAGTGGAACGAAGAATGCCAGGCGGCTTTTGTCAAACTAAAGAATATTTTTGAGAAAACATTTGTGGTTAGCTACCCAGATTTTGGGAGGAGAATGTATCTACAAGTTGACAGCAGTGCGTTTGCCATGGGTGCCGTGCTTTTCCAGTTGAACAACAAAAACGAACAACAAATAGTGGCATTAGAGAGCCGAATACTTTCTGCCAGTGAGCGGCATTGGTCTACGAGTGAACGGGAAGCTTTAGTAATCGTGTGGGCAACACAAAAGCTGAGATCTTTGTTAATTAGACGGCCGTTCACAGTGTTAACGGATCATAAAGTGTTGATTTTCCTCATGAGGAGCCACTTGAACAACGACAGGTTGTTGCGGTGGTCTTTATGGCTACAGCAGTTCGATTTTGACATACAATACTGCGAGGGGCGCGACAATGTTTTACCGGACTTATTATCGAGAATTAGATTGTACGACGATGGATCATCGGTAGAAACGCAGATGAATATCATGGAAATGGTCAAGATATGCCCTCGATGGAACAAGGAGGAGATTATTAAATTGCAACGGGAGGATCCTGTGGGAAAATTGATCTTTCAACAGCTCGAAACTCCGACGAGTACGGAAGAAGGAAATGGACGAAATGGGAGTACAAATTGGTTTTACGACGGTTCGCAACCCGCAGGCGAATCCATGTGAACGGGTGATGAAAGAGATCTCTAGATTGTTTAGGGTGTATGTATCGGAACGCCATAACAGATGGATGGAGGCGGTACCGATTCTGAATTACGTATTAAATAATGTGCCACATGACAGCACGCGCAGGACACCAGCGGAGGTGCATTTGAATTCATTTGATGGGAAAGATCCGTTCGGGGGTATCAAAATACCATCAGAAGTTAGTGGCAGGGTAGAAAATAGGAGCGAAACGCAGATTGTGTTTGATAATTTACAGAGAGCTGCTGTGAAAAGGGGCCAGGCTCAAAGGGACATTTCGAGGAAAAGTACCATACTGGGGACGAAGTCCTAGTGAGAATGCCACAAACGTCATCGGTGGACAAGAAATTATTTCATAAATTTTTTCCTCTATATAAAGGACCATACAGAATCAGGAAAGTGTTAGACAAAAATTCGGTTGTTTTGCATAATGAAGAAGGGGAGCATGTAGGAACATACAACTTTCGCAACATAAAGCCGTATTTACGGCACGATACTCATGATTAAGCATGTAAATCTTGTAAATAGTTGTAAATAGTAATGTTTTATTGTATTGTTGAGAGTATTTAATAGTTCTATGTCATCTAAATATGTGGTCGAATGGACCCACTGATTTTATTATGCGAATATCAAATGATCATTTGAAATGGGCTTACGTTGGCAAAGAGTTTATATAACCAAGATTGTAATTAGCTTAAGGCCTGAAGATACAAGTCCTATTGTTGTGAAATTGTGTCGTGTGTGTACCAGTGCAAGAGGGTAAGAAGAATGAAAAGTATTTTGTTGTTGTGGGAGTTAGTTTTGTTATTTATTAATAGGCAATTAGATAAATAACGCTCTGGAAGTGGGGAGCTGTAATATACAAAATATTACAGAACAAACGCCGCGCCTTAATCTGGACGGACGGAGCTGTAATATACAAAAGATTACAAAACAAACGCCGCGCGTTAATCTGGACGGTCGCGGTTACTAGGTAACGAAGATTGTTGACGGGCGATTGTTGTTGGTGGTTGACTGGCATCCTGGTGGTAGCGGCGCGTATGTAAGCTGAATTATTTAAGTTGGACATCGACGCGAATAGGGAGGACAAATTGTGGAACAATAGTGCAAGAAGTGAGCAGCAAGAAAGAAGCAGACGACTTCGGCGACGACCGGCGCGAAGACGGATTTTCGGCGCGGAAGTCAAGGGGCTACGAACTGCGGGGCCATCGTTTCACAACGCCAGACAATTCGGTACCGTGAACCTAATGCATGAAATCAAGCAAGAGAATTTTTATATTGTTAATCTTAAATTCCATTCTTAATAAACAAAATTATTATTGTGCCACGTTGTATGTAATTCCTTCGGAATATAAATAATTTCAGACTTCCAGGCTTCTCTGTATAGAGAGCATGAGAACCAAAGAACTGAGCTAGCAAATTAAATTAGATAAAGTAAAATTATTCATTATTTTATCACAATACTTTTTGGGATCAGGTCACTCTACCCATTCAGGCCTTTTAAGCCAGGCTTGCACAAGGGCCCCAGCAACGCGCCCCACGACGGCCATGGCAGCCCTTCCACGCCCCACAGGCTTCTAGTGAAAGACTTTTACTTTTGGGGCAAGAGTCAGCTGCCCGAGCCCTCGGTGGGAGGAAAGCCCTGCGGCTCTTCAGACAGAAATGTGTTGAATTATGTTGAACTAAAACCTGAAAAAACGGTTGTAGTTTCTGGAGAGGGAAAGTTTTGTATATTATTATTTCAGAATAAATTGCTCGACAACGTCCACACATTTCACAGTCAATCTTTATTGTTTTAATTGATTTTAAAAATATTTGTAATAAAATAACAAAAACAGAAAATTTAACCATTTCTCATTGTTAATAAAAATACACAATTTATAAATTTAGTTCAGAAATATCTGGTTGTAATACACGTGACCATACTTTTTTAAATGTTTATTACTTTCCCGTATATGTACGTATACAATGAGTGATATACGTATTATATGGAAATTTATGTAATGCTGCGCGAAAAAATGGCAAATTTTCGGCGGAAAAAAGCTCGTTACATTTTATCCGAAAAGTTTCCTTTTTCTAGGAAACAGGTTGCAGTAGTTTATATTAAGGGAGCATTAAGTATGATATGAACATTTTTACGTGACAACCACTAACAACAAAGTCCCCTCTGTTCAGAATGTGAGCAAACGTTTGCTGTCAAGGAAATCGAATAAAATGTAATCTTAAAAGATGTCAAGCGAAAGAAAATTTAAGTTTGCAGATATCACAGACAAAAGAAATTTAATTTGAAGACAAATAAATAATAGCAGATAAGCATTACACAATTGATGATTATTAAAAACAACCGTCGATTTCTTGGTAATGAGAGTTCAGTTAAGTTCAAAAACCGTTGAATAGAAATTAAATTACAAATCGTTTGTTTGAAGAAGGCCTTTAAAGGCTTAATGATTTCCCGCAAATCAATATACATTTTTGTTTAGATGCTAAACAATTACTTATTTTGTGTGTACGTATTCAATATAGTTAGCTAATAATATTATTTTGATTCTTTGTCATTTACTTTATCATGTTGTTCAAGAAAAGCGGACTTGAGCACTCTTTACCAAGAAATCGACCAAAATATATAAGAGACGGTAAAAGTGAAATTAATTACTGATACACCTAGGTAAAATAGTTTTCATCAATAATTTGAAATAATATTACACTTCAATCAATACTTAGTAAGTTTGAGTTTGAAAATTGTGTGGCAAAAATATAAGAGACTAAGCTTATGTGCCTTGGAAAATAGTAGAGCTTTTAATTGCTTCTTAAAAGAATTGACAGAAAGTCTGTGTTTAATGTTCTTTGGGAGACCGTTCCAAGCTCTCGTTACGCATACGGTAAATGACTTGTTATAATAATTAGAATTATGTTTTGGTATTTTTAATAATAATGATTTGTCGAGCCCAGTGGATATAAGAGGCTTTAACCGACATGTTATGTTTTTTAGTAATTTGAATAGAAGAGATAGACAATTAAGCCTCTGCCTGTCGCTTAGCCGCTATATTGGATTACATTCAAACATCTTCGATATGTGATCGTATTTTTTAAGACTGCAAATAAAACAAGCTATGTCCATCTGTATTAATTGGTGTCATTAAAATTATTTCATCCTCCTTGTTTTATATTTTATTTAAAATAAGTAATTTGTAAATAAAAACATTTAATAGAAAGGAGGGCCCAATGGGTGGGGGGTAGAGAGGTCTAGAAATAAAAGTGGCTACTCTGCTTTGGGCTGCGCACGCCTATGTCTGCAACTCTTTGCTTGGCTATTAGTTTCGACGTCATGAATAACAGATGATGCGTGTCAGATACAGTAGAGAATGACGTATTCTTTTGTTGTCGAAACACGCACACAGCGATGAGGAACGCTCACAAGCGCGTCTTTTGGCAGTTGCTGTCAAACATTCTTAAAGGAGATATGTGCTCCTAGCCTAAAGTGAGTAGAGCAAGATATTCGAATTTGAAAATTGAAGATCAATAAACACTCAAATTATTGATACCTTCAACGCAACTACTTACTCTGAAAACAAAGAGTGTTACCGAAGTGACTGAAAACACTTAAAATACTGTGGAATACTGTTAGAAACGTGGATCAAGTATGTTTGAAGTCTCCTGTTGTTGCCTATGTAATTTCATGCGTGAATATAAATTATAGTATAGAAAATTGAAAATATAATTTACAGGGCAAAGAACTATGAAATCCACATTTTGACAAGATCTTTATGAGGAAAATTTCGGTACATCAATCATGATTCCCAATTTCAGAACCAATACTTCATTATTTCATTCATCGTTTGTTTTTATTGTCTTGGCGGGGGAAATGGTTTTTACACTGACAGAGAATTTACAAAATATTGACAGTATCTATTTTTGCAGAGGTATTATTAATTTTAAAATGTCTTAACAATAAATGATATTTCCTTCCAAACAATATTTATGTACATTTAACGATAATTATTATGCACAATACTTTTGTTACATTTACAATAACAATAAAAAGGACAACATAAATACATTACATAGACGTATTCGACCTTTGATGAGATTAATAAAAGAAAATTATTAAATCAATTTGTTTCGCTGGAGTAATAAGAAAAAGTATGTACCGTTGACACAATAATACATTATGAAACGATGATGTAATGATGGGTATTAATACACGAGTGTGATATTACGTTAGGAGTGAGGAACGAGCGAGTATCGTAAGCTTCACACGAGTGTATTAATACTCATTACATCGAGTTTCATACGGTATTTTTTCTACGACTTATTGTAACTTTTATAAGTTAAACTTCTCCACTGAATTGTTTCGGGGCTTTGTTTTACCAGAGCGACCGCGAGGGACTACAAAAGTTGCAGCAATAATATTCCGACGTCACCATTTTCGCATTTTCTCTCATTTCTGGAAACGTCAACACCACCAGAAAGAACTACCATTCACTAAATATTTTAAACTAAAGAAATGGCCGGTTTTAACCTTCCAGCAGGCGCGCTGTCGTAAATTTTACGACAATAACAGATTTTTTTTCTTTTGCTGTCAACTCATTGTTGTCAAAGACTTCTGCGTTTTGGTATTCATTGCAAGTATTTTTAGTGATGCATTCCTGCAGCCACTGTTTAGTTTGCACACTATATTCGTTTTTTTAACGCTCTATTCGGGATAAGTGCATAGTGACGTAAATTTTAGGCTGCTGTGCTAAAATATTGTATAATAATTCGACCTAATCCAAATTTTCTGTAAAATGTCGAGATAAAGAATTCATATGAACGAAAATCAGAATATTCTTCAAGAGCTGTCAGATTGGAGGAAGATCATGAATTGGATAGTGTCAGTGACAGTAAAGGAATGTTGAAAATATAGACGAGCATCAGAACGATACTGGATCGGAACAAGATCTTTTTGATACCAAATACGAACGTTTATCAACGGATATGTTTTTTGGTAGTAAATATCATTCTTAGATTTTATAATGCGACATAAAATTCCATTGTTCTACAATGTCTTTGATTTTTTTCGAGAGTCATTGAATCTCGTAAAATTTACGACACGCGCCTGCTGGTGTCAATATTTTAAGTTCGCCCGCTGGAAGGTTAACCTCCTCGGACCCAAGGGCTGGTACTTTATATTTTAAATTTGAGTTATAGTTTTTTCCGCAAGGCAAGGGCAAATCTATTATTGTCATGTAATCCATTTCTACATAAAATCATTTTTTAACTCCAAAAAACGATGTAACGTAAGTTACAACGGGTATCATGTTTTAATAACAACAACCTTTGTGAAGTGTAACGTACTACCAATTGTTTCGTAAAACACGCAAAGAATTAACTGAGACATACATTTAAAAATACAAACATATACCCAACTTTCAAAAGTAACTATTTTTCGTGAAAAAAATCTATTTTTGTTGAAGCACAGATACACTTTACATAATTAACAAATGAAGCCACATTTCGGGCTGTCGCGCCATGGCATACGGCAACGAGACTGCTTTACATTGATTGGTATTTCGGTAAAATTATCTTCTTTTCCTTTTCGTAGGCTGTCTTCAGGCAAATGAGTTGGTTTTTATTCTTGGAGACACTCTCCAAAAAGTATTCTTGCCAGCATCGTCTTCTGATCCTGGAACTAAATTCAGAAGTGTGTGTACTACTGCTACTCAAAAATTCCAAGAAGTGGAGTTTTTCACGCAACAATTTAATTTTCTACATATGAAATCTGGATAAAGAAGGTAACCTATGAACGAAGAATTGGTTCCAGAGATGGTGCCAAAGGAAGAGGTTCAAAAAATTGTGTCGACTGCCAAATGCTTTGATAATGCCAAGGTTTTATCATTTTCAATTTCATGTTCATTGCCTCAGTACTCGATTTCTTCACAACCCCGAGGAAAAGGCATGAAAGGAGTAATACAAATCCTATCATCGTTATCGTCAGTGAAGTCGGAAATAACCGAGTCTTCATTGATGAGATCTAATATTGATTTCGTATTCACTCCTAAAAATATGTTTCACCTGCCTATTGAAATTTCGAAAAAATCGAGACCCATTGTAACCCAGAGGTTTATTTATATATTTATTTATTTATTTACGTCAAAAACAGTTAAAAAACTGCGTATGACGAGCTATGGGGAGAAGTGAATTTTGTGCACGTTTTCATAATTCTGTGGTCTCTATCCTAAACCATATTCTAGTCGAATTTTGAATACAGAAAAGAGAGGTTTTTTTCGAGTTTTGTTGACAAAATATTCGCTCCTATATAATAAAATATATTTTCAAAGGTAAAATAGCTATAAATTATTTGAATAACTATATTTCCCACTGAATTTCAGAAGACGTGCACAAATAATGAAGTTACATTTATGTCCAGAAGCAAAACAAGGGACCATCTCAGCATTTGCTCAAGGATCAGGGAAACTGGACGAAAAACCTGATCGAGATGGGGGCCATCAACCCAGAAACAGTGGTACAATACTTCTTACAGGTTCTTTAGAATTATACAGTCCAAATGATAAATAATTACATTAACTATCATTGTTAAAATTAATTCTACTTTCCTTTTTGATGCTCGGTATAGTCTCGAATTGTATAGAAACAGTTATGCAGCAGAAAAGATTTTACTTGGGACTTAAACTTTTCTATTGAATTTAATCGTTTAATGTCTTCTGGCAAAGTGTTGTAGAGTAATGTACATGAATTGTATGTGAATTTTTTGTAGTGAGCTGTTGATACTGCCACCTGGTGAATATGATTACTACGTCGTGTGTTATACTTATAGACATCGGCGTTTGCTGAAAATATATTCCCGTCCTTATGTAAGTCATTTTTGACAAAAACTACTGATTCGTAAATCAGGAGACAATATCAGACAATAACAATAACAGGTTATATCATTACAAACAACTACCTCATTTGTCCAAATAATGAAGACTGAGAATATAAACTATGAATATTATTTAAAATGATTCCCTAAAATGAGACTAACTTGAAAAATAACAGATTAATTAGAATATTTACTTATTTTTTTATTTACTTTCACTGTGGCGCATCTTTCTTCATATGTCAAACGTATTCGACTTGTGATGCTATAATGACAACAATTCTTACAAAATCGATGAATATTTATATCTGGGAGGTAGCGAACACTTGTAACAATACTATGGAAATACGCATAATTGTCCTCATAGTTTGAAACAAAAGCTAACGAAAGATAATCTATGTAACCTATAGGTTACGCGGGGACCGAGGAGGTTAAGGACAATCACATGGCAGCAGCAAGTAACAACATTACTTGCGTTCAGATCTTAACGTCACTCAAATGTTCTCTGCAATACCTACCATTAGTAGGTAGTAAAATAGGATCAAAGTGAAAATACGATCCAATTTATTTTAAATAATATTTCGCGTAAAAATTACCACTAATAAAAGAAATTAACAAAATATAATATTAAATACAATTTTAATATACACACTCGAACGAAACATTTACTGCAACGATTCTATATGATTAATGAAGTGCCAATACTTGGTTTGTAAGTGTCCCTGTGATTGGTCAAGAACCTGTATCATAATGAAAACTGTATCGAAAGGACTATCATTATGCAACTGGTTGCAGCTATCCAATGACAGCATTATACAAGGGAAGTAGAAAAAAGTATTTAGTTACACTGTGAAGATTATTCACATAGGTCAAGGAAATTTCCAGCTTTTGTGTAATTATTCACTGCTTGCTGTTAGGATCGATATGTTTGTTGACATTACCTCTTTTACTGATTGCCGAGGCTTAGGTATGGACCGGCGGAAGGATTTAAACTTCGCTTCTGACATGGAAATGGGAGGTGAAGTCTTCTCTTCGATGAAAACTGTGAAGTGGTTTTAACTGGAATTTCGGGTCAAAAACGAGAGAGCTACAAAAGCTCAAGCTAGTTGAACATTTATTTTCCATACAAAATTCTAAAAAATTACCATTCTAAAAAATTACCATTCTCTAAATGTCAGGCTTTATTTAGGGCTATTAAGAATATACAGAATACTCTTTTGCCATAATTCTTCCATCATTATATGCGTTGAAAATTTTTGTTTCTGAATCAACTTGGCGATATGATAATGCAAACTTTCTTCTCGAGTACAATAGAGGCCAAGAAGTCACCAGTATTTTCCAAGAAGGTCCAATCGTCCAGGTGGATGGGTGAAACGTCCCCCAGGCATCAAAAAACGGGCTAAGTTCGATCCAAGGTCAAGGAGATATACGAGTAATATAGCTAGTACAAAGAAAGTTATGTAATGCTGTGAAAAACCGAGTTCAATATTTCATCAGATACCCTTTCTGGGTGTCCTCTGATATCGAAAAAGTTTTTTAATATACGCTTATAAGTCTGTTCGTCCGTCCGTCAGTGTGAACAACAATTGCAACAAAACAGTTTGTAAGATTTTTGCCAAAGTCAATGACCCTCGGCCTATCTACCACACTCCAAGCTCTGCGATTTAATTTTTTTTCACGTTTGGGGGTACTTTACATAAAGCCCTTGGGGTAATTTCAAAATTTTCTCAAAGTCAGCTCAAACTTTTTTTTTCAAATTTCGTGTAAGAATAGAGTGAATTTCACAAATAGACATGGTAAAAGTTCAATCTATCTATGATAAATCTGAAATTTCGGAAAAATTCAAAAGTTTGAGTTTTTCTGTTTATAACTACAACAATATCGAAGATGTAATATTTTACAAATAAAAATTGTTCTGCACAGATATTTCCTTAATGTAACCATTATGTTTTCCCCATAATTTTGATTTAAATTTGTGCAATATTGAAAAGTATAAATAACAAGATTTTCTCCAAAAGAGTTCACATTTTTCTTTAATTTTTTTGTGAATATTACTAAATGTACTGTAAAAGATGACATAAACGCCTTTTTGGTATATTCTTTTGTTTTTTCAAAATGTGAACAAATGTAATGTTATAAATTGCGACATCGCTCGCACGCTTAATATTTACATTGTCATCGATTTCTGAACGTTAATGCATTTGTGAGTGCAAATGTTTAAATGATAGCTTATAAGTTTTATTGAAACATCAAACCTTTTCTGTTAAAAGGAACTCATATTACACATTTCCAGAAACGCTCAAATGCCATTTCCTCAAAAATGGCACTGACTAAATTGAGATCAATTCTACTTTGGTTTATTCTTATTTTTTTAATTACAAAAGCAAATTTTTTAAATACGTAATTAAAATTTAATACGTATTTAATTTAATAAATAATTTAATTTAATAAATTTAATTATATTTTTATAAATATAAATAAAATTTAATAAATTTAATTATATTTTTATAAATATAAATAAAATTTAACAAATTTAATTATATTTTTATAAATATAAATAAAATTTAATAAATTTAATTATATTTTTATAAATATAAATAAAATTTAATAAATTTAATTATATTTTTTATAAATATAAAAAAATTTAATAAATTTAATATATTTTTAAAATCTCACGTAATTAATACTTGCATTACGAAAGTTTCTTTTACCTTATTGTATTTGTAAGTACCAGCGCTTGAAATTATTTCCCATGATAATTCGCAACTAGAATTTGGCTGATAGCTTCAATATGCGCACATTCAGATGCGATTAAACAACATTTTGTTAAAAGCAGCTTGTAATTCATCATTGGAAATGTCCATATAGTACCAGATTTTACCGTTCTATAATTTATATTCGTAATGTTATATTTAAATTCTATTATTAGGTATCCGAAAAATTAAATAAATGGCAGCTGAGAAGAGATTGGGTCAAAACCGAACACACTGCGCAAACTTAAGAGATAAGAAAAACTAATTAGAACGAGAAATTCTATGACATTCTGTAGCACCAATAGATTTTAATATTTCTCTGAAAATTTGATGGTACAAGAAGAGATTTTCAGATATTACATCACGTCCAAAGTGGAACCACAAAGTTATTTGAACGTTGCTTATTCAATTTCAGTCCAAAGAGGTTCTATTATTAACTATCTGATACCCGGCGAGCTGCTGCCGCAGAAGAAATAATTATGGAAATATTTCTCACCCTCTCTTTCTTTTCCTCACACTCTTTTGCATTTCTTTTCCCCTTCTCTCTTCCCCTTCTCTTTTTCCTCCTTTCTCTTTTCATTCTCGATCTTTTCCTCCTCTCTCTTTTCCCCCTATTTTCCCTCTCTCTGTCTTTTTCTCCTCTGTAATTTTCTCCTTTCTGTCTTTTCCCCCTCTCTATTTTTCTGTCTCTCTCATTTTCCCCACTCTCTTTTCCCTGACTCGTTTTCCCTGTGTATCGCTTTGTCCCAACTCTCTCTTTACTCACTCTCTTTTTCTCTCTGTCTCTCATTTTCCTCTGACTCTCATTTTCCCTCTGTATCTCCATTTCCTCTGTCATTCTTTTTCCCGCTGTCATGCTTTTTCCCTCTGTCATTCTTTTTCCGTCTGTCATTCTTTTTCCCTTTGTCATTCTTTTTCTCTTTGTCATTCTTTTTTCCCTTTGACATTCTTTTTCCCTTTGACATTACTTTTTCCTTTGTCATTCTTTTTTCTCCTGTTACTATATTTCCGTCAGTCACTCTTTCCCCTCTGTCTCTATTTTTCTCTCTGTCATTCTGTTTCTTTGTCACACTTTTTCCATCTGTTACTCTATTTCCCTCTGTCACTATTTTCCCCTCTATCACTCTTTCTCTCTGTCTCTCATTTTCCCTCTCCCTCTCTTTTCCCCACTGTCCCTCTTTTTCCCTCTGTCCCTCTTTTCCCTCTGTCTCTCTTTTTCCTTCGGTCTCTCCTTTTCTGTCTTTCTTACTCTTTCTTTTTCTCTTTCTATTCCTCTCTCTCTTTCTCCTTTCTCTCTTCCCCTCTTTATTTTCCCTCTCTAATTTTCACTCTCCCCTTTTCGCCTTTCTCTTTCCCCCTCTCTTTTTACCCTTTCTCTTTTTTACTCTCTATTTCCTTTCTCTCCTTTTCTCTCTATTTCCTTGTCTTTTTCCATCTTCTCTCATCAACTTGCGTCACTCGTTCCTCCTAATCTCCTCGACCTTGCCCTACGTCACTCGGCAACGTCTTGCAACAATAAACCTCAGGTGGAAATGGGAATTGCTTTTAGCTATGCATTTAACTGAAGCGCCATCTTATGCTATACCGCCATGTAGTGGAGTTTCAATAATTGTACTATGCCTATGTTCTTCCCACAAGAGCTAGCAATAAGATTTATTACAATCGGATGAAAGGTACGGCGCGGCAGCGCATTAAGCAAGAAACAACAAACATTTATTTTTGCATATTAGATTTTATTATTATTATTATTATTACTATTATTATTATTATTATACCTCTAAATCACGAATAAAGATGTTATGTGTCGGCTGAATATCAAATCTACTCCAGGTTGCAACCAGCTACCTAAGGAGCAGATCTAGGGACTGTCGGTGCTTCTACAATACTTTGCGCAAAATGTGGGCTGTTCCAAATAAAGCGATTTCTTGCACTTCCCAGTCTTTCGAATTACTTGGGAGTTTAGACAAGTTCTTACTCAAATTTTGCGGAACAAATCCCAGAGCTCCGATAACTATCGGGACGACCTGTGCTTTTACGCCCCACATTGGGCTGATCTCGATTTCCAAACTCTTGTATTTAAGACGATTCTCTGCCTCCTTGGTAACGACGTTTTGATCGCAAGGTACAGCAACATCGATAAGTAAACACGATTTTTTCGCCAAATCCCGGATGACTATATCCGGTTTGTTTGCCGCTATCGTGCGATCAGTTTGAATTTGTTGGTCGTACAATATCGTACACAATCCAACAGACGTCACCGGTTTCGGTGAGTGTTCGTACCACTTGGGGCTTGTGTTCGGAACTTCGAGGGCAGTACAGATCTGCCAGTGGAGGTAGCTACACACTCAGTCGTGTCTTTTCAGGTATTCGCTCTTTGCTAGGATTGGACAAGCTGAGACAATATAATCAATGGTTTCTACATGTTCCTGACAAATGTGGTATTTCTCTTCTTGGGATATTTTGAGAACTGGTTTATCATAATGTCGTGTTCTCAAGGCCTGATCTTGGGCAGCTATTACAAGTGCTTCCGATTCTGGCTTCATTCTTCCTCTTTTAAGCCACATAAATGATTGATCTTTATTGATCTGCACCTTGCCCATTCGTTTCAAATATTGTCCGCGGAGTGGTTTGTCTCTCCACGATTTCTTTAACATTTTCTGTGTCTCAAATTTCATGTTAAGTAGCACCAGAAGTTCAGTGTCTCTGTCATTCTGGGTGTCTTGCATAGTCTTGTTCGCAATGCTTCTTACTACACTAACAATGCCTGTTTCCCATTCTTCGGTCAGATTTCATGACCTGCCTCATTAGTGGGTCATCTTGGTGGCTAACTAAATACTTTCCCATCCCGGTTATTGCATTGTGACAGGAGGCTTAAATTTGTCTCAGGCCTCTTCCTCTTTCCTTACGTGACACATAAAGTCTATGTACATCAGCTCGGGGATGGGCAACATGATGCATTGTAAGCCGTTTTCTGGTTTCTCGATCCATGATGCGAATTTCCTGTTCAGTCCAGTCTACTAGTCGGAAACTGTAATCGGCTACAGGCACCGCCAAACTACCTGTTGCTGATATTTTATTCCTTGAGTTCAGAGCGGACTGCAGGAAAAGTCTAACTTTTCTATAATACTCCTTGCGAATCCCTTCTTTGATCGTGTCGTTCGAAATGGTCTCACATTCTACAATGCCCAGATATTTGTAAGTTTTACCTGGCTCAAGATCTTGAATCACAATGTCTATCAACTTCAATGTTCCCTGACGTGGTCATTTTGCCTCTTTTTAAGTTGACTTTTGCACACTTGTCAAGACCAAACTTCATGCAGATGTCATTGCTAAAATCATTGATGAGAGGCAGCTGGAGAGAATTGCTTCATTCTTAGCAAACACTTTCAGATCATCCATGTAAAAGAAATGTGATACAGGCATTTCATCAACATTGCGCTTGTAACTAAAGTCAATGTGCGAGAGCTGTCTCGATAGAGGAATCAAACTAATGCAAAACAGCAGAGGGGATAGTGAATCTCCTTGAAAAATTCCCGTGTTAATCTGAATACTTCTTGTTCCTACTACTCCCTTTCCGCTGCGTATTAGTAACCTGGTGCTCCACGACTTCATACTAGCCTTGCAAAACTCAACAAGTCTAGGATGAAATCGATAGATCTCCAGGGTCTTCAAAATCCAATCGTGTGGTACACTGTCAAAGGCCTTCTGGTAGTCAATCCAAGCCATGCTTAAATTACGTTTTCGTTTGTTTACATCATTCAAAATTATTTTATTCCGAATCAAGATTTCCTTACAGCCATAGGAACTTTTACGACATCCTTTCTGCACAACTGGCAACAGATGGTTCTTTTCTAAGTGCCTATACATTTTGTCAGCTATGGCTGCAGTTATAAGTTTGTACATTACTGGCAGGCAAGTAATTGGCCTGTAGTTCTTCGCCAAAGAGCTGCCTTCCGCTTTGGGTAGCAAATACGCGATGCTGCGAGTAAGCCATTCGGGTAGTTCCTTAGGGTTATCTAAACGATGACCATGTAATGCTGTTAATTTCTTAATCCAATAAATCTGGATCTTATTGATTCCGGGGGATTTCCAGTTTTCCATGTTCTTAATTGCTTGGAAGAGGTCCTCTTCCGAGAAACCTTGAACTTGTTCCACTGTTTCCACGAGTCCACATTGGCAGCATCAACTTCTGATTGAAGCCAGGATGCGTCTTTGTTGTAGGATCTGCTTTCCTCACAGATTCCTGCCCAAAATGTTTCGACGTCATCTTTTGAAGGAGAGACAGCATTGCCATTAGGGTTTTGAGTCAGACTGCGATAGAATCTCTTCGCGTCTGTTTCAAACAACCGGTTCTGTGAATGGAAATCTATTCTATGTTTGTACCGTCTTATTCGTTGAGTCCATGCTTGGATTTTCTCTTTTAGCTTTTCAGCTACTGTAGTGGATGCAGCGCGGTGTGAGGTCCGTTCTGCGAAGCGACTACATACAGGCTCAGATCAGGTTTCCGGGGATTGTTTCTAGAGGTAAATGAAAGGCAATGCACTTGTGAATGAATTTAATTTAATTCTTGAAATATTGTTTAGTTTTACAAGTAAGTAGTTAGGCAGTAAGCCGGAGGACCAATGAATGTTTGTGATTTAAGTTTCTTCTTTCTTGAAGTTTACACTTACAGATTGATGAATGTACAGCAAGCACCAACCCAGGTCAGACGGCTGAGTGTGTGTGTGCCGTCGGTTGAAATGGGCTGCGGATGTTACGGCTGGTAGGCTGAATGTCACCATGGACGCGTACTCGAGTGCTGGAGCGGCCCGTACTGTTGATTTGGCCAGGTGAAGGCTACTTCATGGGTGGCCCGACTGTAGATCGCGGCCTGCTGGCCGCGCTGATTGATTGTCGGAGCCTTGATAGGCAGAGCAAGGACAGCTGACTCGTTCGCAGGCTGTCTAACGAGTAGAGCAAGCATTGACACTCGTGCGTTGCATTGACTACTGTGTCAATGGTAGTCGTTTGTCTCGTAGTAGTTGACTGAAGCCACTGAGTAGTAATGACTGTTAGAAGTCGACTGAAGAGATGACTGAATAGCTTTCAGTAGAAGCGACTGAAGTTGTCGCTTGGAAGTTTGACTAAGAATGACTGAAGAGTGAGTCATTTGACAGGGCAGTAATAGTAGTTTGACTGAAGAGTGACTGCGTAGTTTGACATAGAGTAGTAATTGTAGCAGCAGTGTTTGACTGAAGAGTTTTACATAGTAGAAATGACATAGAAGTGCCGCGTGGGAGCGAATTTGCCGTATTTATTTGAACGTATGTTTCCGAGTGCAGAGAGGGAGGAGTCACGTGACATTTGCAGCTAGCCTATGACATGCTGTATAACGCAGTGTGCCACGAGAGATGCTCTCTATTTGTTGTTATTTTCTAAGGTGTGTCACGTGACTTTTGCGCGGCACTGGCCTGCAGCCTGTGATGGCTGCATCCCGTTAGCAAGGTTTGGTATTTTCTCACGGGAAACGCGGAGCTGGTTGAGAGAAAAGGGCGGTCAGACGGGCGCGGCTGCCATGCAGATGCGTTCGTGGTCGGCGAGTACTAACGCCAATATTGGTGCGGGAGGCACGTAGCGATATTTATGAATGTTTATAAACACGTCTGACCGCGGAAGGCTGAGTAGAAAGCAGGTGGAATGGCTTGAGGACCGCGCGCCCCGCGCGCCGGTGGTGGGTAATGACCTACCTGCCGGTGGTGGGTAGCCCCTTCCCGGCTTACAGTACAATACGCGGTGCGCGGCGCTTCGGCGCTTGCGGCAAAGAGGGCTCGACGAGAATAGTTTTGTTGCCCGAACATCTGTGCTTCATTTCTTATATTTTTGTGTACACGTGCTAGTGCTGTGAGAAACTTAGAAGGTGGGGCAGCCGAAGAATGTTGGCCGCGCGGGGGAAAGACAATTTGAATCTGTTCCCTGCTGGCGAGTTTCCTTGTGATTGTTCGCGAGATTGAACAGCTACCATTGGCCTTGTTGTGTCATTGTCAATTAGGTATTTTTGTTCAACATGGAGTATTTTCTGTTGAACTTTATAAGTGTTGTTTGACTTAGAAGATGCTTCGGCTAGGAGTGATATTTCACGCCGTGTGTCGGCTCTCCGTTTCATAATTCTTTTCGCCCATGGAGGTACGTAGTTTTTTACTCTGTCTGGCTGTCGGCGATCGGTGTACTTGGCTGGCCCAAGATTATCTGAGATACTAGATATCCAGTTGCATACACGATGTGATTGATTTCAGTAATATCTAGATCTCTACTTGAGGTCTGCGCGGTCTTATTTAATACAGAATTCCTTTTTCTATCACTCTCTTATTTTTAGCATTTTCGTAAATTTTCCTCAACGGTGCACGAGATTCGAATGAAAGTAGACGATCTCGTTCTATCTCGCGTCGGAGGAGGTCCCGCATCATGCCCTTATCGTGTGACTCATGGCCAGATGAATTTTCACCACTGACGGATGTGCGGATATGTCATTTGGAAGAGATGAACCTTCAAGGGGACCATCGTTTTGAGGAATATTAGATGGTTCTAAATGTTCGTCATGTGAATAGTTTGATCAAAGAACATACTCCGCGTTTCTTTGGATGTCTGCACGTTGTTCTAATGTGAATTTTCCACTGCTGAGTATGTATCGTCCTTGACTGACAAGCTTCTTTGAGTCTAGGGTAGGTCTCATTCCGCTCTCTCCATATCTTAAAAACTTATTATTATTATTATTATTATTACTGTTACTTCATATCTTACTAACTCATTATTATTATTATTATTATTATTATTATTATTATTATTATTCCATTACATCACGACTAAAGATCTTATGAGTCGGCTGAATATAAAATCTACTCCAGGTTGCAACCAGCTACCTAAGGATCAGATTCGGTGACTATCAGTGCCACTACAATACTTTACGCAAAATGTGGGCTGTTCCAAATAAAGCAATTTCTTGCACTTCCCAGTCTTTTGAATTACCTTGGAGTTTAGACAAGTTCTTACTCAAATTTTGCGGAACAAATCCCAGAGCTCCGATAACTATCGGTACGACCTGTGCTTTTACGCTCCACATTCGGCTGATCTCGATTTCCAAACTCTTGTATTTAAGACGTTTCTCTGCCTCCTTGGTAACGACGTTTTGATCGCAAGGTACAGCAACATCGATAAGTAAACACGATTTTTTCGCCAAATCCCGGATAACTATATCCGGTTTGTTTGCCGCTATCGTGCGATCAGTTTGAACTTGTTGGTCGTACAATATCGTACACAATCCAACAGACGTCATCGGTTTCGGTGAGTGTTCGTACCACTTGGGGCATGTGTTTGGAACTTCGAGGGCGGTACAGATCTGCCAGTGGAGGTAGCTACACACCCTGTCATGTCTTTTAAGGTATTCGCTCTTTGCTAGGATTGGACAAGCTGAGACAATATGATCAATGGTTTCTACTTGCTCTAGGCAAATGCGGCATTTGTCATCTTGGGAAATTTTGAGAACCGCTTTAATCATAATGTCGTGTTCTCAACGCCTGATCTTGGGCAGCTATTACAAGTGCTTCCGATTCTGGCTTCATCCTTCCCCTTTTAAGCCACATAAATGATTGATCTTTATTGATCTGAACCTTGTCCATTCGTTTCAAGTATTGTCCGTGGAGTGGTTTGTCTCTCCACGATTTCTTTAACATTTTTTGTGTCTCACACTTCATGTTTAGCAGCATCAGAAGTTCAGTGTCTGTGTTATTCGACGTGTCTTGTCTAGTTTTCTTCGCAGTGTTTCTTGCTACACTAACAATGCCTCTGTTTCCCATTCTTCGGTCAGATTTCATGACCTGCCTCATTAGAGGGTCGTCTTGATGGCTGACTACATACTTCCCCAACCCGACTATTGCGTTGTGCCAGGAGGCCTCAATTTGTCTGAGGCCTCTTCCTCCTTCCTTACGTGACACATAAAGTCTATGTATATCAGCTCGAGGGTGGGAAACATGATGCATTGTTAGCAGTTTTCTGGTTTTTCGATCCATGGTGCGAATTTCTTGCTCAGTCCAGTCCATTAGTCTAAAACTGTATTCGGCTACAGGCACCGCCAAACTACCTATTGCAGATATTTTATTCCTGGAATTCAGAGCGGACTGCAGGACCAGTCTCACTCTCCTATAATACTCCCTAGGGATTCTCTCTTTCATTCTGTCATTCGAGATGGTTTCACATTCTTCAATGCCCAGATATTTGTAAGTTTTACCTGGCTCAAGATCTTGAATCACAGTGTGCGTATCAATTTCAATGTTCTCAGACGTTGTGAGTTTCCCTCTTTTTAAATTGATTTTTGCACACTTGTCAAGACCAAACTTCATGCAGATGTCATTGCTAAAGTCATTCACGACAGAAAGCATTTGGGAGAGAATCGCTTCATTCTTAGCAAACACTTTCAGATCATCCATGTAAAAACAAATGTGATACTGGCCTTTCATCACCATGGAGCTTAAAACCAAAGTCAGCTTGCGACAACTGTCTCGATAGTGGGATCAAACTAATGCAAAACAGCAGAGGGGATAGTGAATCTCCTTGAAAAATACCCCTATTAATCTGAATACTTCTGGTTTCTACTGCTTCCTTCCCGCTGTGTATTAGTAACCTGGTACTCCACGACTTCATACTAGCCTTGCAAAATTCAATAAGTCTAGGATGAAATCGATAGATCTCCAGGGTCTTCAAAATCCAATCGTGTGGTACACTATCAAAGGTCTTTTGGTAGTCAATCCAAGCCTTGCTCAAATTACGTTTGCGTTTCTTTACATCATTCACGATGACTTTATTCAGTAGCAAGATTTCCTTACAGCCATAAGAGCCTTTACGACATCCTTTTTGTTCAGCTGGCATTAGATGATTCTTATCTAGATGTCTATACATTTTGTCAGCTATGGCTGCAGTTATAAAGTTTGTACATTACTGGCAGACACGTAATTGGCCTGTAGTTCTTCGCCAAAGAGCTGTCTCCCGCTTTGGGTAGCAAATACGTGATGCCGCGTGTGAGCCATTCCGGGATTTCCTTTGGATTTTCAAAAATTTTATTAACAGCCTTTGCTAGATGAGAATGTATTGCTGTTAATTTCTTAATCCAATAAATCTGGATCTTATCAATCGCGGGGGACTTCCAGTTCCCCATGTTCTTAATTGCTTGGAAGAGGTCCTCTTCCGAGAATTGGTGAATATCTTCCACTGTTTCTACAAGTTCATCGGCAGAATCGACTTCAGATTGAAGCCAAGATGCGTCTTTGTTGTAGGATCTGCTCTCTTCCCAGATTCCTGCCCAAAATGCTTCGACGTCATCTTTTGAAGGAGTAACAGCTTTGTCATTCGGTTTTTGAGTCAGATTGCGATAGAATCTCTTCGCGTCTGTTTCAAACAACCGGTTCTGTACACGGAAATCTATTCTACGTTTGTACCGTCTTATTCGTTGAGCCCATGCTTGGATTTTCTCTTTTAGCTTCTCAACTACCATTAGCCTGCTGGTGTCATTTTCAATTTGGTATTTTTGTTCAACATTGAATATTTTTCGTTGAACTTTAGAGGTGTGCGTTGATTTAGAAGATGCCTCAGCTAAGAGTGATATTTCACGCCGGGTGTCAGCTATCCGTTTCATAATTCTGTTCATCCATGGGGGTACAGAGCTGTTTACTCGGTTTTGCTGTCGGCCGTCGGTTTTCTTGGCTGGCCCCAAAATTATTTGAAATACTAGATGTCCAGTTGCATATATGATGTGATTGATTTCAGTAATATCTAGATCTCTGCCTGGGGTCTCCACCACCTCATTTAAGACAGAATTCACTGTTTCTATCACTCTTTTAGCTTTGGCACTTTCGTATATTCTCCTCAACGGTTCGCGAGATTCAAACGGAAGTTGACTAACTCTTTCTTTCTCGCGCCGAAGGAGATTTCGCATCATGTCCTTATCGTGTAATTCATTGCCAGATGAGTTTTCACCACTGACGTGTGTTTCACAGGAAAGCGATGAACCCTCCACGGGATCATCATTTTCAAGTTCTACATGTTCGTCATGTGGATTGTTCGAGCGAAGTACATACTCCGCATTTCTCTCAATGTCAGCAAGTTGTTCTGCTGTGAATTTTCCACTGCTGAGTATGTATCGTTTTTGACTGGCAAGCTTCTTTGAGTCTAGGGTAGGTCTCATATCTGGGTTCCGCTCTCTCCATACCTTGAAAACTTCTATTTCTGAGCCCCCATTTTTCGCTTTTGCATAGTAAAAGCACCACATCACCTCCTTTAATTCATCCCGGGTCCATCTCTGACGATGGCTTCGAGCTACTGCCGGCTCTGGGTCCCTGGGACTAACACCCGTGGGATGGCCAGACGTCGACAAGGTGACATTAGCTCGATTTCTGAGCAGGTATGGGACATTGGTAGAAGAAGGCACGTTAAGATTCATTACATTGCTTGTTCTATCCATTTTGCTCATTGGTTTGAATTGAGGATTCGCAGGACGCAAGTTCGAGTTCACAGATCACACTTAACCCTCGGGTTGTTTCCTGCCATCCGTTACTGCGACCCACAGTGGCGTCGGGGCATCCCCCCGCAGGACCCAGCAAGGGGTCCCTCCGATCGCCAGTCGGCATTACTAAACCCTACGGGATTTTCACTGACTGCTGAAGGCAGCCTCCTTTGCTGGCTAATGCAAGGTTCGGGCCTCCACTCTAATCAGTGGCCTGGTGTGCCAACCCAGTTTCTCTCTTGTACCCTCTATGGGCCGACAACAGGAAGTCCAAAGGTTCATGACCCTTCCCTCTCTACTTACTTCCCACTCTCCTCAAAATGGAGTACTTCTTCGTCTGACCCCTCACCTTCAACTATTCAGCAAGGGAGGCTCTACCGGTAGCTAGGCTACCACTGACATAGCTTTAAGGCTCATGGGGGTACTCAAGCTCCACCACCAACTCCAAGGTCGTGTACTCCCTAGGTGGAGTTGTTGTTATTATTATTATTATTATTATTATTATTATTATTATTATTATTAGAGCGTATTTGATCCTCAGTAACTCAGAGAATATTATGAAGGAAAGAGGGGCAGAAATGCTAATTATAAAGTAAAAGTTATTTCGAAGCTCCAGTTCGAAGGGTATAATTTAAATGTAAATGTGCTTTCGGGATCAAAGTTATTTCTCAGAAAAGTATTTCATCCTACAGATGCACTTTTTCAAACAGTAATAATTATTGAAAATAGATGCGAAAATGTAAAAAAAAAAGGATATGACGTCACAGTAATTCCTATTTGGTATGGAATTTCGATCTTAAGTATTTTTTTCGAATAAGAAGGGGGGAATAAGAGTAGTCTAATGAGTTCGAATATAATCATCTTAATTTTTTGCAAACTTACAAGGGCTCTCGTATGTAACCTGTTACAATGCTTTAAGTGTAATTTTCTGATCCTTTATCTGTGTTAACCCTAGCAATACAAGACTATGTATAAAATATTCCGTGTATTACCAAATGGGATCTCCGTAGCCCAATATTTAAGTTTTGATAAAACTATGTTGAAGGTTTTGATAAATTAATGTAATAAGAGCTTTATTCATAAAATATTGGATGCTAGAATGCATCTCAAATTAATTATTAATTTAATATAAATTGTTAAATTTTATTATATAATTTACTATTGAAAAATCACCCTTAATAGCAAATGTAATAATAATAATAATAATAATAATAATAATAATAATAATAACAATAGTGGTAAAACAGGGTCGGTGAATGTAATAATAAATAAACACGTTGAGTTGATATTTTTGTTTTTTACTAATAATTTTATTACATTCGTTGAAAAGATACAGTGAAAAGAAAAATTATTTAATTTTGAGAATATGCTTATATGAAACTTCTATAAACAATAATTTACTGAGAATACAAAAAACGCTTCAAAGGAAATACAAAGCGCAAGAAGAGTAGACGTCAATAATCAGGCCGGTCGGCCGGTCTCCACCATCCTATCAACCTACAGGTATATCAACCTACAACCTACGGGCTCTGGCCTACCGGCTAAGTCCCTGCCTCGGGGCTTGGGTTAAGGAGTACATGTGGTTAGCATACAGACATCCCCACGCCGTATTCCGGTCTTCTCAACCTGAATAGTGAATTTTCTCACCTCACACGGTAACATATTCTAGGAAATTTCAAGGAAAACTCGCACAATAGTCTTGCTTCGACCGGGAATCGAACGGCCACGTAGTGGAAAGCAAACCGGTAAGGGAGGTTTACTCTTACATTATTCTTTCCTCTGTGCAATTCCCCGCTAATAATGTATGGCAAGTTTCGTCAAAATGAAATTGTTCCCGCTTTGAGTTCAGCTGAACTCAGAACGAACACACACACACGGCAATGGATACATTTGTGAGGCAATGTTTATACCCAGTGAGAAAAATAATACTATTACAGGTACAATAATTGTGTTTATTATACGTTCATTATAATATTACAAACATATGTATATTTGACCACATTTAAGAGGAATGAAATAAATATAAATTTTTGAAAGTTATAGCACCTGTTGTGTATTCGAAAGAAATGTTTTATATAGAAGTTGTAAATAAAATGTAATGATAAATTTATTTGAATAATTTTTCTGCGGGTCTTAAGGTTAATGAGATTAAGAGAAAATCCGGAAAAAAGTAAGGAACGACGTCGATTTTTCAGGTCTCCAGGAGTCAGTGCAGGGTCTAGGAGGTAGAAAACGGGAAGTTAAACTAGTTTTTAGGTACATGTAACATACCCTAAGTAAATTTTTTTATGACCTTTTTCGAGGTAACACCCTCTTTTTAGTACTTGCCAAATGGACTTTTAGATTTAAGTTGTTGAGTACTGAATACATCGTGACATAAACTGTACTAGGTATTAATTTTCTGCAGAACTGCACTATGTTTCTTTTTTCACTCAACATTCAAAGTTACACGCAAGGTTGTTCCTTTAATTCTGGCAGCGACCCTTTTGTATGTCTCTCTTAAGGGGTACAGAATTTTTAAAAAATATACGCACACATATGCAGAGCAACATGTTTTGTCTAACACTACAGAATTTAAAAGAAGCAATGATGAATTCGGGGCACGGTGAAAAAACTGTGGTGTATGTGACTTTGTTTTGTTTGGAAATTAGTGATACATTTCGTAATTTTGCCAATTTGAAAAGAAATACAGACGAAAATTATTTTCATCAGCTTTTCCTCATACTACGTCCCGACAACAAATGTTACATACCTTTTTAAGAACTACCTTGAAAGTTTAGAATTTATAAATAATTAGTAATTGCATATAAGATGATGAACATATTTCTGTAATTATTTGTTTATCGTAAATTTATATAATTTAAGTTTATTTATGTATTGCGAACATTTTCATAAACAGAACGTGAGACCTCAAAGCAAATTATTAAAATGATTTATAAAAGATACTACTTCCATCTGAAATACTATTCATGGAAAAATTGTACATAATTACTTATGAAGGTTTTATTTGGAATAAGCTGTTACATGAAATAAGGAATAAGCACAGCTTGGAGAGCAATGCGAATAAATGTCATTTAATTATTGTCATTTAATTATAGTCATTTAATTATAATTTGCACTTAAGGTAGTTAGAGCGAGATACGTGTTATGTTTAACATGCCTTTTTTATTGTATTAATCGAAAGATGAGAGGTTCTTCTATGTTCTGGGAAAGTTTGAATCGATTTCACCGTCTAGTTTTCGCGTAACGAGACCGTAAAGTTTGTTGTTTTAACACGGGCTCTTATGGTGGCCTGACAGATCTGACCTGAAATTTTAAAATTGTGAGAAAATTAACTGTTGAAAATGTTTTTAAAAACTCTTCTTTAGGTAGCTAGCATCTCGAAGAATCAATATGCGCAATTTGAAAGACATCTACCGTCTCAAATGGGAGAATTTTGCAAAATTATAAATCTAAATCAGTCCACGGGGAGACGTTCGCGCGCTTTCTACTGTCGGGGACTGTGACGCACAACTCGGCAACACCGTGCGCGTCGCGCGCTTCATTCAAATCGAGTGACAAGTCCTCTTGCAGAGTTCTTACATTCCTCGGGGTCTTCTGGGCGCAATTAAAAGATCCAAAAGGTTCATATTCCATTTTTTAATATGCAAGATACACAATGAATTGTCATTGCCTTCTACACTATAGTTGCAAGATACCTTACACAGAACTCAAAACAGCAATCTTTAGTGCAGATCAATCAGAAGAGCTACTGAGTAAGTAATTCAATTCACATAGGTATTAGAAATGGACTTTTTAGGGGCATCAAATGTGTTGCAATGATAAAATACTTTTTTTGCTGGTGCTAATATCAACCATTGAAGGTTGATGCAGTAAATGTAGAGCTGAATTTTGCTACTAGTAAAATAAAAGGGCTTGGGACTTCCATTCTTGTACCCGGATTTTTTAAAATAAATATTAAACTTTTCATAAAATGTTTTTATCTGAATAATAATAATCATCAATCAAATAGTTTCCTGAACTACAAAGCTTGATTTTAAAAATAAACTGAATGGAACAATAAGAAACTAAACTTGTATTTGTAAATGTGAAATTTAAAAAGCAATTTCTACTTTGTAAGCAATTTGTTAATTTACATCTGTATTTGTACAAGTATTTATTTATTTATTGATTGATAAATAACCCAAGACTAATGACATACAATACAAATACAATTTTAACTCACAATAATTGTTTATTAACACTATTGAATAGTACAATAATTATTCCCTTACAATTGGTATGTAACTAGCCATAAACCCACTTTCTCTGTAAATGCTCTAACTGTCCAATTTTTTTATTTCCTCTGGTATTTTGTTTTATAAAACTATTCCATTATTAAATACTAATTTTAATGACATATCGTTACTTACATTCTCTTGGTAGAATTTATTTGCTTGTCTCATTAAATAAATATGTACATCTGAGTTTTTTCTTACCAACTATTCCGAGAGTAATTTATTTCCTAATCTGTGTATAAATGTTAACATCTCTTTTAATCTCCCTTTCCACCAACAAGTAGCCCAACTCTCTTAACATTGAACTAATATTTTCACTGTGCCCTTTATTCAATATTGCTTTCATTCCTTTCATAAACTTGCTATTTCCTTTTTATTTGCCACAGTGAGAACTGTAGAACAGTACTTAATATGGGGTACCAAAATTAATTAAAATAATAACTCCTTTCCTTTCTTTGAAATAATTTGTCTTAGTTTGTATAATAAATTAAATTTATTTGTTAATTTATTGTTTATGTGTTTAACATGGTCCTTAAAAATTTAAGCCATTATCAATTATCTGTCATAATTGAAGCTTTTTAATTAATCAAATATTTTTCTGAAGGAGTGCCCAATATAGTTGGCACTTGAAGACCTACAGTATCTAAATCCATCCATGGGCAAATGTAATTGAAATTATAAGAGGAATAATAAATTCAGTCTTTGGTAGTACTTGTTTTCTTTTATAGAAACCCCTTTTCTCTAAAGCACTTTATTTTATCTAATTGTTTCCATTTCCTGAACATTCTCATGTCTTTTTTCCAAAACATTTAAACCTCTTTTCATTTTGAGTGCAATATCAAAACAAACTAGTACAAAAGACCATGCCACTTGGAAATCTCTGCTGAAGATTTTAATCTCCAACAATGTTATAATTTTATTATTGATTGTCTAAATATTCAGCTCTTAGAATTATATGATGCAGTAATTTCATTTTATCAGCTTTAGTTTGATTTGTACTTTACACAATAATCTTCATCTAAATCCATATCATAACATGATATAAAATTATGCTGAAAACATTGCAACCAGCAAATAGCTTCTATGAATTACCTAATCCCACCGCTGTAAATAATATGGCATATTGCAATTGCAAAAACAGTTTTAAAATTTCAATCAAAACTATTGAAACATACAATTGGTCATGCAGTTTTAATTACCTAAGCATACGTGAACATAAAATAGGGGAATAACTGAAAAACACATTTTATTGGGATAAGGAGGATCATAAGAAGCAGTAGGAGTCAATGATTAAGATTTCTGTCAAATTACAATATAAAGCTTTATACAATGTTTTTATTTATTTATTTATTTATTTATTTAGTCAAAAAAACAGTAAAAACTGTATATGACGTGTGGGGAAAGAAATTTATCTGCACACATTTTCTTGAGGGCCAGAATTTTATTTAAAAAAAAAAAACACGAAAAAAATTAATTTAGAAAATAATTATTTTAGAAAAATAAAGATATTTGAAAAATGTTTTTTCCCGAGTTATAGAAAATCAATTTCAACTGTAAATGAACTACAAGCAAAAGGAGTGCTCAACAAAACGTGCGCACAGTGAAGCTACATTTACGTCCAGAAGCAAAACAAGGGGCCATCTCAGCATTTGCTCTATGGATCAGGGAAACTGGACAAAAACCTGATCGAGATGGGGGTCATTGACCCGGAAGCTGAAGTACATTACTTGTTACAGGCGTATTAAATATTTTTTAAATGTATACAATGCAAACATAAACTAATTCATTATATATCTTTGTTTTGTTACATTATTTTTCTTTTTCTCGATCAGTATAGTCTCTAATTGTATAGAAACAGTTTTGCAGCAGAAAAGATTTTACTTTTAACTTAAATTTGTATACCGACTTTAATTGTTTTATGTCATCTGGCAATGCGTTGTAAAGTAACGTACATGTATTGTATGTTGATTTCTTGTACTGAGCTGTTGATACTGACACTTGATGCACGTGATTTCTACGGCGTGTGTTGTAATTATAAATATGAATATTGCATGAAAATATGTTCCCTCCGTTAAGTAGGTCATTTTTGACAAATATTACAGATTCGTAAATAAATAGACAAGGCAATGGTAGGATTCCCAGCTCAATGAAAAGAGGCTTGCAGGAATCACGTGGAAGGCATTTTTTCATTATTCGAATAATTTTCTTTTGCAATCTGAAGGTCTGAATACTACAGGATGAGCTTCCCCAGAATATTATGCCATATCTCAGGCGGGAATGCACATTTGCAAAATAAACGCAACGAGCTGCATGAAGGGTGACAGAATTTGAAAGAATTCTGAATGCATAGCATAATGAACTTAATTTAGTGTTTAATTCTGTTATATGTACATTCCATTTGAGGTTTGATTGAATTGAAAGACCTAAAAATTTTGTTGCCTCAACATCAGCTAATTGCATATTGTTCATTTTCAATGGAACATGCGATTTCCGATTTGAGATGCAAAAATGCATTGAAACAGTTTTTCTTTCGTTAACAATTAATTTGTTATTATTAAACCAATTTGAAACTTCTGAAATTGTACTATTTACTGCTTCTTTTTTGCAAAGAACATTCGTGTCATCAGCAAACAGAACCGTTCTTCCATTTTTAATAGACGAGGGCATATCGTTTACATATAACAGAAAGAGAATAGGACCTAAGATCGAACCTTGCGGGACCCCATGCACAATTGGCAAAGAATTGGAAATATAAGTATGTAATGTCCTTTCCTGCCAGTATGGTATTTCTACTCTTTGAGTCCGATGTTTAAGGTAAGAAGTTATCCAATCTAGGGCAATACCACGAATTCCATACGAAGGTAATTTTGAGAGCAAGATCTTATGGTCAATAACGTCAAAAGCTTTCGAGAGATCTAAGAATATTCCAATGGGTATTTCATTTTGGTCTATTGATGAAGCAACATCTTTGAGAAAAGAAAAAATGGCAGTTTCCGTAGATTTTGATTTTCTAAAACCGTGTTGTGAGTCTGAAAACGCTCTGTTTTTCCTGAGAAATGATTCCATTCGTAAGTAGAAAAGCCTTTCTAATATTTTTGAGAAAACTGACAAAAGAGAAATTGGCCGGTAATTTTGATATCATTTTTGTTCCCTTTTTTAAAAAGTGGCTTAATTTTTGCGGTTTTGAAAATATCTGGAAATATTCCTGTACATAAAGAAGCATTGAAAATGTGAGGTTAACGGATGTATAAAGGCAGGTGCACAAGTTTTTAATAAACAATCCGGAAATTCATCTAAACCAGATGAATATTTATTTTTTAGTTTACTGACTATTCTGAGGATTTCGTTGGGAGAAGTTTCGGGAATAAACATCGTATCTGAAATTTTTTGGGAAGTGTAAAATGTTGAATTTTGTGATTTTAGTCCCTTCGTGAGATCAGACGCAATTCTGGAAAAGTGTTTGTTGAAGAGATTGGCAACTTTTTCCGGATTACTCGTTTCTCTTTCATTATCCTTTAAAATAACATTCTCTACAAGGTATCGAGATGATGTGGTTGTATTTTTTACGATATCCACATTGCTTTAGTTTTGTTACTAGCGCTCAAAATGTCCTGACTATTTTTCATTATTTTGCCTGAACTATTACTTTTCTTAAAATTCTTTTATATTCTCGGAAGTATATATGGAAACCGGGTGATACGTTATGATGTTTAGAAATAAAGTAAAGCGTACGTTTGTTTTACACGATGTTCTAATTCCTTGTGTGATCCAAGTATTACTTTTGCTTGAAATGTTTAATTTTCTCTTTTTAAGAGGAAAGCACGCGTTAAATTGAATTGAAAGCTTGGAGAAAAATAAATTATATTTTTCATTTGTGTCAACAGCGTTATAAACTTCGTCCCATGATTCCTTCATCAAGTAGTCCGTAAATAATTTTATATTAACTTTAGTAAATGCTCTGCACATGCGTGTATTATTTATTGTGTCAGTGTTTATGTTCTTAGTAACTGTAAGAATTTGTGCATCGTGGTCACTGTATCCTAGATTATTCGTTATTATTTCATATGTAGTTGTGGTTTTGTTAATTATAATTTGATCTAATGCTTTTGTGATTTAAGCGTATTCCGTGTAGGTACATTCACTGTAATGTCTAAATTAAAAGAATGAAGTAAATTGAGAAACTGCTCTTTTTCGTGGGATTCGCTCAGAAAATCAATATTGAAATCTCCACATACAACAATGGATTTAAAAGAGAGTTTACTAATTTTGTTCAGAATTATCTCTAGATTTTCCAAGAAAGTGAAATAATCTGAAGCTCGCTTTGTTGGAGGTCTGTAAATGCAAAGTAAGATAATTTGAGCGTAGTAGATGTACTACTGTTGTTTCAAAAACTTTTTCAACTGCATATAAATTGAATTCTGACAAGAAGGTAGAATCAATATAATTTCTTATGTAAATACACGAACCTCCGTAAGCAGGGCCCTTATTTGATTCCCTCGCCCTACAATACGATCCTGCAAGGTAAAAGCTAGGAATTTGGAGTGTATTTATATCATTTTGAGACAACCAATGTTCTGTAAAGCAAAAAACATCTATTTGTCTTAGATCACATTGTAATGCTGCCTCGATAAATTCAATTTTATTTGAAAGAGATTGCACATTATGATGTATTATTCGAATCTTTTGCATGTACCTACACGGATGTTTTTCTGCTGCATCTGACTGTAGTTGCTATTTATTTATTTCATTTTTACCTCGAGTGCGTGGTCGAAGGAAGTATCGTGTCCAGCAGTGACAAGAGGTGAGGAAGGAGGGGTGACAGATGTAGAGGAATGAATAGTGGGAGAGGTAATACACGGATTAGGTTCAGGGGATAAGGTAATTGGGTCCAAAGGGGTCCCAGGGGATGGAAGAGAAATAGGAGGTGTGGGTGGGGATGGGTCTTGGGCAGGACACTGCCAAGTTTGTGAAATGATGTGTTTTTGCAAGCTCACTACCGAGTGCATGTTTTCCGACAAGGTTCAGGTGAAGACCATGTCGGGTGAAGTGTTTTTCTGAGAGAAAGTTTAGCTCAAACAATTTAACATGTGTGTCTCTCAGATGCAGTTTCAATTGGTTGTTTGCGTGACTAATTTCTTTGCATAGTGTGGGCTTGTTGTACCAGAAGGGCAGAGTCGAGACTACAATGTTCGTGTTTTGGGCGGCACGTTGTAATTTGTCAACATGTTCTTCAGGTGTAAAGTGACCACCCAAATTAATGTCATTCTGCCCTCCTATGATAATTACAGTATCCCGTTTGGTGAGGGTTTTTGTGTGCGTGTCCAACTCACTGGTCACGTCGGCAAACCTCCCGTTAGGTTTAAACATCACACATGGCAGAGAAATTGGTTGGGAGTTTCTCACTGAGGCAGGGAGGAGATTTGTCGCCCATGGCTATCTGCTAAAATGAGTACCTTTTTGATGGGCTCAGTGGGAATGTCCTTGTTTTCTGGTGAGCCAGTTTGCGCAACTCTACGTGTCTTTGTTACTTTGCGCTTGCTAGCCTGTTTGCGTTGGTTTGTGAATGGACGTGTCGATGATGGGTGGGGGTGGTGAGGATTGGGAAGGCAAGGAAACTCATTGTAGTAATCTAATACAGAAAATCTGTTTTGAGTCGTGATTGGTGCTGGTGATTGTGTTTTTGCTTCCGCGAATGGACGGTTGGAGGTTTTTGCGGTGTTGCCTATTGTTGTCCAACCGTCTGTGTTTTGAACGACCTCTTCGAGCCTTCGGATATGTTCATCTAAATTACTGTTGATGTGTGGTGAAGGCTTTCAGAAGATCGGCTTTGAGAGCGTAGAGAGTAGAGAGTGTATAACGATTAGTAGCCATGTCACGAATGCGTGTCAAGTGCGTGGTAAATATGAAAATAAGTAAATAGATAATTCAGAATACTACAAAAAAACTACTCCCTAACTTATCTTTTAAATTTAATTGTATTAACTTATTTAAATTACGTTACGTATTTATTTAAAAATAACGGTGATCTGATTCTAATGAGTATTTAAATGTGATTAATTAAATTCAAAAAGCGTTCAGTGTGTTTAATAGATTGAAGCTGCAAACTAATAAATACAATTAGATTACTATACTTACCTACTGAAAGGCCACGAAATTCACCACTTCCACAAATTTAAATATAAAGTTCAAGTCTTTCCGTTACTGTGGTTACGAAACTTTGAATTTTTATGTTTTCACAATTTTCACAACACTTTCACTAATAGTTTAAAACTTTACGCAAATTTCAATTAATTTATAGAGAAA